>JAODAL010001431.1:0-231703 GCA_025379985.1 Phyllomedusa bahiana
TTGTTTTCCAAAACCCTTAAAGGGAAAAGGGGTTTTGGGGCCGGGGGGGCCAATCAGCATGAAGGTGTAAAACCGGAGGGAGAAAAAAAAAAAAAAGTAAAACAACGCTGATCAAAAAGATTTCCCCGGGGGGAATTCACCAAATGTAACCCCGTGTAATCACTTAAAACCCTGCAGAGTTACATACAAACGGGGTACAAACCACAAACTGGCCCTGTTATGGGGTAAATATTTTCCCTCTAGGGCCTGTGTGCGTGGATAGCCACATGTGGGGGTTGCGTTGGCCGGGTTTTGGGGGAATTATTTGAGCCTTTAAGTAGTAATAGTTTGGGGTTTGGTTTTGTAGGGGGGGTTTAATTTTTAAAAATCATTTGGGTCTGGTAGATTTGCTCCATGTGTAGGGGGAATTTTTTTTGGGTGACTGTTTTAAGGGTATTTTTAATTAATAAAAGGTGAGAAGTTTTAAAAAAAGTAAATTTGGGTCTTTGGTGATTTTTTATTTGTACAGTAAATGCTGAGGAGATGGAGGGGGATCGGGTAAAAATTAGTGACGGGAAACAAAAGGGTTTTTTTCCCCCTGTAAAAAAACACCCGAAGTTCCCAATGGGGCGGGGAAAAAAAGGGGGAATTTTTGTAAACCCCAAACCCCCAAACCCAAAAAAAACCAAAGGGCCCTACCCCCGGGAAATTTTTTTTGGCCCCTTAGCAACGCCCCGGGGCCGGGGCGCTTTTTAGTTTTTTTGGGGGCGTTTTCCAAAAACAAACAATTGTATGAGCGAACGTAAAAAAAAACAAAAAAGCAATTTGTGTTTTTTTGTACAAAGCGTAAACAAAAACCATGGCCCCTGCATCGGAAAAAAAAAAGTCTGTTTTGGGGCTTTTTTTTGCCCAAATTGCAGGGGGAGACATGCCTTAGATTTAAAAAAACCCCCTGAAAAAAACCACCCTGTACATTTCGGGGAAAAAATCCACCCAGTTTTAAAAAAAAGGGTTTTTTCCCTATGGGAGGTTTTTTTTCCCACCGAAAAACTTGAAAATGTTACAACCTTCTCCCTTTTTTGGGAGGGGAAGCTGGGGCGTTCAGGGTTTGGAAGGGGGAAAGGGTGAATGAAAACGGCGGAAAGAACCATTCTCCAAAACCATGCAAAAGGCAATAATATTCCGGACGGATTCTTAAACAAAATCTAACCGGCATTTTACACTTGTCGTGTGGTCGTACCCTAAAGGAAAGAAGCAAGACACGACAAATGCACAGAAAAGGTTTATTACCCCTTACTATGGAGCTCTCCACCTTCAATGTAACATGAAGAGACACAGTGGGCCTTATGTATGAAAACTGTCTAGCAGTAAGACTATCCTTGTTGCCTATAGCAACCAAAATGAGCTCTGATTGGTTGCTATGGGCAACAAAGACAGTCTTAATGCTAGACAGTTTTCATACATAAGGCCCAGTATCTATCCAAGTTTTAGCTCGATACTACAAATGTTCAAATTGATCTCCACTGGTGACACGGCAGAAGTCTAGGTGGACACCTCAGGAAATTCCCCCCGGGTTTAAATTTCCCTTACCCCGGAGCCATTTTTGGCCTCCTGACAGAGCCCCTTTTTTAAATCTGTCATGTGTCCCCTTTATGTGAGAATAACTTTTTGACACTTTAACTTATCCATGTGATTCAGAGATTGTTTTCTCGTGACACATTGTGCTTTAAGATAGTAAGAAATTTTGGTCCAAAAAATGCCTATTTGTGAAAAATATCAAATTATCGTGAAAAATGTGAAAAATTTACCAATTTCAAACTTCAAAAATTTCTGAAAGTAAGCAGATGGTTATTCCACTCAAAAAAGCTTATAACTAGCATTACCATATGTCTGCTGTAGTTTGGCAGCATTTTTTTTAATGTCTTTTTTTTTACGATATGAGGGGGCTTTTAAATTTAGTAGTACTTTTCAAATTTTCAAGAAAATTTGCAATATACATTTTTAGGGACCAGTCCAGTTCTAACGTGACTTTGATTGACCTGTATGTTAGATACCCCCATAAATGCCCTCATCTAAGAAACTACACCCCTTAAAGTATTCAAAACAACGCATTTAGGAAGTTTATTAAAACCCATTAGGTGTTTCACGGGAATTAAAGCAAAGTGGAAGTGAAATTTCAAAATTTCATTTTTTTTGCAGATTTTCAATTTTGATACATTATTGACAAGTATACGGTAAATGTGATCAGGGAAATGCAACTTAATATTGATTCCCCAGATTCTGCCGTTTTCAGAGATATCCCACATGTGGCCCTAGTGCATTATTTGGCTAAACCCCACAAGCCCAATAATGGGAGGAGCACCTCCCGGATCTGGGGTCTCATTTCATTATGATTTTATTTAGGGCCATTTCAAGTTTGCGACACCCAAAGGGTTTCCAAAACTAAATAAATACCCCTAAAAAGACCCCATTTTGGGAAAAACTACACCCTTAAGGAATATATCCGGGGGGGCCGGGGAGTATATCGACCCCACAGGCGTTTCACAAAATTTTGTTAGCGTTCGGCTCTGAAAAAAAAAAAAATATATTTTTTCCAATAATCTGCAATTTTAGCTGAAAATGTTTAATTTTTACAAGGAATCTTGGAAAAAAAAGCCCCAAAAATTGTGTTACGCAATTTCTTCCAAGTTCGGCAATACCCTACATGTGGGTGTAAACTGCTTTTTGGGCGCATGGCAGGGGGTAAAGGGAGGGAGGCTTTTTTGGCTTTGGCGCACAGATATTGGTGGGGCCATGTCGCATTTCAAAGCCCCCAAAGTATAGAACAGTGAAACCTTCCAGAAGTTTCCCTTTTGGATTCAACCCCCTCAGGATCTCACCTAAGGGTGAAATTTTGCATTTTGGGGCAAGGTTTGTTCGTAGTTTTTTTTTTTAGCATTGGGCCATGGAAATGGAGGGGGGAAACGCAGTTCCGCCATTGTTTTTGGCTTAAATTTTTACAGTATTCCCCATACGGGATTTAATGACGGGGTTTAACTTAATTTGGGGGTCGGTACAATTACAATGAATATAAAATTTTTTATAGTTTTTATGTTTTTTTACTTTTACACAATAGAAGGAAGTTTTATAAAAAGTTGCGTTTTTTGTTTTCCTATTCTGACAGCCATAGATTTCTTAAATTTTTTCATATAAAGCTGCTTGTGGGCTTGTTTTTTACGAGAGAGTTGATGTTTTTATTGGTACCATTAACGGGGGGCATGTGATGCTTTGTTCACTTTTTTATTAAGGTTTTTTGTGAGGCATTTTGTACAAAATACAGCAATCCTGGTAGTGTTTTTTATTTTTATTTTTTACAGCGGTCACTGTGCGGTATAAATGACATGCTAGTTTTACAGCGATACCACATTTGTATATTTTTTTAATGTTTTAATGCTTTTACACATAAAAACACTTTTTTTTGAAAAGGGGAAAAACACGTTTTTGCATCATCGCGGTCCTGAGAGCCATAACTTTTTTTTTTTTTCTGTTTATGGAGCTTTATAGGGACTTTTTTTTTGCGGGATGAGTTGACGTTTTTATTGGTAAATTTTTGGGGGACAAGACTTTATGATCGCTTTTTAAATCCCTTTTTTTGGAAAGGGAGGGTGAAGAAAAAACTGCAATTCCTAGCAGGTGTTTTTAATTTTTATTTTTAATAGTTCAAACCCTGCAGTATCCGTGACAAATTAGTTTTTACTCTGTGGGTTGAGACGATTACGGTGGAACCCAATTTATTAGTTCTTTTTTTGAAAGCACATTTTTTTGAAAAAAAGTGTTTTTATTGTGTAAAACAATATTTTAGCATTTGCTATCTTCTAATAGCAGAATTTTTGAATTTTTCCGTATACAGAGCTGTGTAAGGGACTTTTTTTTTTTCGGGATGAACTGACGTTTTAATGGGGATCACTTTGATGTTGATATGAGTTTTGATGACTTTTTACTCCATTTTTATGGGGCTGCAGGATGAAACAAAAATCGCAATTCCTGTGATTTTTTTTGGGGGGGGGTTTACGGCATTCACCGAACAGGTTAATTAACATGACAGATTTATAGGGTGGGTCGTTACGCACGCGGCGATACCAAATATGGGTACTTTATTTATATTTGATCTTTTTTGGGGCGATTGCCGTTTGTAAAGGGAAAAGGCGGTGTAGTGTTTTTTTTTTTTATTTTTTTTGTTTGTGTTTTACTTTTTTACACTTTTTTTTTTACTTTTTCACACTTTTTCAACTTTTCCCCAGGGGGGAAATTGCATGAACGATCGCCCGATCGTTCATGCAATAGGAGATCAAACATACAGCTTATAGCTGTAATGCTGGTCTCCATGGCAACTGTCAGTCACGCTGCCCACAATTTCATTGTGGGGATCGTGACGTCACCAGACAACCCGGATTGCTGTCATTCAGCATCCGGGCTGCCTGGTAGGAGAATCAGTAGCGGCGCTCAGCGCCATTACTGCACCGGATCTCGGGCAGCAGGAGCTCACTCCTGCCGACCGCAGCCGCGATGTCGTGACCACGATGTCGCGACATCGAGGGGTTAATCCCCCGCGGCCAGAGCTCACTCGGCGGGGGGATGCGGCAAGTGCCAGCGGTAATATACCGCGGTTTCCCTGCCGCGATCTTGCGCGCTCCGCTTGTGAGGGCGCAAATCGCCTTGACGTACTCATACGTCAATTTGCGGGAACCCCTACCCGACATTGCCGTATGAGTACAACAAATGTCGGTAAGGGGTTAAGGGCTCCACTGTTTCAGATCCTGTGGCTGGAGGATACACTGAGTCCATGATACAGATGTTGCAGAGCAAATATACCAGATTCATTCTAAAGATTTTGCTGTACGGTTACAACAGACCCCGTTCTTGCACATTCTAACATGAAAGCTTTATTTAACCCTTTGATGGCCGGCCACTGTCTTCTGACGGCGGCTGGTGCGGGTCTTCTGTTGGCCGCGACTCCGGAGGGGTTTTGTGGCTCCCAGCGCCACAGCTGCGAGAGGAAGGGCTGCTTCCCAATTTTAAACCCCAGACAGTTTGTGCAGGGCAAGGAACCGGAAGAAGCCTCTGATCTCCACAGCTTAAAGGGAACCTGTTACATAGGATATGCCCCCCTTGCTGAGGAAAAGCACAACTGTGTCAACCGGTTTTTTCCAGCATGTGCCCATTCTGGAGGGATTTTTGAGTTTTTTACCCCTTAAATCTTTTTCATGATAGGTGTTAGCTTCACCCACCAAAGCTAGCCCCCCACTGACAGTTTTCACATTTTTAACCTATTCAATGTAATAGGTTTGTCAGTTAAGTGGGGGGGGGGGTTACCCCTTGGGTGGGGGGGGGTTTTAAAAAAAAATGACACTCTAAGGACTTTGGGGGCCTCTTTCAAAAAGGGGGGCTTTTCCCCCGCAGTTTCCGCACCCCAAAAGCACCTCGTCCTAAAACCTGCCGCAAACTTGCGTCCCCCCAATGGGCGTGGCTTGGCGCGGTTGGGGGGGTTTGGGGGGATAAAAAACCATGTTAAAAACTGGAGCGATTTTGGACGTGGTTTTTGGCCCGGAAACCGGGCGTCGGAACCCGCGGCATAACCTGTTTCAAATCCCCCGGGCCGGCCTTTGAATGATCTTCGGCTGAAAACTGCAATTTGAGCATTAAAACACAAAAACCCAGCTTCTTACAAATAAGGGACACGGCGGAAACAGCATCTGACACTAGTTGTGCTGTCCTCGAAAGGGGGGGCATGTTTGTGACATGGCGCGGGGCCCAGGGCATGTTAAAAAGTTTCCCCTCTTCTCCATCAGGTCACAAGGATTCCCAGTGCCTGATGGAGCCTGTGGATTGTCTTTAATGTCAGCCCTGAGGACATAGAGTAGCCCCAGGAGTGTCTGTATAATAAGCCTGCTGTCAGAGCACACTGTGTGCTCCCCTGACTGCTGCCTGTCACACTGATACAGAATGTAATATATTAGCATATAGTAGTATGCTAATACACTACTAAGTGGAATAAAAAGTGGAAAAATAGATGTCCCTCAAATGGGATTAAAAGAAAAAACTTGAAAACATACAGAAATATTAAAAATAAAATAAATATTTAACACAAAAATGTTTTGTGCATATACATAACTCGTACAAAAAAGACAAACCTTGACATATTAGGTATCTACACAACTGTAATAACCTGTAGAGATAATCTAACAGTTTAATTAGTGTGAAATGTGTATGGTGTAAAAAAATATATAAAACGGAATACATAAAAATGCTTTTTATGTTCATGCCACAGAAAAAAACGTAAAAAATAAATTACGCAGTAATCTATATGTATGCTCAAACTAGGCCCCCCCCCCCCCGCCAACATAAAACTTTTCCGCATAAAGCAAGTCATCATACCGCCGCGTCACTGAAAAAATAAAAAAGTTCTGACTGTTGAAATGCAGGGAGGTAAAAACGGAAAAATTAAGCTGGAGCCATGCCTACTGCGCCCCACAGCTGCTTTAAGGTATGTGGGGACGGATCCATAAAGCAAACATGATGATCAAGGTGCCACACAGGCCTTCAGCTGAGCTTAATGGGGTTTTCTCACTACAGGCTTTGCATTCATCAGAGCTTTTTCACTACCCTAGATTTTCAAATCCAGGGGCAGGTCTCTCCTCCCAGTAGGCGTGTCTTCTCTCACTGAGGAGTGGTGACCTCATCACACCTCCTCCCTGCTCCCTCGTCAGTCCTCATTCTGTGTGAGCAGTAGTAGGGAGTAGATGTCATAGCTCTGAAGACCTGCTGCAATAGTCAGTTCTCGTGCCCGGAGAGCTGTCACCTCCCTCCACAAGCTATTTGTCACCAGAACACCTGCATTGGTGTAAACAATTATAAATACAGCCTGAAATGATGAAACAAATGTAAGAAATGCACTCTGCTCTCCCCTCTTTTGTCAGGCAGAGTGTATAAGGGTGTGTTATATGGGTGAGGGGAGCAGAGTATATAAGTCATTGCCCAGATCCTTTACATCAGAGCTATCACTGTGAGAGGAGCAGAGACAAGCACGGGCAGCCTGTTTCACACAGATCAGAGGGGAGTGAGCACAGGACAGTCAATCACAGTACAGAGGGCATGTCCCGACCTCATCATGTTCCATCTTCCGGCTGAGGGCAGGCTGTTTAGAAATCTCACAGTAGGAAATCCGTGCAGGGTAGACTACAGCTCGGATTTTCTGTTGCGGGCTATGGGCAGTGGTTACAGTCAGATTTTTGCGGATTCTAAATACTGAATCTGCTTAAAAATCCGACTGTAATCCTGTGCTATATGGAAATAGCCTCATTAGTCATCTGCTTCATTTTCTTTCATCTAAATATTGCATTATGTTGGGTGACATTTTGGGACTTTGAAACCAATTACTAGTTTTTCATAGAGTATGGGCTCAACATACAGTAGACGTCCCAAAACCAATTAATATTGTAACTTGAGGAATCAGCGTATAAATAATGTGAAATAAGACTATACTATAAGACAATGCAAGTTTAAACGTTTGATAAACTTTGTATGACTGAATAGGATTACAAGGCTGGACCTATATTCCCACTATATCATATCCAGGTTTGATTTGTGTCTAAGCTGCATACATTTGTGTCACTCACATCTATGCTATATTCAATGATTGTATTCATTCCAACTGGAAAACAAATATGTCAATGTATGAATACATTGTATTCAGACTCTAGAACCTACATATTCCATGGCACAGGTCCAGGTCAAAAGTGTTAGGGCATGTCCCGACGGCACGCGCTTGCGGCTGGTTTTTCAGACGGTTTTGCAGACTGTCTGAAAAACCGTCCTCAAACGAGCACAACGGGCTTCTATGGAAAACCCGTGCAGCAGTTCCCATTGCAGGGGTCTTCCGCCCGCGGGCCCTTCAAAAAGCTTGCACATTCTTCTGTCCGGTTTTCGGACGGAATATGTGCAAGCAAAAAAGAGAAAATCGTGACCGTGAGTACGGCACACAAACCGGACAAATATCGGTCGGGTAAACCGACTGGTATTTGTCCATTGACCTGTAAACGTGCCCTTAAACCCCAGAAAACAGCATTCTCCCTCCGGCCTTCCCTCTGATCCAAAGTTTCCAAAAGCTTCCATTGACCTTCTTTCATGAAAAGCTTGCAACATAGTATGTAAATGACTGATTAGTAATAATGTAAAAACCTGCCACATCCACAGAAGAGACAAAGTGACAGCTCAGCTAAAACCATCTGTCATTTGTGAACAAAGACAATTTTCCCTAAAGGAACATTACCAAACACTGCTGGCATCTCAGCAAGTATACAGCGCTTTGACACCCAGACGGAGTGGAAGAACAAATGAGAGTATGGGTGATAGCATTAGAGAGGAGCGAGAAAAATCAGCTGCACCAGATATAATGCTTAACTAATTAAATCTAGTGATGATAATGGAAAGTCTTTACACTTTACTGTGTATGTATCTATAGAGAAATTGTTTCTCATCAAAAGAATTAGCTAGTAGACGCCTACGGAAATACATTACAATAGAGATAGAATTGCTCCTATAGTAACAGCGTAAAGAATAACACCAATAAAATGTTATATATGTTATAATATTACTAAACAACCACTATAAATAATCTGCTTATTATGTATCATGACTGCAAAACCTGACATATGCATAGGCTTCTTTCTATCTTGCAGACCTACACAATGGAGTCACATTCTTTTGAACACATGATTACTCAATGCAGAAGCTCCAAACTGAATGTTTGCTTACGGCCAGTAATGCAAAGAAAAAGGGCGCTACAGGATAAAGCGCAGACTGCTTTACAATGTACAATAGCACCTTTAATGATTGTGTGTGGAGAGTTGTGCCTACCTGAAGCAACATGAGAGAAGGGGAGTGCACCTTTACTTGGAATCGATTTCTGTGAATTTTAAAGAAATATTGCAATGGGAGCGCTCCTTCCTTCCTTTTGATTTTTTTCTGTTATTCCTTTGACCACTTATTATCTTCGACGTTGGCAACGTATGGCTCATAAAGGAAGTCACGTGTCATGAGCTAGATGTGAAATATAAGATGCGAGAGGCTGTCTGCACACACATCCCTTGTGCGGTCATGGTTTAAAGAGGTGATTGATCAGAGATGCAATAAGGATCAAAGTGTACTATGAGTGGATAACTAGCACCACTGTGAATAAGCCCCATGTGGAGTCCTATGTACCATCAATATGAGAGGTGAATATAAGTTATAAGGGCCGGGTCACACGGCTTATTCAAGCCGTAATTGCGGGACGGATTTCGCCCGCAATTACGGCTTGAATAAGCGGGCGGTGCGGGGGCGCTGATCGCCGACCCCATAGACTTGCATTATCCACGGCGCGTATCCCGCCGGGATAATGTGCATGTCACTTTCTCCCCCCTCTGTGGATTCGCCGAGCGGGAAGGAGAGACGGAATCCAGTTCTCTATGAGAACTGTTGATTACCGTAACGGCTGGGACGGATTCCAACCGTATTGCAGCGCAGTACGGCGCGCAATACGGCTGCAATCCGTGCCCAAAATAAGCCGTGTGAACGGCCCTTAAAGATAACATTAAAAGGCTCCGAGCAGATGGATGGTCATGTAACTCTGCTGATGACATTGCATTGTCAAAAAAGGTTAACATTTTGTAACAGCAGTATTAGATTGGCAAAGGGTTACCTTCTCTGATAAGTCACGTTTTCTGCTTCACTGACATTGGCGTGTCAGGCATGAAACATCAGAGAACAAACACCCTGCAACCATTGCTGGAAGAACACATGCTGGTTATGGTCTAGGAAATGTTTTCCTGGCATTCTCCAGGCCCACTCATACATGTGTAAGGCATTCTCAACTGATTTAAGTATGAATCCCTTCTTGCATATCATGTACACCCATATATGTGGATCATTTTCACTTTTGCAGATGGGATCTTACACCAAGAAAAAGTGTAATGTCTTGCAGCTAGAAATGTCCAAGACTAGTTGAAAAAGCATGACCAAGAATCACAAGTACCACCTTGGCCCCTTAATTTCCCAGACTTAAAGGGGTTTTTCTCACTAAAAAGTAAAAATAAGCACTTTTGCGGTTGGATTGTAGTACTGAAATTATTTAGTATAGCAGCTATTAGCTAATCTGTCTGTGTCTAGAGCTTTTCATCAGCCTGGGCTTGGGCCACGCCCACTTTGCTTTGATTGGCTGCCCGCATTTAGTTCAACCTCTGGTTGGGACATGCCTCCTGTGCTGTAATTGACTGTCCTGCGCTCTCTGTGCTCACTCTTCTCTGAGCTGGGTAAAACAGACTGCCTGTGCTTGTTTCTGCTCCTCTCACAGCGACAGCTCTGATGTAAAGAATCTAGGCAATTACGGAGTCTCTGTAGCTGCGAGATTCACTTCCCCCACCCAAGTAACTCTTCTTTATACACTCTGCTTCCCCCATCCATATAACACACCCTTATACACTCTACTCCCCCCACACAGCCTTATACACTCTGTTCCCCCCACCCATATCACACCCCCTTATACACGCTGCTCCCGCCACCCATATAAACCACCCTTATACACTCTGCCTGATAAAAGATGGGAAAGCAGAGTGCATTTTTTAAATTTGTTTCATCATTTAATGCTGTATTAATAACTGTTTACACAAATGCAGGTGTTCCGAGTTTCAAGAATTGCTTGTGGAGCCTGGGAGGGAGGTGACTATCACAGCTTTCCAGTCATGATAACCGACCATTGCATGAGGTCTGCAGAGCTGTGACATCCACTCCCTACTACTGCTCACACAGAATGAGGACTGACGAGGGAGCAGGGAGGGTGTGTGATGAGGTCACCACTCCTCAGGGAGGGAAGACAAGCCTACTAGGGGAAAACCTCCCCTGGTTTGGGAAAATTAAAAGTGAAAAAGTTCAGATAAAATGCAAAACCCTGTAGTGAAAAACCCCCTTTTAAGCTCTTTGAAATGTGGGGCACCTTGATCATCATGTTCGCTTCATGGATCCTTTCCCGCATACCTTCCAGCAGCTGTGGGGTGCAGTAAGCCTGGCTCCAGATACCTGCGACAATCTACCAGGACCTTATTGAGTCATTCTCAGCCTGTCTAGCTGTTGTCCAAGCTACCAGGGTTTACTTGGATTTTAGCTGGGGATCATAATAAGAAACCGAGGATATATTCAAAATGACTACGGTCAGGGTTTATATTTTAGGCTACAAAAACAAAAATTCACTATTTATTCGGGTATTTCTCTTTAGGAAAATGGTTTTATGCCGGATAAACATTGAAGGGTCATTGGCAATCACTGGTGCAACGCTACTCCTTTATACTGGTAATTGGTGGGGTCTATCAAGTAGGTCTTTAGGTTTTTTTTTTTTAAATCTCCATAGACAAAGTTTCAAAATTTTTCCGCTTACAACAGTCAACATAGTTGCATAGGTATTTTCTATAGTACTTTTCCCCACCTTTCCTGACTGCAAGAAACAAAACAAAAAATCAAGCATGCAAAGTTGTTTTCAAAAGGGAAATGTTTCTTTTTCTATTTTTTTAACTCAGATTTGTAATAAAACATTTTCCATGAACTTTTACCTTCATCTAGAACTGGAGATCTTAGAAATGTCCAATAACAGAAGGACAAAAGTACAATTGTAGCACAAATGTTATTGCAAATTTACGCAAAATATCAACGTTTTAGCCTCCTAGTCTACATGTATCTTGTAAAATGCAGACGGCTGGATTGAAGGGGATGGTAATCTGACACCTGATGTAGAAATTACCCTCTCCCCGTACTGGAAGTTCTGGTTTTCACAAATATAGATGAATTAAGTTCTCTCTGTCATTATGAGACTGCAAACACTCAGCTATCTTCCTCAGTCCCCAGGCTGTCTATGGAGCAGCAGTGCGCATGCACAACCACTAGTTAATGGGGGAATTCCTGGTTTTAGGATCACTGGGGTACCCAAAAGAGAGACCCCAAGAATTATACAATAATTACCTATCCCACAGATAAGTGATAAAGGTTAGTTGTAGGAGAACCCCCTGATAGCTTTAAAGAGTCCAGTTCTGAACAGATCCAAATAACTACAGATAGACTTCAGTACGAGTATAGGGGCCCACTAGTGAGGTTGATTCTTGAAGCCCACCCTATACCTTACCCTACTGTACAGGACTACACATCTTGAATATAACTCTGCCTCTTGTTTTCTGTATCTCTTTCTCTGCTTTACTCTCTTAAAAGAAGCTTCGGGCATGCTATGCCCAAGGCTCCACGAAAGCCAAGGACACCAAGATTTTCTCCAGCTCCCTATGTGGGTCAGTCTGAGCCTCATGGACCCCTTTTTATTGCAAGAATAGTGCTATTCTTTTGATAACTCTTTAGATCCAAATACAACAACATGTATAGTGTAAAACTTAAAGGGGTGTTCCCACAAAGCCAAATTTAGTGCCACGGTCGACTCTCAACTAGCTGTGAACCGATCGTGGCACTGGACTTAGCTCATGGTTGGTAGGAAATATCCAGAAAAAGGTTTTACCCATTTAAAATGATCAGACTTGGGTCAAACATTTTGGAAATCCTTTCACAAGCTTCTCACAATAATTGATAGAAATTTTGGTCCATTCCTCCTGACAGAACTGGTATATCTGAGCCATGTTTGTAGGTGGCCTTACTCGCACCTGAATTTTCAGCTTTGCCCAATAGGATTTCAATAAGATTGCGAGCAAGACTTTGTGATGGCCACTCCAAAATATTGACCTTAAAGGGGTTGTCTCACTACATTGATTCATCTTACCTCAGTCCAGTTTTCTTGGTTTCACTTTGAATTCAGGGGCGTGTTTACTGGCTTCCACTAGGCTGCAGTAAAAGCCAGGTCTGTAGCTATAGCAACCAGCCTATCAGAAGAGATCAAACAGGTCCGTAGATATAGCGACCTGAGGAGCTAATGCAGCCCATACAAGAAATTATATCTCAGAATAGGTAGGACACTGTTAATGGACATATATTGCAAAGTGCCTTGTTTTTGCAAGATCTTTAACATAAAAAGTAATCCTTGTAGTGAGACAATCCCTTTAAGCCACATTGTAACCAGTTTGGCAGTATGCTCTGGTTCATTGTCACTATGGCCAAACCGTTCACTTTTAGTTTCATCAGACCACATGACATGTCTCCAAAAATGTAGGCTTTTGTTCCTTTGTGCATCTGTAAACATTAATCTGGCTTTTACATGTTTCACTTGGGGTAATAGCTTCCTCCTGGCAGAGTGGGCTTTTAGCACATGTTGATACAGTACTCATTTCACTGTGGATAATGACAATCTTACCAGCTTCCGCCAGCATCTTCACAAGGTCTTTTGCTTTTGTTCTTGGCTTGATATGTACATGTTGGTCCAAAGCACGTTCATCTCTGAGACACCGAACCCGTCCTCTTCCTGAGCGGTACGATGGCTAGACATTCTCATCTTGTTTGTACAGATGAATAAGGCCCCTTCAGGTATCTGGGAAAATTTCAAACCCAAGGTAACCAGAAATTGTGTAAGTTTTACATTTCTCTTCCTGATATCTTGGCTGATTTCTTTATAGTTTCCCATGATGTTACACACAGAAGCAGTTGCCAATAAACCAGAAGCTTCCAAAGACATGACATCATCATATGGGCTGTCCCAAATTTTTTAAACGCATAGTAATTCTGGTGTATGTAAACTTTTGAATTTGAAGAAATAAATAAAAATGCCTTAAACAATTCTCTCTCATTATTCTGGCATTTGGCAAATATAAATAATTTTGGTTCCTAATTGACCTAAAACGGGTAAGGTATATACTGATTTCATGTCAGAGTGTAAGAAAAACATGCATATGTGTCTTTATATAGTGTAGGTAAGCTTCTGGTTTCAGCTGTACCTTCCCTGCTGCTCACAGAAGAATCTAGAATCCCCCCAAAAATGAATAAAAATATACATATAATAAAAATATGAATAAAAATATACATTAAAAACTTCCTGATATAAAAAATTGTACAATAAACCTTCCCTATACGGTCAAATACCAAAGTATAGAAAACACCTAGAGACAACAACCTAGATAAAGAAGCACAAGATGAATATACAGCATCAAAAGCACATGTATCAACCGTATGGCCAGTATATGGCCTAGTAAATGTCTAACTCACGGTTCTGCAGAGTAAGCTGATATATATAACAGCTGTTGCGAGAAGAAAGGGAAAAAAAAAAACACCTACCCCAACACTTTGAAGATACCTAAATACCATCACTATGCTGAACCTATTCCAAAAGGGGGGGGGGAGGACACCCGCCCCAAAAGGGGTGACCCTACCTATCCGAAGGCTGTCCCTCAATCTAAATAGAAAAGAAAAACAAGCAGTGAAATAGATCAAATACACTGCTTATTGGACAGAGAAATTCTCAATGTCCACAAAAAATGTCCCGACGCGTTTCCCCAGTAAGAAAAGAAAACTGTTTCATCATTGGAATAAAAATTACCACCAAATAAGGCGGTGATTAATACTGCTAGTCGATAGGTACAAATGATATAAAGAGACTACCTCCCCTGCCACCATTTACCCTGGTCCTCAATAATCTCGTATTCTTGCTGCCTGGTTCAGCGACAAGAAGCAGAAAATTGTCGCTGAACCAGGTAGCAAAAAAACCCCCAAAAATCTGGGCAACCCAATTCCATTCAAAGAAAGGGACGGTACAATAACGTACAAAACAATACCAGAAAGAATAGTGTCATAGAAATACTAAACAAACAGCAACACTGTAGGCATAGAAAATTATGAAAGCACACAAACATAACTCAGAATATCAAGGACACTTAGAAACATCATGACAAGAAAAAATTGTAAGTAAACGACAAAAGCAAGTACTATTACCTAAAATAGGCAAAACAAATTAAAAAGTAGGGAAGGTCTTAAGACCGGCCAAGAATAAGCTGAGAGAATAAGCAATGACCAACCCTCGCCAGAAGGCCTGGGAGCCATCCAGGAATAGCCATTTCAAAACCCATAGGCCAGAAAAAGATGAAGAAGAGGGAAAAAAAGGAGAAGAAAGAACAGGAGGGAAAAAATCCGACACCTACATGGAGGAAACAAAAAATGTAAGAGACCCTTAAAACACTACTGAGGAACTGAATGCCATGAGGTTAAATTCCTTGTGTAAAATTCCTTTAGAGGGAAAAAGAGGGAACAAAAGCAATTAATGGAAAATGCTTTAAATTTGTGTTCCCCCCAATTGTAAGCATTCTTTGTACAGACAACCCCTTAATAGATGGAGGGTCGGAGCACCTCCAGCATCATGGAATGACTGGTTTTGCAGCCTACAAAAGTTGGCAGGTCAAGGATTTTGTGTAAGCAGATTGGGTAAAATTCCTTGAATAAAAGCGCTGGGCAACCCGATATGATTAGTACTTTTCATGGTTTTGTCCTTTCTCCACTGAGGTCAACAGATGACAGACTAAAGAAACTGTTGGTCGCAGAAATCAGTTTATCATCTGTCTTTCAGTTACAAGTAAAGAAACCTACTACCCAAAAAATAAAGTGTGACTCCATCCTTTGAAGCCAAGTACTGAGCATTGGAGTGAGTTTGTCTTCACCTTGTTGCAGGTTTTACTGCTCTACATTTCGAACCAGCACGACATAGTTGAGTCTTTCTGGGTCCTTCATTTAATTCTCAGCTGCTTACAAGTAGAAAATGAAGATATGGCATATTGCCAGTCTCTTGATAAATGAACGATGGACAAATCTCCATCGATTGCTTTCCCGCTCCGTGATGCTTCCAAATTGTGTTTTTATGTTTCTGACAGGAACAAGACTATTATTGAATTTATGAAGTGAGCAAGTCTTTTTAAGAGAATTATGAATGTGAGGATAGGAAAAGTACAACTCAAAATGACACCAAGTTTAATAGGTCTGGTCTATTTTACATATCATGAATTCACTCTCCTGTTCTCCTCTGCTCTTCTCTAAAGAATAATGCCTACAATCAGTGTCTCAAAGAATCATCCTATTCAAGACCAGATGAATTTCCAGAGGGTAGGTCAACTGATAAAACGTGTCCTTCATTATACTATGGAAGCAAACAATATATAAGTCAGTATTTGCAAGAGTATGAGCAAATATAAACTGATGGTCTCTATTCATATAAAATGGGCCGCTCAGTTATACTCAATGGGAGAGTCCTATCCACTTCTCCATTCAAAACAGAGAGGTTTCGGAGCTCAGTCTAGAGAAAGGTGCACTGCAGGGTGGCAACTAAGTCAGGACAGCCAAGAGCCTAATGAAGGCGCCCATGCCTGTCATCTGGCTACCCCAATTACACCCTGCTGAGGGTAGGTAAGAGAGCAGTAATAGCACACTGTGGGAAAAGGTACAACCCCATTCGCAATAGTCAAAAGCCTCCTGTACGCCAGAATCAGGCACATTACAGAGCGCCTGCGGCACATTGTAATGCACCTGATTTCGGGGGGCGTGTGGGAGGTGGGACGCACTAGAACCGTATAAAGCTACATATTTATAGCTCTGGTATGGCAATTCCAGGCGCATTACAGCTGGAACAGGTAGAGCACTTTCAAAGTGGTTTAACTGAGCCAGAAATGTCGTACTAGCGCTAGAATGCGCCTGATTTATGACCGCATAAACGGTTCATAAATCAGGCGCATTCTATACTATTCAGCACATGAAAATTGGCGTTTACACGCCAAAATTCATACCTTTCGCCCTATGTTTGTGCCCTGTAGTGGTCAAGTATCCAAGGAGGACTAAAACTCCAAGTTAAAAAATAAATATATGAAATGTTTAAAACACTTCTCATTCCAAGTTTACAAATAAAAAAAAAAGATCATCAACTACAAAATTAAACATAATTGGTATCACTGGATCTGTAAAAGTTTGAACTATTAACATATAACTTTATATATTAAATGGTCAAACACATTCCCACCCACAAAGTGGCATTTTTTTTTTTTTGGGTTGTTCTGCTTTTCCAAAAATTGGAATAAAAAGTGATCAAAAAGTCATAGGTATCCAAAAGCGTACGTATAAAAACCACACTTCAGTCCACAAAAAATAAAAAGCTCTTAAACAGGTCCATAGATGGGAAGAAGAAAAAGTTATTGGTCTCATACAGCAAATAAAAAAGAAAAGTCACCTAGCTGGGGCAGATGAAGGCATAATGCGTCAGGTCAGGACCAAAGATTCAAATTTTTACCTGGAGCAGCATTTGCACTAATTGACTAGAGTGCCTTGTCCTTTCCATTAGAAGTTCTCAAAAACAAGGCACAGCTCCCATGACTTCATCACACGTATTTTTGGTTAGATTACGTTAGATTTTGGTGTATGACCCTTACATGTAACAGCAATGGAAACTGTAAAGGGGAAGTGTACTTTACAATCTGAATTGGACAACTGGTCTATTGCCAACTATAAATTCAAGGATCAGGATATTCTGGCCAGTGATGGTCCAGGTAAGCTACAAGCTAAACAGAAATATCAACATGTGTGCACCCTCACATAAAATTCCATATCCACACACATTATTGTGCACACATGTTGATATTTCTGTTTAGCTTATAGCTTACCTAGACCAACACTGTCTAGAATATCCTGATCCTTGAATTTATAGCTCGCAATAGACCAGTTGTCCAATATACAATATATATATGATATTACTTTTAGTTATACAACATGTAGATATATATCTAATTTTATATAATAAAATATGTAAAATAATACTATATATATATATATTAGATTTCTGCTGCAGATCCACAAAGGACTTTTTTTCAACAGAAATATTCATTGTGTACATACAGTCCTAGCACTTACAACATAGTTAATATGGCTGAAAAAAAGGCATATATGTCCAACAAGTTTAAACAAGGGTGGGGAGAACGTGTGGGTAAAGGGGAAGTTTACAGGTAATTTTACAACTCTCCCCCCCCACTCCATGCAGAGAAATCTGTGGAACCTATAATGCATGAACCAATCTGCCCTAAAATGGGACATTTTGCTCTTTATCCCAAGTAGTGATCAGACTGAATCACCATTCTAAACAAGAATTCTATATGTATTAATAAGTATTAATAATTGCTTACATGTAATTGTCTAAGTTTTTTTTTTTTAAGCTTTCAATTGTTCCGACCA
This sequence comes from Phyllomedusa bahiana, assembly GCA_025379985.1. NCBI lineage: Eukaryota > Metazoa > Chordata > Amphibia > Anura > Hylidae > Phyllomedusa > Phyllomedusa bahiana. The sequence continues at coordinate 18,163 of JAODAL010001431.1, forward strand.
TGATCAGCTCCTATTTTGGTTGTTCCACAGATTCACAGTTCTTGTGGCAGAGAGGGCTTCACACCATTGGGCATGTTCACACGGTGTATAGCGGTGTACAGTACGTGCCGCAATACACTGTGTGTTTCGGGAGCTTGCGCTTATCAGCGTGTACTCCCGAGGCACTGGGTGGGGAGGGGTGTTGGGCAGGCGTCGGTCCCATAGAAATGTATTACTCGCGGTGCGTAATCGCCGCAAAAAATTGACATGTCACTTATCTCCCCGCGCTTACAAAACGATCATATTGCACACGTGGGGGGACGAGGCGTAATCCATAGTTCTCTATGAGAGCTATGGATTACCGTAATTGCGCAATTACACCACAAAATAAGCCGCCTGAAAATACCCTTTGGAGACAAAAGCTCTTTTTCATCAGATAGAGGGAATGCCCCCTTGCGTATGAGGGGATTTTATAGAAAACAGCTTAATGCACTGTTTTTGCAGAGGCTATTTTAGTACTTATTCAAGAATTTTTCAGACTATAATTTGGGAGGAAAACAGGGGTGCGTCTTATAGTGCGAATGTAACTGATCGACCCACCCACCCCCACTCCAGTCTCCTGCCGCTCAGTACGGCCGCACTAAGTACAGCCAGCGGCCGTATTTGGGATGCAGAGCATCCCTGCTCTTAACACTATAGACACCGCTGCACACCGGTCCTCCCTCAACGTCATTGCAGGGGGGTGATCAGTTGCCATTGCAGCAGGAAGCCTCATGCAGGCTTCCATAGCGGCCATGTATGCACAGGTTAATAGGGTATAATAGGTAATGCATCGTTAATTAATGAAATACCATCGTACTCCTGTATATATGACAAGGCGGTTTTCCCCCTAATGGTCAAGTACCCTAGGGGGACCAAGTAAAAAAAAAAAAAAGTAACGTGAAGTAAAAAAAAAAAATAAATCTTAAAAGTTTAAAATCACCCACTTTTGCCTTTTTACACATAAAAAAGTTACACATATTTGGTATTGCCGCGTCCATAAAAGTTCATTCTATTAAAATATGACATCATTTATCCCATACGTTGAACACTGTAGAAGAGAAAAATTCCAAACACCAAAATTGTGTTTTTTTTTGATCATTTCATATCCCAAAAAGTTTGAAATAAAAAGTAATTAAAAAGTCGCATCTATCCGAAAATGGTACCAATAAAAACTACACTTCAGCTCTCACTTTTTTTTCCCCTATTTTCCCCCCTCTAAAACCTAGGAGCGTGTTCTAGTCCGGTGCATCTTAGACTATGTTCACACGGCTTATTCTGGGATGCATTTCAGCCCGTAATTCGCTCTGCACTGCGCGAATTACGGGCTGAAATATGTCCCAGTCATTACAGTAATCTACAGTTCTCATAGAGACATTATTTATTCACGGCGGTATATGTGCCGAGAATAATGCATATCTATAGGGCCGGCGGGCTGCCCCCCCCGCCCCACGCCCTGCCCCCGTACGCACGCCGGAATTGTGGAGCGAAATACGTCCCGCAAATACACCGTGTGAACAAAGCCTTATAGTCTGAAAAATACGGTATATAGTGTGTGTGTGTGTATGTAAAGTATATGCAGTGAAACCCCTAAATTATACTGATGCAGAATCGGACTATGTTCTACATAATCTATTTCTACTAATCAAATACATAGTAACTAGAAAATCCGGTAAAAATAACTGTTGTTGGAATTTGTTGTCCATTTAATTCACGCAACTAAAGAACAAGCCGACCAACACCGAAAACATCAGCTTCTCTCGGTGGTAGTCCAGATACCTTATAATACTAAAATAAGACAGAAATTGAGATTTATTGGTAATCTAAAATGCAGGCTTGTTCTACGACGCTGATACCACCCTGGGTTTCTTCACTTCACGCTGATATTTTGTAGCACTCTGCTGCAGGGCAAACAGACACCATCTGCTGAAATCCCAGTGGGTGGAAAATGAGAGAAAATATTGTTTTCTCCCCGTGAGGGACACCAATTTTTATAGCTCCTTTATAATATTTTTTTATGAACAGATCTTTTTTTCTTCCTAAAGCTGCTGCCAGCTAGAAATGAACAAACCCTCCTCTTCTACAAAACTCTTCATAGGAGTAAAACACTTCTCACAATTATTTCTTGACCTCCAATAATGTGAATGTCAATTCATGACCTCAGATAGGAGGCAATAACTTGCTTACTCTATGATCGTCATAGATTGTAGGCGCAGAAACTAGACATTGAGCTAAAATTATCGTAAGTACTGAGATGATGTCTACCGTAAAAGCTACACAAAACAGTACCTACAGATGATGGATGATACTTTAGTTCTTAAAGGGATTTTCTGCTGTCATACAAATAAAAGTTAGGCATTGCACATGAAATGATGCAATTTTTCTTTTTTTGCATTAGATCCTTGTAGTTTAGAGGGGTTCTCCGGGACGATCTTTTTATTTGTAAGCTCTTGCGAGCAGGGCCCTCACACCTTGCGTCTGATCTGTAAGTAGCTTTTTACTGTGTAACGTTTGGTTTTGTCTGTAGCTAAAGACTCATGGGCCTGGGTGCAAAACTGCAGCTTGGGCCCCCCTAACTGCAGATCATGGCTGTGGACCCCTAATTTTCAACAACAGGTTCCTTACATTGGCCAGCGCTGCGGGAAATTATTTCTACTTAAAGGGGTTGTCTCATCTCAAAGTTACACAGGATGCATGAATGAAATAATGCTGCTTTGCTCTGCCACTTCCTGGTCAAGCTGTCTGTAATTAGCATATGAGCTCTGTGCATTCAGATTTCTCTGTTTATTATGTTTGTTAGTATAGATTAGCTAAATTACCTTCTATCAGGACAGGAGAAGCTTCTGAGCTAATGTAAACAGTAGAGTAATTACTGTCTTTTCCCTGAACGATCAGATAACATACAAGCTCTCACTGCCTGCCGCAACCTGTGTGATGACATCACTCCCTATCAGAGAGAACAAACAGCGGGAGGAGAGGGGGGACAGGTACACAGGTCGGTCACTTGGGAAACCTGAGAGCCCTCAGAAGGTGATAAAATCATTTGTAGCAAATTAACAAAAAAAGATGAACAAAGCAATATGTTTGGAAAACATCTTCATTTAGTGTTCCCTACATTTTGAAAGCTATTCTTTGTAGTGAGACAACCCCTTTAAAGGGATTGTCTAATAGAAGAAAATTCATTTCAAAAGGGGCCAAAGAAAAACAAGTTATACAGCCAAAGCATCTATTCCCTCTTGTTCCCCTCCCACCCCCAAAAAATATTTTTTTTGGGGGGGGGGGGGGGGGTTTGAACAGGAAATAAATGTCATTGTGTCTTGGTTTAATTTTTGTTGGAGTTTACAATGAACAGTTTAGTTGACATTTTATCTGTATTCTGCCGGTGAGTGACTAATACCACCATAATGTTATTGACCAAACCAGTACTATTGACCAAATAATACCACCATATCATGAAAACATATCACCACAATAGAGACTCAAAAGTGTTACACTAGGACTACTACTACGGCCGTACAGTTCATACAGTGGTAGATACCAGTTGTACACAGGCGCTTTGTAGACTCACAGGTAGAGTCTGATAAGTTTTTCTCTTTTCTTTCTTCATCCGCTTCAGACCATCATAACATCCTCTCCCAGCCACAACTCGCCCCTGCTGAATTTACCACAAAACATGTAAGATTTCTCCCTTTTCATGCACTTCCCTACCAATTCCTACCTTTGTACAAACTTTCCATCCAAAGCACCACAAATAATAACAGTGCCCCCTTTGGTGCCCCACACAGTAATTGTACCCCAAACATGGAAAGTGCCCCCAGCCGATTATAGGGCCTGCAGTTGTGCCACCAGCAGATAGAAACACACCTCATATAGTAGGCAGCTCTCCCCCCAAAAAAATTAGTCAGGCAGCTTCTTTTAGGTAGGTAAAGACCCCCTTCAGTATAGGGCCCCCTCTAGTAGGTAGGTAGATGTCTTGTAGGTTGATAGGGCCCTTTAAGGTAGGTAGGCAGGTAGATAGGGCCGCTTATGGTAGGTTGGCAGGTAGATAGGGTCCCTTCTAGTAAATAGACAGGTAGATAAAGTCCCTTATGTTAGGTAGGAAGGTAAACAGGGCTCCTTATGTTAGGTAGGCAGGTAGATAGGGCTCCTTATAGTAGGTAGGCAGGTAGATAGGGCTCCTTATAGTAGGTAGGCAGGTAGATAGGGCTCCTTATAGTTAGTAGTCAACTATAGCATGTAGGCAGGTAAAAAGGGCCACTTATGGTAGGTAGACAGGTAGATACGGCCACCTATGGTAGGTAGACAGGTAGATAGGGCCACCTATGGTAGGTAGGCAGGAAGATAGGGCCACCTATGGTAGGTAGGCAGGTAGATCGGGACACCTATGGTAGGTAGTCCGGTAGATAGGGCCACCTATTGTAGGTAGGCAGGTAGATAGGGCCACCTATTGTAGGTAGGCAGGTAGATAGGGCCACCTATGGTAGGTAGGCAGGTAGATAGGGCCACCTATGGTAGGTAGGCAGGTAGATAGGGCCACCTATGGTAGGTAGGCAGGTAGATAGGGCCACCTATGGTAGGTAGGCAGGTAGATAGGGCCACCTATGGTAGGTAGGCAGGTAGATAGGGCCACCTATGGTAGGTAGGCAGGTAGATAGGGCCACCTAGAGTAGGTAGGCAGGTAGATAGGGCCACCTATAGTAGGTAGGCAAATTGATAGGGCCACCTATAGTATGTAGGCAGGTAGATAGGGCCACTTATAGCATGTAGGTAGGTAGAGAGCCACTTCTAGTAGGTATGCAGGTAGACAGAGCCACTTCTAGTAGGTATGCAGGTAGATAGGGCCTCTTCAATTAGATAGGTAGACAAGTACCTCCTCCAGGAGGTAGGTATTTTGCCTCCCCTATTAAAAAAAATAAAAATAATAATACTCACCTCAACTCTCCCCTCTTCCCCTACCGAACACCACTCTTTGATTCTGAAGCGGGCGGCATGATGTCATCACGCTGTCCGCTCTGTGACACCATTTCCGGTGTCTGTTAGGCCCCAAGCCTAAGCATAGGCTTAGGGCCTAGTACAGGCAGCGGCGCAATGACGTCATTACATTGCGCCGCTGCCTCTTGTGGGCCGAATGGCCGGGCACAGGTGGCAGCTGTGCTCGCTGCCTCACTGGGTCTATGTGACCCAGCGATGCAGCTGTGTGGGTCAGGGGCCTGGTCGCAGGTGCGACTGCTGCGACCCCCGTAGCTACGTCACTGTTTATGCCCCCTATATTGTAAAATGCTGCGGAATATGTTGGTGCAATATAAATAAGAATTATTATTATTTGTTATAGGGCTCACAACTGTATTATACTGTTATTCATACTTAATACAAATTATATACACATCCTGCTGTGCAGAACCGGGCAAGAGTCCTGTCCTCTCTTTCACCCTACCTTCTGCAAACCATTTGATGTTCATTGATCACATGGCATGATTGAAAGTTTTTTCATCACTCAGAAGATGTGCTTTTAAGCCAGGCTCAGCTCAGGAACACTCCCCTGTAGTTTGAGTGACCTGAGCAGAGAACAATCTGGCTGCATTCACTCTTTCCAGCCTGTAGTTTGCAAGTGAATAGAAGTAATTACATTAGAGTAATTACATGTATGGGGAACTGTTTTTTTTTTTTTTATCTTTGAGTCCTGCTGGAAGAACTTCGTAATGGGAGGAGAGGACAGCAGTTAAGAGCTGGATTGTTGTGTACTGCTGTCATGAATATGTGACTGTAGCTAAGTACAGTTTACACAGTGACTCAGTCCCAGTTATCATCATTATCATGATAATAAGTACAGAGCTGGGGGGATTACACACCAATATCAGCACAATATCTAGCAGTGATAATTGTGGAGGGAAGTCCAAGATTACAATGCAGTCTGGGACTTGTAGGAAAGAGATGCTGGAGAACTACTGACACTCCCACAAAAAAACTAAAACAATCAGAAGAAAGAAATATCCATCAAATAATGATTTTTATTGAAGCAAAAAATAGATAAGACAATACCACAATATCTTAAAAATACAGAAAATGGGGAAGAGACAGTATCATAGGGGCAATATACTCAATACAAAGTGGTGATGTAAATCCATACTAACATGATACAAATATACAGAAAAAATACATCAAAAAGTGTAATAATATATGAAGATATAAAATATACTGCACACATTAAACAAACATATAGGGAACATATATAAAGTGCACGTGCAATAAATAGTAAATCCCTAATAATCAATCACAAAAATTTCATAATAGAGTAAATATAGATCAAAGCACATGATAGATGGACTCAAAACAATGATAATAGTTCAACAATATTACCCAAAATGATAACTGTCACCTCCCTACGCGCGTTTCGCACCAGTGGCTTCTTCAGGGGATTATAACCATAGATCTAAATGACGTCCTTTTTATAACAAGCCCCATTATACCACGAGCATACACACCTGTAGTGCATCTTCGGCGCTTCCTGCCGCTTACCCGGCGGATATCCGAACGCCAAGGAGAGGCGTCCTCCCAGCGCGACACGCAAAGCGTCCCTGACATCATGGACGCAATTGCATCACCACGCCGGCATATAGACGCATCTCCATGGCGACGGAGCTCCGACGGAGCGGGAGAAAGCGCACCGCACACAGGCTAAACATACTAGTAAAGGATGGAATATGGATATGTGAACATGGAGGGTTATGGTCAGAATCAATGGAAAAGAAACTATATAGTATACATTGAAAAAGAATACAATATTCATGAACCTAAAAGAAGCCTATAAAATGAAAATGCGACCAAAATTATTAATAGAAATAGAAAAATAAAAAACAAATGTTATAATAGATAAAGAATACATACATATATGTGAAATGAACAGTGTATAGTGAAAAAAGAATATAAGTGAAAAGATAACAATGAAGACTTAATGCAATAATGAATGTGAAAGAATGTATAAATATGAATAACGTGTAGTGAAAAATAAATACTAAAACGTGAAAGAGTATTTATAAAAAATACATATTAAAACATTAAAATATAAATAGTATGTGTAAAAGTGAGAAGAATGAGTGAAAAGAGAAAAAATATATATATATATTTTTAAAAGTAGTAAATATGTGAACAGAATACACCCAAAAGAATCCTATTAATATAATATAACCACGACATAAACCCACACTAGTGAAAAAAAAACAAAACACAAGCAGGAACTTTCAAAGCAAGAAAAAATGGATGTTATGATAGATAAATAAAGAGGCAAAGAAAAACACATGAAGGTAGTGGAATATCTTTACTTTTCAATATAAATGCTGTTTATCGTGTTCTATAAAATCTTTAAACTATAAAATTTCCTGATTCCCATCAATGCTTGAAAACATTTTCGTTATAGTCAAAGGGTAAAACCTGTCCTGAAAAGGTGTCTCGATCACACAGATAAGTGTCAGGTGGTCAGTATTAGGTTTTCAGCCACTGACAAAAAGCAAAGATGGCTCAGAATTGATAAAATATATTGAAAAATATAAAACTACCCCGACGTTCTAAAGAATCTTCCGTCTGATTTTTGACATCTTACATGAGACGAGCATTTTGGTGTATTTCAATGTGCACCTTTGATGGCTCCTAACCTCTAATAGCTGGCTTGAGACCTGGCTAAGTATCACCAACCCTCCTCCTCTATTTCCTTTCCACTTTGGACTTAGAATTCAAAGTTGACTAATTCTATAAGATATTGCCATTTGTATCTTGTACTGATTAAGGCACTATAGTCTGCAGCAGCATTCACTAATCAGAACACCTCGGAGCTGAAATATCCCACCATCCCTTGCTGCATCCTTTAAAGGTGTTGTCCAGTGGAAAAAAATAAGTCCAATATAATCACTCCCAAAATTAAGCACTTTTGAAATGTTTATGTTTTCAGTGGGTTCTACATCAGCCGTGACTTTTTTCAAGGCAGTCCTTGAAGCCACACCCCTTTGGTTCTACCTTCCAAAGATTTTAATATGAGGCAGGAAACAGGGGGCGTACATGGAGACGGAGGGTGAAAAAGATAGATAACACACAGCAGAGGATCCTGGGACTTGTGGTTTTCCACAGCAAAGGAAAACGGCTTTCAAACAGGAAATTCTGCTATTTGTTCAACACAAAGGAATCTACACACAGCACAGGAAAAACAGAAATGAGCATAGAAAGCATCACATGGGGATGAGGAAATACTCAGGCAATCCATTAGAGATTTGATTTGGCTCATTGGACAACCCCTTTGATGTCTGTTCAAAGCTTGCTCTGATGATGCTCATACTGGAAAGTACAATCTTCACTTTGGCCAATATGCAACAATTCACTTGCAGATTTCATTCCACAGTAGTCACAGCACATCAATACTACCCCAATGCTGAAATCAGCGTTCTTCCTTAACAGACCAAACAACCGTGTACTCTCTATTAAAGCCCTTCATTAAAGTGGTTGTCTCACTACATTGATTCATCTTACCTCAGTCCTGTTTTCTTGGTTTCACTTTGAATTCAGGGGCTGCAGTAGAAGCCAGGTCTGTAGCTATAGCAACCAGTGCTGGCAACCTATCAGGAGAGATCCAAAAGGTCTGTAGCTATAGTGACCTGAGGAGCTGATGCAGCCCATAAAGAGGGGATATCTACAAATAGGTAGGACACTGTTAATGGACATATATTGCAAAGTGACTTGTTTTTGCTATATCTTTACATAAAAAGCAATCCTTGTAGTGAGACAACTGCGTTAAATAATCAAACTACAGGATCTTACAGAATCAGGGACACGGCGCTGGAAACAGCAGGTCTGACACTGGCTTGTATTGTCCCCAGCCAGAGGGGGCATAACCTATGTGACAGGTTCTCTTTAAAATCATAAACAACTCCTTTAAAGGGGTTTTGTCAGGACCTGCCTTATCTGCTAAGAAGCTAATGTAAAACAAGCCAAAGCTGAGCTAAAAGAGAGAGAGACACAGCCAGAGCACAGAGCCATGCATAAGGGATCGTGTGAAATGTTCACTCAAATAATCAAAATACAACTAGTGGATTCTGTATACAAAAGACAACATATTTCTACCCGGTGCCTTGAAAGCTTCTTCAGCTCCCTTTCATCAGATAAGAAGTGTTCTCTGCGCAAGACCCGGGACAGCAGCTCTTGTAGGTCGTATGTAATAGAAGCATTTTAAGTAACATAATGGCAGGTAAGGACTTGCCTGTGCTCTTCTTAGCATGCAATCCTTTATGTTAAAATCAACCAGTATTTAGAAAAGTGATTAAAAAGGAAGGATCCCAAGTAACATTTACATCGTGGCAAAACCCCTTTAACTGTGGCTCAGAATCCTATGGATGCACAGAAGGCTGCAAAAACCTGGTGCTCGGAGACTATGTTATAGTTGCCGTGGCAACCTAGTGACCAGTTACAATTACAGCAATATTATTTAGATTTACCTGGACTTTACCCAGAGGACCTATTTTAGAAATTTAGAAAATCCCGATCCCCCATTAACATATAAGAAGGTTATACTCCCTTTTCCCCTCACCTGTCTTCTAGCGCAGCCACTGTCCGCCGTCTCTGTTGGTCTTCTATTTACTTCCGGCTGTCTGCATGGAACGTCACCGCTGCAGTCACTGATTTGTTCCAACAGTCATGAACCATTGCCTGACATGACCAATCAGAAATAAAGACACTGAACGGTGACGTCAATAAATGCAACGTGACCACAGCAGCCAATCAGCAGCTGCAGTGCTGATATTCCGATTGACCAGAAAAACGCAGGAGAATACAACCCCTTTTTATGTTAGTAGGGTAGCAGTGTACTAAAAATATTTTATTAAAATTACCCAGACAACCCTTTTTAGGGGCCGTTCACACGGCACAGTGCAAATAACGGTCGGAAATCCCGACCAGCATTTGCACTGTTTTCGGCAGGGCCGTGGAGTCGTGGAGTTGGTGCCTATTTTGCAGGAGTCGGAGTCGTCATAAAATGGACCGACTCCGACTCTCAAAATATATAATTAGTTGTTCCAGTTAGTTCTATGCAGTCTAAAGAGCAAGAGGAATTGGGTCCGGCCAGTGCTGCTGCTCCCATATCTTCAGTCTTATCACATGAGGAGTGTAATTGATGACATGGAGCAGGCAAAGCGCTGCCCCAAGGGAAAAGATTTTGCTCCCATGGCAAACAGTTTTCAGCAAAATTTTTTCACCTGCTTTCAAAAAAGTAGAAGAGTTCAACCATTCATCAAAACTGACTGTGGCTGAGGCAATTCCTTTATACCCTGACAGTGTTAGAGATGTTGCCCCTGTGGGCACCGCTTTGCCCCCAACCCAAGTTAGTGTAGAGAGGCCGTTCTCTATCCTGGAAATAATGAGATCAGATGTGAGGTCATGGATCTGATGGCGGCAATACTAGTTCTCCGAACAAGTTCAGAGACTCCAGAAATGTTCCTACAGTACTTTGCATATTTACATTTTTTTGTATTCTAAAGTCCTATCCAATACATATATTTTACACTGACCAGCAAAATGGTAACAATTTTTTGAACTTCTGACTTTCGTGCTACATATCTCACCATCCACTACAGCTTTGTACATGAGGCTACTGTAATTTTATATACAGTCATCTTACCGATCTTATACATAAATTTAACTACTTGCAAGAATTTAGCATCTGCTTAGTTCTGCAGATTCTTTCCTGTAACTGCATTGTTACTGTTTTGCTCCTAAAAATCAAAATGCTAATGTTTATTATTTTGTTAGTATTTGGGAAATCCACCTTTGGTTTTCAATACTGCCTGAATCCTTCTGGGCTCTGGATCAGATTCAAGCATATCTTGACCAAAATCTAATCCCAGGTCTCTTCTACACAGTCCCAGTGTTGGTGCAGACTGGACTTAGATACAAATACAGTTTTTTATACAACTCTACCCACAAGTGTTCAAAAGATCAAAACATTGTTACCCTTTTGCTTGTCAGTGTCTGTTTCTATCTAAATAGCTTGATTATTGTATCATAAGGTGATAAGCAGCCGGATGTTACCATTTTACTACAGTAAAGTTATCACTTAAACATGCGCCGTGTATGAGGGAGTCAGGAGTCGGAGATTTGGGAAATTGAGGAGTCGGAGTTGGGGCTTTGGTTTGCCGACTCCACAGAACTGGTTTTTGGGCTGTGCAGGGGGACGATTTTTCTCTGCGGTTTGCGGAGAAAAGCCCTCCCCCTTGGCATAGAGATGTTTATATTCCGCTCTAAAACCGGGAGGAAGAATTTACATGTTCTATGTTTTTCGGACCGCCGGCGGTTTGAAAAACCGCCTGGTGGAAAACCTGTGCAGTGGGGACTGCTGCGTGAGTCTTCCATAGACGTCCATAATAAAAGTTGTCACCCGGTTTGCAGACTGTTTTCAAAACCGAAAACCGTCTGAAAAACTGGGTGAAAACCCCGTGCCATGGGGAAAAGCCCCTAGGGATCAATAGTAAATAGCTTAAAGGGGATTTGCCGAGACGAAAGATTCTTACCTCTGTCCTTAGCACAGGCAGAATGTCAACAAATCACGCTGAGTCATGAAGCTGCAGGGGAGAGGGGGTGGGGGCCAGTGAGGAGTGAGGAATCCAAGGGAGCGTCTCAAAACTTAAGTGAAATAATAAACAGTACAAGAGTGGATTCTCAATACAGCAAGACACAGCCTCAGACTGCACTGTCAGGAGGAGCCTTATCTGCTAAGAAGCTAATGTAAACAAATCACAGAGCTGAAAGAGAGAGAGACGCACACAGCCAGAGCACGGAGCTGCATAAGGGATCCTGTGACATGTTCACTCAAATAATCAAACTAATTTCAATGATCCCCCGGTTCTCGTCACAAAATGATCCTCGGAGAAAAAAAGCAAACAGAAGGCGCAATGCGCGTAACTTTTAAAACAACAGAGCTATTTGCTGTATAGAGCGAAGCTCACCTTATTGAGCTGCACAAATGGTACAGCTCATATAAACGTATGGAAGAATAATCCCACGGCTCTTTCCACAACCTGCATCAGCCAGCCGAAGGTCCTCTGTTCACGCAGTCACTCCAGACTCCGGTCAAATGTTCACAAACAGGGGAAATCAAATGCAAAAGTTAGCAAGAGAATTCAAAGAGGTCCCTTAGTGCTCGGCAGGAATGAAGAAAACCAACTATTTGATTTAAAGTTGGTTTATTGTAGCATAAAAGGTGCAGGGCAACGCGTTTCTCGGGAATACTATCCCGTTTTCTTCATTCCTGCTGAGCGATAAGGGACCTCTTTGAATTCTCTTGCTAACTTTTGCATTTGATTTCCCCTGTTTGTGAACTCAAATAATCAAACTATAACTTGTGGCTTCTGTGTACAAAAGACAACAGCTTTTCTACACAGCAGCTTGAAAGCTTCTTCATGTTCTCTGTCATCAGATAAAGCAGTAATCTAATCACACTACAACTAGTTTTTTCTGTATACAAAAGAAAACATATTGCTACCCGGTGCCTTAAAAACTTCTGCAGCTCAGTCTCATCAGATGAGAAGTGTGATCTGCACAAGCCCGGCCAGCAGCTCTTGTCAGGTCGTATCTAATAGAAGCTTTGAAGTAACCAAGGGCATGTAAGGAAGGCTGTATCTCTCTCAGACTGCATTTTTTGTAATCACATATATTTAGAAAAGTGATTAAAAACCCATTTTGGAGAATCCCACGTCAACATTACATTGTGACAAAACCCCTTTAAATTAAGTGTCATTTTAGCAAGCTCTGGGTATGGTTTTTTTGAAGGCATTAGGCTCCTCTATTGGACGTGTAAAACATCTGAGAAAAACCATGATAAACACTGTCTGAATTAAAAAAAAATACACACTTGAGAAACACTTAAAATTCATTCTTTTAGAGACCCAGTAAAAAAAAACCTGTGTAGAGAAAGCCTTCTTCTACTCTGAGCCCTGATTGAAGGTAAACAAGATTATTAAAAATACTTTCCCTTGAAGTCAGCAATTATGTAATCCGCCAGAGACATCAGCCATCATTAGCAGTCTTCCCGCTCTATGGTTGGTAATGAGTACTAATGCAATTCTCATCGACGGGATCAAGACCTTAACCACTGTTCTCCCAAAAGCACTCATGCACATATATGTACAAATTTACAACCCTGGCACTTCCGATGTGATAAAATGTTAGAAAATGACAACACTACGATACATGGTGCTCTATGTGGGGGAAGCATTAAAGGACTGGGATGTCCTACCATGATCTATTATTTCACTCTAACAATTAATTACCACCCGGCGGCACTGCCAGCCTAATATGATGCTTGAGAGTAGCTGTGTAGATATTAGATGTTATTAAGGATACTAATGGTATGTGATCTAACACACATGGGAAAAATGAGGCGCTCCATTTTACCCCTTAACATGCGCCGTACCTGGAGGATTATTTCTAACGCCAGGTTTGTAAGGATGATCTAAAAATGACCGCTATCTAATGTTTTTGTAGCTACATTTGTATTATATTGCTGTGTGGTATAATTTCAATGTTTCATATTATGTATCCTCAAATATTCTAAATTTATGAAAATATAGTAACATACCAGATAAGGTTTAAAAAGACACAAATACTGTCACAGATGCCCCTGCGACCCTTGTCCCGGGTTGGGTCACGGGCACGCTCGTTCCCCTGCCTGTCCCCCTGCACACTTACCCGGCGTGCGCCGGCAGTGTTAAATTTAAAGGGCCAGCGCACCGGTAATTCGCTATTGCCGGTCGCTGCCCCTATTTAAGCCTGCCTCTTCCTGGTTACCCTGCTGGATCTTTAGTTCCTTACCGCCTACTGAGAAAGCGTTCCTTGAAGTCTTGTCCTGATTACCGTGTACCGTACCGTTACCCTCCGTTCCCCGACCACGAACCTTTGCCGCCTGTCCTGACCTACCACCTGTCCCCGACTACAAGCCTGCCTTACGATTTTGTACCACGCTAAACCTCGGCTGCCACCGCAAGCAAGTCACGTCAGGGGTAGCGACCTGGTAGACTCCCGCCGCAGCAAGTCCATCCCACTTTGCGGTGGGCTCTGGTGAAAACCGGGGGCTACTTAGATTCCGCTTCCTGGCACTACTGCGGACCGTGACAAATACATTGAGTTCAATCTATAACCCTATTGTGTTGATCCAGAGGAAGGCGAAACCGCCATTGCTCCTATCACTCCCACTGTCAAGATTTTTTATGGAAACATTTATTTTTATAGCTTAAAGGGGTTTTCTCACCATGCAGTTTCACAGAGCCACATCCAGCTTTAGACTCAACATCCTGTTTGGACTGTGGGTGGTTTTATACCAGTGACTGACATATCAGCTCTGCTGTTTATAGCTACTGTATTTCTATTACATTGACATGACTGCAGGAGATTTATAAAGTGTAGTACACAAGGCCACAGAGCTCTAAAGAGCGAAAGCTTCTCATTTAGTTAAGTAAACAAAGTCTGTTGCTTAAGATGACTGCAGGAGGTGACTCACCATGGACGGACTGCCTGACAGCAGCTCGAATCAATCAGATACGAGACAGAGGAGAGAGAGGTAGGTAGAGATGGTCGGTAACCAGAGAAACTTGTGTGCTCTAAGAGGAGATAAAACTTCTTCATCTTCTGATCAAATCAAAATCAACAAATCAATGTATTTGGAAATGGTCTTCATTTACCTTACCTACATGTTAAAAGCTAATCATTGTGGTGAGAACATCCCTTTTAAAAGTTTTCTCATCACGCTGTTTGCCTGAATCACAGTTTCCACTTATTCTGTCTCTTCAAGCTGTGAGTGGTTCTATAGAGGTGTTTCACATATTCAGCTTTTACCCTGACAAGTACAGGAGAGCTAATCTTCATTAAACTTAAGCTACAGATGCTGTGAGCACTGAATACAGTTTCCTTATCTTAAACAGATGCTAATCTTGTTAGAGATAATTAGCTTTTCTCTGGAGCTCAGTCCCATCAGTCTGTCCACTAGAGTGATGTCACTCCCTGCTCTTTGCTCTGTCAGCTAGACAGATAACAGATGTCCATCTGGTATGCCGGTTACCATAGCAACCTGTGTGCACTCAAAAGCACATAAACGCTCTTATCTCATGACTAAAGTAAAATCAACAAAGCACTATATTTAGAAAATGTCCTTAAAAGGGTTTTGACACGATATAATTTCATACCTCCTGTATCCAGCGTTTTAGCTCTGTGTGCTCAGAAAGGGGCGTGTGTAACTGTTTGAATTGCATATCATGTGATCCAGCAGGATGACATCACCATGTCTTTCCTCTCTGTAGTCAAAGACAGGTCTGTTTATGTAAAGCATTGTGAGTAGCTGAGAGGTAAAGCTTTTGTCTCCGGGCACAAGGGCCCTAGTTTCAAATCCCTGCAGGAGCCAAACCTGTGGATTTTTTTTCTCTTTATTAATGCACACAGACCTCATTGAGGTTTCTTTTTTTATTTATTTGCACTGTTTGACTAATTACTAAGGAGTACAGAGGACAGGAGTAAAGTGACAGCACCTGGGGTTTGAACACTCAGTAGCTGCCTGAGAGAAGAGGTGATGTCTGAGCATGTGTTAACAGGACTGAGAAGCTCTCAGCCCTGGTCGTATCCCCTCGAGATGAGCTGTAAACAATTGATCTCTAAAGGAGCAGTTAAATCAAAAATGGTGCAGAATTTTTAATAATAATGAATAGTGAAAATGTTTGTTATTTCATTTGCAAGCTTCCCACGTCAATTTTACTTTGTGGCAAAACCCCTTTAATTAACAGTTCCTTCATGTTGACATCTAATTTTTGTAGTGAGAAAACCCCTTTAAGGATAATATACATAAAAGTCAGCAGTTAGACTGAATAACCTTTCGTAGCTGGCACTGCCTGTAATAGACATAGACATCTCCAGAGATGAAAATGTCTTTCTATGGAACAAACACAAAGAATCCTTCATTATGGGTCCCAGTTCATATATCCCAAAGGGTTTTATCTTCTAACATAGCTGATAATTTGATAAGTGGAGATTGTATTCAAAGAATACATAACATTTTTACAAACTTCTGGTTGGTGAAACCCCTACAAATCACTAAAATGAGAAAAGCTCTGCTGAGTACCGTGCCATGATAGAGGAGAGAAGCTGGTCTCTGTGATATATAGGATTATATAATAGAGGGAGAGGAGCTGAGCTCTGATACATAGGGTTATATGATAGAGGGAGAGAAGCTGAGCTCTGTGATATATAGGGTTATAAGATAGAGGGAGAGGAGCTGAGCTCTGTGATATATAGGGTTATATAATAGAGGGAGAGGAGCTGAGCTCTGTGATATATAGGGTTATATGATAGAGGAGAGAAGCTGAGCTCTGTGATATATAGGGTTATATGAAAGAGGGAAGAAGCTGAGCTCTGTGATATATAGGGTTATATGATGGAGAAGAGAAGCTGAGCTCTGTAAAAATTTTGGGTTAAAATTGAGGGAAGAAGCTGAGCTCTGTAAAAATTGGGTTATATGAAAGAGGGAGAAGCTGAGCTCTGATATATAGGGTTATATGATAGAGGAGGGGAAGTGAGCTAGTATAATAGGTTATATGATAGAGGAGAGAAGCTGAGTCTGTGATATATAGGGTTATATGATAGAGGAGAGAAGCTGAGCTCTGTGATATATAGGGTTATATGACAGAGGGAGAGAAGCTGAAAGTGAAATTGAAAGTACTGTTGACCCCGCCCACATACAATGATTGACATATTGATCTGTACATACACTAATACAGGGAAAACTGTCAATCACTAAATTTGAGCGGTGTAAACAGGACTCCTACTGTCACTTAAGGACTCCAGTCAGTATTTTCTGTGCTTTTTACTCAGAAATCCGGCTCAAAATCATATAACCTTATATAATCACAGAGCTCAGCTTCTCTCCTCTACCATATAACCCTATATATATGATGTATAAGTGGGTGTATCCACACTCCTCTCCTTAGGCCTCCAACCAAAATGGGATGATGCTCACCCAAAAGAGAAAAGAGAAGGGATAGGGACAGACAGGCGCCCAAATATAGTGTAGTTTTTAAAAACGGAAAGATTTAAATTTGATACATATAAGCGCTAGCACTACCTCCGCTCCCATTTATGGCTGGATAGCCAGAAGTGGACAAAAAAAACTATATAAACCTATATATCACAGAGCTCAGCTTCTCTCCCTCTATCATTTAACCCTATATATCACAAAAGCTAACCCTTCTTTTCCTCTTTTCATAAAAAACTCTATCTATCACAGAGCTCAGTTTGTCTCTCTCTATCATATAACCCTATCTATCATAGAGCTCAGCTTCTCTCCTCTATTATATAACCCTATATATCATAGAGCTTAGCTTCTCTCCTCTATCATATAACTCTATATATCACAGAGCTAAGCTTCTCTCCTGTATCATATCCCCCTATAATAAAAATAGTGTTTTAAAACCCAAAAGGCATTCTCCCCTTTCCAATCATAATACCCTCTTTTTATATTCCAATAATGGTAGCATCATAATCTTTCCTTTCGAATAAGACAAAATAAAGACAAAAAGGCGCACAAATAGTGTATTACTTCCAATAAGAACTTTTAAATTGATCAGGTATTCTCTATTGCTCACCTGATCCGGTTGTACTCAATGGCACAACACAGTTATAAGCTTACTTAGATGATATCAGCAGCTGGTTCTCCTTTGTGCACTCACCCTTTTTCACAAAAGATCCAGTCCATTACCATATAGTAGGCCCTGAAACACATTTAGAATTACAAACAAATTTTTTGGAATTTTTAGATTCAGCCTTGTCCATGGGGACTATCAGCCAAAAAGAAAAAGAAGCTTTGTACATAAACAGACCAAAAAATCCCTTGTTCTATCACCTCCCTAAGGAACACAAGAATGTGGAAAATCCTCCTGGGAGGCCGATCATCTCAGGAATAGATTCTACTCTTGCAAATCTATCGAGGTATATAGATATGCATTTACAGCCACTTGTACAAACATTGGCTAGTCACCTAAAAGATGATATGGAATGGGAGGATACATACTTTTTCCTCACCATGGATGTGGTCGGATTATATTCAAATATAGAACACTCAAGAGGTATTGAGGCAGTGAGTCTGTATTTGGACAACGACAAAAAACCTTACAGAAGAGAAGAAAACTTTCCTTTTGGAGGGTTTGCAACTCATCCTTAAGAACATTTATTTCGAGTATGATGGAGTACATTACCATCAGCAGGTTGGCACGGCG
Organism: Phyllomedusa bahiana; assembly: GCA_025379985.1. Classification (NCBI taxonomy): domain Eukaryota; kingdom Metazoa; phylum Chordata; class Amphibia; order Anura; family Hylidae; genus Phyllomedusa; species Phyllomedusa bahiana. The sequence continues at coordinate 36,465 of JAODAL010001431.1, forward strand.
ATGGGGACACGAGTTGCCCCATCGCTGGCCAACCTGTTTATGGGGCTTGGAGGAATAATATTAACACTATGTAAAACCCTATAAGGGAAATTGTTTATATAGAAAGGTTCAATGAGAGAAATATTGAAAATCAAAGAAGGGAACCAAAAATTCCTTTCACTCTAAATAAAAGAAAGATCGTTTCACTTTGAATAAAAGATCAATAAAGGTAATATGGACTAAAATTCTAAAAAGGGAAAAAACCCTTTTTCAAAGTAATACCAAAATGCCAATCTTTTTCCCTTCGGGGTGATAAGAAATGTACCTTAAATTTGGGGATCGAGACTGTACTCCCGAAATTATGAAAAAGGCACCATTTTTCGGAGACAAGGAAAAAAGGGGGGAAAAAAGGGGAGGGCCTGGAAAGCAGAGTAAGCAGTAAGAATCGTTCCAAAAATTAAAAAAAACCGAAATTTTTCACCCTGGCCCGGACTGTAAATTTTCTGCAAATTAAATCTCCCGCCATTCAAGCAGTCACAGACAAGAAATAACCCTGACAATACTTTTAAAAATCCACCCCTTATTAAACCCCAAATAAAGTCAAAATAATAGATAAGGAGAAAATAGGACAAAAAAGAAAAAAAAATTACACCGCCCCCTTAAACCTTAAGAAAAAAAGATGATTTTTACCACCCCCACAAAAATATCAGCTATTCCCCCTAATTCCATATAACGCCCTTTACATTGCCCTATTGGGAAGCTAGTTGGAGAGCCGGGAAACTTGAAAAACACGGTTAACATTTAAAGACCCAAAGGGGGTCTTCTTCCCCAGTCTTTCAAAACCCGGGTATCATCAAATGGGCAAATTATTTTAAGGTGGGATTGTTAATTTAAAAATATTTGATTTCCCTTTAAATTTTTTGTAACTTTCCTATTATAGGGTTAAAAAGGCCTTTCATCAGCCGGTATATAAAAATCCCTTTTGTTTTAAATTGTTAAAAAAATAAGGGAATAAATTAGGGATATTAGATATATTTGGTAAGAAATTTTTAAGGGTTTTCGCAATGGAAAAACACGGCGTTGGGGTAAAGGGAGCGATGCCCGGCGCTTGGGGCAAGACGAGGCGTAGGGCGGAACGTTAAGGGGCCCAGCAGTCGAAAGGGCCCCCGGTATGGGGACAGGAGAAAAAACAAGGGTTTTAAAATGTTTATTTAGAAAAATGCCCTTTTTTTTAGAATTTAAATTAGCAGGGGGAAAGGTTTTATGGAAGGAGATTTCCCAAAATAAGAGATAGCTACAGTTTTTTGGTCAAGGGATGGCCCCTTATATAGGGTGATTAAGGACTACCTTTGAAGCCCGAAAGCGTCAGCGTATATTCCGGCATTTCTGGGATATTAATGAATGTTTTTTTATTTTTTTAAATTTTTGACATAATAAATTTTTGCAATTTTATAATAAAAAATGGCGTGGGACTTTTGTGTTTTTATTTTTCATATACCCTTCTTATTGGGATACCCAAATTGAATAGTTCTACTTCATATTAAATTTTCCCACAGCGTATTCCCCACATCTATGGCCACAGCAGGCCCCCCCCCCGCTTTTTTAATCCAATCAGCTTATCTCATCAATTTTTGGACACAGAGAGCTTTTGCAAACCCAAAATTTAAAGGCCCAGGGCCCTCCTTCGAACATAAAACACAGAGGCTAGCTTCACTTATAACCCATTACAGGCAGTTTGGGCACACAACCTATTTCACCAGCCAGGATTACCACATCAACCAACATTTCAAGGCAGCCTTTCTCACAAACTATTCAGGAGGGTTAGTCTACCACATACATAATACACCAGGAGCTTAGGCCTACAGATAATATTCCGAGGGGGCCTATAATCCCATATTTTGTGGGCCGGCAAGCTTTCCCCGTCATAAAATTCCAACAGGTTTAAAATCCCCACACATTATTCCCCGGAGGCATATCCCCCCAGACATTATGGGGCCCCAGGCAGGTTTCCACACATTATACCATCAATAAGGGCCGAGCCCCTTATCCCAAACATTATAAGGCACCCTATAATATACCAATTATAACCAACCCGCTTTTCCCCACAAATATATTCCCCAGGAGCTGCTCCTTTCCCACATAAATACCACAGGAGCACTTAAAAAAACCACCAATATCTTCCCAAATTCCAGGGCCCCCCTCTTTTGTCCCTTGTTCACGGCCTCCCCCATTGGGGAGTTTCTCTCTCTATATAAAACCCCTATTACCCCCAAGCTCAGCTTTTCTCTATCATTAACCTATATACCAGCTCAGCTTCTCTCCCTGGTCATATAACCTTATATATCCAGGTTAGTTCTCTCTTATATATAACCTTTATTAACACAGAGCTCAGCTTCTCTCCTCTGTCATATAACCCAATAATACAGAGCTCGTTCTTCCTCTATCGTATAACCTATATATCACAGAGCTCAGCTTCCCCCTCTATCATATAAACCCTATATTATCACAAGCTCAGCTTCTTTCTATAATAAAAAAATAACCTATATATCACAGAGCTATTTTCTCTCCTCTAATACATATAACCCTATATTCACAGAGCTCAGCTTCTCTTTCTATTCATATAACCCTATATATCACAGAGCTCAGTTCTCTCCTCTATCATAAAACCCTATATATACCAGAGCTCAGCTTTTCTCCTCTGTCATATAACCCTATATATCACAGAACTCAACTCCACTATCATATAACCCTATATGTGACAGAGCTCAGCTTCTCTCCCTCTGTCATATAACCTTATATATCACAGAGTTCAGCTTCTCTCCTCTATCATATAACCCTATATATCAGAGCTCAGCTCCTGTCCCTCTATCATATAACCCTATATATCACAGAGCGCAGCTCCTCTCCTCTACATATAACCTATATATCACAGAGCTCAGCTCAGCTCCTCTATCATATAACCCTATGTATCACAGAGCTCAGCTTCTCTCCTCTATCATATAACCCTATATATCACAGAGCTCAGCTCTTCTCCTCTATCATATAACCCCATATAACACAGAGCTCCGCTTCTCTTCTCTAACATATAACCCTATATATCACAGAGCTCAGCTCCTCTCTATCGCATCCTGCTCTCAGATAATGCAGCATAAACCACCTTTAAATGTCTTAGATTTCACTGATGCTCCCCCCTAAAAGGAACTGTTGTTATGGAAATATCTAGCTCATTCTTCCAGACCCCATCACTGAGTCTGAATGTGATTTACTTTCTAATTAAGACACTTGTTTTAACCATTTGTTTTTTGTTTAACTAATAATGCATTGCCGGCAGGACTGCAACACGAATGAGTAGTTAAACTTACACTTAAAAAGCGGCTACCTGAGCATCGCACTATTTATTCAGAGTCTGTACAATTCTACATGGCTTTCAATGCACAATTAATATTCCCGCACAATGCGCTGCATTTACCGCACTAGAGGGAGTGAATGTGGCTTTGTTGCAAGAATTATAATAATTACATATAATGTACAAATCGCCAATAATGGGCTAAACAGCAACTCGAAGAATCCAACAGGAAGTATAGAGCGAAAGTCTGAACGTGCTAATTAGGTAAATGAATTCATACAGAGCAAACAGCTGATGAATATAATTGCCCAGTATTCTTACTCTCACCTTCAAAATACAACTCTCAAATGTCCTTGCTTGTTCTGGGAATACATGCCATATAGCAAATCCGTACAATTACTATATCATGACCACAATTCTTTACTGCCTCATCGTATAGGGCACGTATACAACACCAGAGACGTTCTTAAATGAACAACCTTAAGTGGTGAACAACCCTCTTAGATGAAGGTTGTTCTGTGCAGATGAATGGCAGGTCCATAGAAAAAGGTTCAACTCATTGCGGCCTTAAAGGGGTTTTCTCACCATGCAGTTTTACTGAGCTTACTCTTCACATCCAGCTTTAGAATCACACTTCCTGGCCAGGCTGTGGGTGGGTCTACAGCAGTCATCTGCTGTTCCTAGTTATTCCTGTTACACTGAAATGACTGCAAGGGATTTCTAAAGTGTAGTACACAAGACTACAGGGCTCTGAAGGGTGAAAGCTTCTCAATAAGTTGGGTAAATAAAGTCTGTTACTAGAGAGAAGACTCCGCATGGAGTGACTAACCATGGTCGAACGGCAGCTTGTCGAGAGTTGCAGGTGATCGGTAACCAGAGCAAATTGTGTACTCTAAATCTTCTTTATATCCTGACCACAGCAAAATCTAAACAACCATGTATTTGGTAAAAGTCTTCATTTACCTTTCCCTACATGTTAAAAGCCAATCATTGTAGCAAGGAAACCCCTTTAAAGAGTACCTGTCACATAATTTTTGCCCCCCTTGCTGAAGGCAGAACAAGCAAGTGTCAGACCTGCTGTTTCCAGCACCGTGTCCCTTATTTTGTAAGATGATGTAGTTTTCGAGTATTTAATTCTCAAATCTGCAGTTTTCAGCCAGAAGAGTCATTTGAAGGGTAAGTTTTTCACACTCCGCCCACCTGAGGCTATCCCCGCCCACTTCAACTGATAAACTTATTACTTTGTATAGGTAGAAACATGTGAATAACTGTCAGTGGGCGGGGCTAGCCTTTGGTGGGCAGGGCTAACACCTGCTCATGAATAAGATTTGAGGGGTAAATGCTCTAAAACTCCAGCATCTTACAGAATAAGGGACACAGCGCTGGAAACAGCAGGTCTGTCACTAGCTTGTACTGCCCTCAGCAAGGGGGGGCACAACCTATGTGACAGGTTCCCTTTAATAAGGACCTATGGGCAAGAGTAAAAAGCCATTAGCAACTGTGGTGCTTGCTCTGGTGGACCGAGCCCACCTACAGTATCTCACAAAAGTCAGTACACCCCTTACTTTTTGGTAAATATCGTATTATATCTTGTCATGGGACAACACTGAGAATATGACACAGATACAATGTAAAGTAGTCAGTGTACAGCTTGTATAACAGTGTAAATTTAGTGTGCCCTCAAAATAACACAACACACAGCCATCAATTTGTCATTTTCCCTCCCCGGTGTCATGTGACTCAGTTTACAAGGTCTCAGGTGTGAATGACGAGCAGATGTGTTAAATTTGGTGTTATCACTCTCACTCTCGTCACTGGGAGTTCAACATGGCACCTTAAGGCAAAGGACTCTGAGGATCTGAAAAAAAAAGAATTGTTGCTCTACATAAAGATGTCCTAGGCTATAAGAAGACGCCAACACCCTGAAACTGAGCTGCAGCACGTTGGCCAAGACCACACAGCGGTTTAACAAGATCCTTTCAGAACAGGCCTAGCCATGGTCGACCAAAGAAGTTGAGTGCACGTGGTAAGTATAATATCCAGAGATTGTCTTTTCAAAACAGATGTATGATTGCTGCCAGCATTGCTGAAGAGGTTAAAAAGGTGCGGGGCCAGCCAGTCAATGCTCAGACCATATGCCACACACTGCATGAAATTGGTCTGCATGGCTGTCATCCCAGAAAAAAGCCTCTTTTAAAGATCTTGCTCAAGAAAGCCTTTAAACAGTTTGAGACCAAGATAAATGTATTTGATTCAGATGGTGTCAAGTTTGTCTGGCGGCAACCAGGTGAGGAGTACAAAGACAAGTGCGTCTTGCCTACAGTCAAGCATGGTGGTGAGAGTGTCATGGTTTGGGGCTGTATGAGTGCTGCTGGCTGTGGGGAGCTACAATTCTTTGAGGGAACCATGAATGCCAACATGTACTGTGACATGCTAAGGCAGAGCATGATCCCCTCCCTTTGAAACCTGAGCCGCAGTGAAGTATCCCAACATGATAAGGACCCCAAACACAGTTCTAAGATGACAACTGCCTTGCTTAAGAAAATGAGTATAAAAGGTGATGGACTGACCAAGAAGGTCTCCAGATACAAACCCTATTGAGCATCTGTTGGGCTTTCTGAAACAGAAGTTGGAGGAGAGCAATATCTCTAACATCCACCAGCCGAGTGATGTCGTCATGGAGGAGTGGAAGAGGATTCCAGTGGCTGCAATATGTGAACCTCTAGCAAGCTCTGTGCCCAAGAGAGTTAAGGCAGTGTTGGAAAATAATGGAGGCCACACAAAATAGACACTTTGGGCACAATTTGTCCATTTTCACTTAGGGGTTTACTCACTTTAGTTACCAGTGGTTTAGACATTGATGGCTGTGTTGAGGTATTTTGAGGACACACCAAATGTACATTGTTATACCAGCTGTACACTGACTACTTTACATTGTATCAAAGTGCAATATCTTTAGGGTGCGTTCCCACTGCACAGGACAAATACTGGTCCTTTTGCCGGCCGGCATTTGTCCTGTTTTGCGGCCGTCCCCACGGCCGCGGGGGGGGACGGCTTTTCTCCGTTCTGAGCGGAAAAAAGCCCTCCCCCTTCACATTGAGATGCACAGATTCCGTCCGGACAATCATTTTCGGCAGGTTTTTCAGGCGGCCTGAAAAACCGCAAACCGGCTGAAAAACCAGCCCAAAACCCGTGCAGTGGGGACATGCCCTTAGTGTTGTCCCGTGAAAAGATAAACACATTATCTACAAAAATGTGAGGGGTGTACTTACTTTTGTGAGACACTGTACATATTACATGATCAGTCATCATCTGAATGGCTGCTGGTGACTTAGAAAGGGTACCCAGGGTACGTTTCCCAGACCTCTACTACAAAGAAGATATAGAGTCTTCACCTAAATGACTTCTTTCTCAGTCATTGATCAATGAGTGATGGAGAAGCCACGGAGCTGTGGGGTGTTCGTGTGGTGGATGCACGTGGCTTTAAAGTAACAGTGCTCTAGGCAGGTAGTCACAATCCAACAAAGGGAAGCACCTATAAAAAAGGGTATGCAGCCCAGATAGAGTGTCTGTCTATAGGCAGGAGGAGGCGACACTGAAGAGGAGAGGACCCAAAGCACATCAGCATCCATGCACTAGGTACGCTAGCCCTACTCTACCACTGCATTGCTGTACAGATTAACCCTTACAGAAAAAAAGAGCATATATTATGGAATGACTGACAACAAATGCCTATCTATACAGATTAGCCACTACAGTAAAAGGTATTTAGTGAAGGTAGGAGTTTCCCAACAGGGTGTTCTGTAGAAAAATACATGTTGTCCACTTACTAATAATGCATAGAGGACAAAATAATTCTAATAAATCTATCGTCCACCAATTCACGTCATGTTTTAAATAAAAGTACATGTCTTAAATATCATATATTTTATTTAATAAGAAAATGAGAGTTATATGGCAGCACACTGGCTCCATGGGGCCACAAAGCCGGAGATTGGTCTGGGAGGCCATGGTGAATCTTGTCCATGGCACATGAGCATCAAAACTAGACTATGAAGCAATGGAATAAGGTTACCTAATCTGATATATTTTCTTTTAAATTATGTGGACAGCCAGGTGTATGCTAGTTGTCTACCTGGAAAAAGAGATGACACCAGCATACACTATAGGAAGAAGGCACGTCAGCAGAGGTAGTGTGGTGGTCTGGGCAACGTTTTCCAGGGAAACCCCGGATTTTGGCTTTTAGCTGGACGTTCCATGTTAAAGTAACACCTACCGTATTTTTCGGACGTTAAGATGCACCGGACCATAACTTGCACCTACCGTATTTTTCGGACTTTAAGACATACCACCATTTTCCTCCGAAATTTGACTTATAGTCTGAAAAATATGGTAACTAAAGATTGCTGCAGATGAGGTACATCCCTATATAATACAACTCTAGTATAACAAATAGTATCCATGATGGTAATGGCCTCTTCTAGCAGAATAAAGTACCCTGACAAAATGCACAAGCTGTTCAGGAATATTTTAAGAAATAGTTCAAAGTGTTAACCTGACCTTCTAATTGCTCAAATTTCAATTCAACTGAGGATCTGTAAGGATCTGTGTACATGACAAAGATTACCAGTCTGTTTTCAATTCAGATTTTCAAAACCATCAAAAACTGACTGTAAAACCATCCCCCTAGTCCTCAATAGACAATTTGAGTTGTAATCCACACGACATTCTTTCTGCCATCGAATTTTACTTGGAAAACGGCAGAAAATTTACTATTGAAGTCAATGGAATGGCATGAAAAATGACCACAAAGTTTTGTGCGCATTTCTGGTGCAGAGTACAAAACCCAATAGTGTTCTATGATGCAACAATACTAACGAATCCGAAAAAACTAATCCAAAAAAACAAGAAGAGAGTTAAAAATTCTCAGGTTTGTGTTTCAAATGCTGTTCAAATACTTGTCAGACATCGAGTTTTTAGGATTCGGAATCCCATGAGTATTTTGTGGTGTGGATACAGCCTAACACAAGTCCACACTAATGAGGTCCCAACTTACAAGACAACATTTCCCTGCAATGACCACATCAAGTGAAATGCCTGGTTGGCCCCATTTCCATTCAGATAATCAATGGTTTTCTGGGGGTGCCGATGGCACGACCCACAGTAAGCAGCTGAGTTATCCTGCACGTGCATTTTTAAGGGGCTTGTCTATGATAAGAATGGAGATCCCAAAGATTAGACCCCACTCACATTGTGATGCTGTATCCTAGCAATATATGCCATCACTGCATGATAAGGACCTCAGAACTCAGATGTAGTTTGATTTACAGTGGTCCCTCAAGACAGTGGCCTCATGATACAATATTTTCAATATAAATTGGTCATTCCTGGGACATTGTATGTTGAGTTTTGTGTCAAGACACGAAGTCCCAGACACTGATCCCACCAATTATCATGAACAATTTACTTGTAAAACCCCTTTAAGAGTTCAAGTTCAAGGACCGATTTCCGGTCAAGTAGCACCTCTCTGCAGTACAGTGCGGTGCGGTACTACATGTTCTGTCCTGTCTCAAGAAAAGCGGCTCTTTTGAGCACCAGATGGGGGTCCAATAGTTTTCCTTTTATGGTACATTGTGTACAAAACACACAATCTAAAAGAGGCTCCAGTCCTTCTTTGGATCATGATAGAAAGTGATTTCCAGCTTCCAGCAGCTCTTTCTCACTGTGAAATGTAAGAATTTGCTTGATCCTTATGTGACCCTTCACTTACGGTCCTGGGGGTTTAACCAGCTTAGTTCTGTGGTTCGCTGCTTTGGTAAGTGGAATGACACAAATATAACGACCAAGCTTCTTTCTAGCCCGCCTCAGCCAACTTTATTCACAGGCACAGGAATTAAAACAATACAAAGAAAATTAACGGCCGTCTAGCCACTAAATACACTAAAATTGAATCCCTCACTAACTTAACTGGTGGTCTGGATCTACCATCCATCCCCCACCAATACTGTACAGACTGTATGCTCTAGGGTTCCCTCAAGCCTTCTGGGGCAAGAGCCTCTCCTTGGCTCCTCTGTCGCTCACAGCAGCTGACCACGACCCCTGGAGTACCAGCCTTTTAATAGACCTAGTAAGACCTGGCAGTGTAATGTGAGAACGGCCTCCCACCCAACACTATGACCGTTTTTGGGAAAGGAAATCCATACTTGGTCGCATAGCAGCCATGTAAGCTACATGTGTCAGTAACCTATGGCTACTAACATCAAATAGATTCCTTCCCCCACCGAAACCAGGTTTTCGGTTGCACGTGTGCAGCAGGTATTCAGCTGTACTCCCCCCTACTGGCAGAAACCTGCAACCACCTAAGGTTGCTCTGCCAAACTTATTAATTATCTATGTAATTTTCTTTAATCTTCATTTAGCATTATTATGTTGGGTGACACTTTGGGGCCTCAGAACCAATTACCAGTTTTCCATAGAGTTATGTTCTCAACATACAAAGGTTTCAACATACAATGGTCTTCTCGGAACCAATTAATATTTCATGCTGAGGGACCACAGTTCTATATGTTTTCTCCTGTGTACCAGGTGCTACAATGTGCCTGTGATCTCTACTAGAAGTAAAAGAGTTAAAAGGGGTCACAAATTTCATGGCCTTCCATATTTACCATCTGAATTGTTTTTCAAGGCTTTTCCTTTCTATAGCCTACGATGAAATACAATCGCAATCACTTGACAGAATGTTATGAAATACCCTGACAAACATTTTATAAAGGCTGGTATATAATTCATGAGCTTTCAGCACAAAAAAAGAACTTTGCTTTATATTTTGTCGAGCCTCATAAAAGGTTAACAGCTTTTAAAGTCTTTGTGTATTCTGTTTTTCTTGACGACTATTTAATGAACTGTTGCAGATAGCAATAAAATAGAAACTTTAGTAAAATCATCTGTATTCTTTCACAGGATACAAGTAGCAATTTAATAGACTGCAATATCACTTTATAGCTTCAACCTCCTCAACCCTTTAATATCTTAACTATGATGTCAAAAGTGTGCAATCGTTGGAAGTCTCAGCATAGGACGCCGGAGTCTATGCCCCTTCATTTTTGCTCTGTACTCCTTAGAAAGCCACGAGTGCTGTGCACCTATTCATAGAAAGTTTCATAGGCTTTCTATCTATCCATACACCATTCCCTTGGCTCTCCTAAGGACCAAGGGGCACAGCAAAGCACTAGGAAGAGCACTTCTGCCCCCTCTTTTTAGTAATCAGTAGGGCCTCAGCACTAGCTCCCCTTCAAAACTTCTAATGTTAATAAAAAAAAAAAAATGTAGGGTAGTTCTTAAATGGTAGGTAATAATTAATATATCTCTATAGTTTCCAGGCTCTAGTTCTTTCATCTGGCTTCTTGCAGCGATGCCCAAAGGGAGTGTAACAGCCTATTACATTAATAATGAATTTAATGCACAAACAGTATGCGTTAAGCTCCAAGGTTCCCATTTGGGTCGGCTACAGGAAGCCAAAATTTTAGAATTTTCCCCCTCTGACTATACAGGGGCATTCAGAGCTCTACATATGCAAAATGGAGCTTAAAGACTTCTAAATAAATGAATTGGCACAAAATGTTAGACCTATTTGAAAGCCAAAAAAACATAGTGTGTGAAAAGTTAAGAACACCCCTACTGCTTCCAAAGAAATTAACAGGGTAAGTAGCAACCCGTTGCAGTTAATTACATGCAAATGATTAACTGATCATCACTAAGTGTTACCACCTCTTTATAAGCAGAAATGTTGGCGCATTTGTGTGTATAACACAATGTCAAAGAAGAAAGACATCAGCAATTATGTTAGAGAAGCGATTGTTGGAAGGGATATGAGGCCATTTCCAAACAATTTGTAATTAATAATTCTTCAGTGGGAAAGATTATTCTCAAGTGGAAAATATTTAAGACAGTTGACAATCTTCCCAGTGGTGGACATCCCAGAAAATTCACCTCAAGGTCAGAGTGTACAATACTCAAGAGAAACTATAAAAAAACAAAAAACAAAACAACAACTACAAAACAAGGATATGAAACAAAACAATGATCCCAAGCACATGAGCAAATCTACAAAAAATAGCTGTAAAAAAGGTCTTGGGCAACTTGAGGCAATATAGTATAATAAGCTGAAAAGACTGCATAAAACAAGTAGATAATAGAAATTGACAAAAATTTTTGTTAGAAACAAAAGTCCAAAACCATATACAAACTGAGAGCATACAGACTGAAAATGTAGCAACAAGAGATTCTGATTCAACCATAGCTAAGTTTTTAAGGTATATTTAAGTAAAGGCCAACAACAGACAGTAAAGAGTAACATAAAAAAACGTTATTAATGTAGTCAACCATGACTAGGAAAAAACCATTGCAGGTAATGTCGCATGCAAAGGGGAGATAAACACGAGCTAATATTGGGAAGAAAAAAGGGCAGATTTAGTCTCGCCCAACATTGAAGCTACGGGGTGGGTGGGACATCATAGCAGGCTGAAGATTTACTGTATCATGCAATGCCAACCATCTACCCCAGATTTTGTTAAATTTATGAGGACAATTTCTGTGTTTATAAAGCAGCTGCATTTACTAGCACTATTGATAAATTAGTTGTTGTTTATTTATAAGAAAACTTATTTGGGCATAATATAATATATATATATATATATATATATATATATATATATATATATATTTATCTCTATTGGCACACGTTGAATTTTTTCCTAGTGCTATATTTTATTGTACTAGGTTTTGTATAGGCATAGGTTCCGGGTGGGGTAGACTTTATTGGGGCGAGTGCTCCACATATGTGCTAGGTAGGTGACAATCTAGGGCATTGCTAGGTTTTTGTTTTTTTCTGGGGGGACATTTATAGCCATTTTATAATTCTTTAATAATAATAAAAGTTAAGTCTTAATTTATCAATAGTGCAAGTAACTTCACTGTGTTAGCGTGAGAAGTTACGGCAATTGGATCTTTGGCAGTGCCCAGTCTGTGGGATTTCGGGGTTGTTGTGGTTTTTAAGAAGTGCTGCATTTACTGTGCTCAACCATTCTGAAAAGGACAGGGATTTTGAGGAAAGCCAGTTCCTGGCAATTACTTTTTTAGTGAAGTATGCAGCTTCAATAAAGAAAATATAAGAATATCTTGACTCAAATGTTTCGTAATCCGAAGTCAAAAGGTAAAGCTTAAGACAAAGCAGTACCGGAGAACCAATCATATCATTGAGGAATTAGGCCAATTGATCCCAGAAACCGAGAATTCTGGGGCATAACCATACCAGATGATAACAGGATCCTGGAGAAGAATGACATTTTGGGCACTCATCTTCATAGTCAGGCCTGAATATAGATAGGCCCGGCTAATCTATCCACACCAAAGGTACTCCGGCTTCCTCCTGCTCCTGGCTATAGCCATTCATCCTACCATTTGTTACCTATTACCCCTACGGACTAAGTCTGCATGAGCTGAGCTTTCTCCACTGCTGCTACCGTTTCTCCTTATTATATTACCTACAGGTGGCACTTTGATAAAGGCCTGGTGGCCGAAACGTAAGATAAACGGACATCTTTTCTCATGATATTTGTATCCATTCTACAAAGTTTCATCCAGTAATCACAAAACATGGTTGTATTTCTAATGGAGTATCTGGCAATTTTGTTCTGCCCTGGAAATAAACTTCTGTACCTTAATTGCATCTAAATCGGTGTGCCGGTGTTTATAATTTCCTCTGTACGGCAGGTTATTTTCCTCTTACACCTGAGCAGCCGTCCAGTACTCAGGTGCGTGTGGCTTCAATATTTTATATGACTTTAGATAGTTGACCTGTGGTGTATTATATAGAATTGTGTCATACTCTTGTTATGGTTAGAGAAGACTAACTGAGGTGACACCAGCGCTCTATCCCATTCATCATCATCTAGGGTTCCAACATCAGCCTCCCATGCTTGACAAATCCCACTAAGAGAAGAGGCAGAGTTAGAACGCAGTAATAACACATAAAATGTGGAAAATATTTATTTGGAGGGGAAAAGGGAAATCTTGCAGAGAGGGGCCAGAGGGACCAAATTGAGTTTGAAAAGCATATTTTACCCTACTGTTGAGGCACTTAAACCATTTACTGACCGAATGTGGACGAAAAATATTTGTGTGCACAGCATGTGACTCTGCAAAGACAGATGTATGAATCTAGGCTTAAATGGGAAATACTAGATAAAGGGGTTGTCCCTAGGGGAGAGGGGGGGGGGGGGGTTGACTAATATCATAGAGCAGGCACCATATCTCCAAAGAATGCTCACCCTTAACTTTGCACCTGAGGATCAAGTAATTCCTATAGCCTAATAATTGTTTCTAACACAGAAGTGCCAGCAGTCTTTTAAGCAGGGCTGTGGAGTCGGCAAGCCAAAGCCCCGACTCCTCAATTTCCCAAACCTCCGACTTCTGAATCCCGACTCCCTCATAAATGGCGCATGTTTAAGTGATAACTTTACTGTAGTAAAATGGTAACATCAGGCTTTTTATGATACAGTAATCAAGCTATTTAGGTAGAACATACACTGACAAGCAAAATTGTAACAATGTTTAGAACGTTTGACTTTCAGGCTCCATATCTCTCCATCCACTACAGCTTTGTACATGAGGCTACCATAATTTTATAGACAAACATCTTACCTATCTTATACATAAATTTGACTTGCAAGTATTTAGCCTCTGCTTAGTTCAGCAGGTTCTTGTCATGTAACTGCATTGTTACTGTTTTGCTCCTAAAAATCAAAATGTTAATTTGTATTATTTTGTTAGTATTTGGGAAATCCACCTTTGGCTTTCAATACTGCCTGAATCCTTCTGGGCACTCAATCAGATTCAAGCATGTCTTGACCAAAATATGATCCCAGGGCTCTTCTACACGTTCCCAATGTTGGTGCAGACTGGACTTGGATACAAATACAGCTGTTTCTTCACCTCTACCCACAAGTGTTGGATTGGGTTGAGGTCTGTGGAATGTGGAGGCCAATACAGCAACTCTACTTCATTGTCATTGAACCATTCCTTCTCCAACCTTGATGTCTGCTTCAGGTCCATAGTACTCGAGTGTATGAAGTAACTCATCTTGTAGGACACGCAAATATAGCTCAGCATTGAGATCAACATTGATCCTGATCAAGTGTCCAGCATCTTTGGCTGTAACACAACCCCATATCATCAATGCTTTTTATAACGAGATTGAAGTCGAGGCTTCATCACCTTTTTTCAGGCCATCATTCCAGACCTGTGTAATGTGTGTTGCCCGGTGCCTGCATGGATGTCTGTGATGTCACTCTTACAAAGCCTACGAGCCTCCTCCACTGCCGTGTCTGTCGCATTAGAACTGATAGACCTTGTGATGAGCCGACTTGTTGACTCTGATATTTTGCCTGGATGTCCACTTTTTGGCTTTGGAATGAATGGAAGGACTTCATTTCGTATTCTTCCAGCTGTCAGGGCCTCACATGATGCAGTTTGGCAATTGTCTTGGCCGAGAGACCCTATTGATGAGCTGGATGATGCGGTTTCTCTTTTTTCTTGGGAAATCTTCTTCATGGCTGCTCAAACCAATGACCTTTTGCTTGGAAATCAGCCTAATAACACACTGAGCTGCTAGGGAATGTGAGAACAGTTAATTTGTAGTATCAAGAAGAAAAAAAGATTGTCCCATCACCAGAAGCAAAAGAGTAACAATGCAGTTACATGACAAGAATCTGCAGATCTAAGCATATGCTAAATAGTTGCAGGTCAAAGTTATGTATGAGAAAGTCAAGATGATTGTTTACAAAATGATGGTAGCCTCAAGTCCAAAGCTGTAGTGGATGGTGAGATATGGAGCCTGAAAGTCACAAGTTCAAAACAGTGTTACCCTTTTGCTTGTCAGTGTAAAATATATTTATTGGATATGACTTTAGAACACCAAAAAATTGTATATATGGAAATGCTGCAGGAAGTGGGAAAAAACAGTTGTCAACAAAAACGTCCTGAATAACATTGGTGGAATCTATGAATTTGTTCTGAAAAATAGTATTGCCTCCATCAGATCCTGCATACATGACCTTACTTCTGATCTCATTATTTCCAGGCTAGAGAACGGCCTCTCTACACTAACTTGGGTTGGGGGCAAAGCGGTGACCACAGGGGAAACATCTCTAACAATCTCAGGCTATAAAGGAATTGCAGTTTTGATGAATGGTTGAACTCTTCTACTTCTTTGAATGCAAGTGTAAAATTTTGCAGAAATCTGGTCAATCTGTTTGCTATGGGAACGGAATCTTTTTCCCCTGTGGTAACGCTTTGCATGCTCCATGTCATCAATTATACTCCTCATCTGATGAGGCTGAAGATATGGAAGCAGTAGCACTGGCCGGACACAATTCCTCTTGCTCTTGGCACTGTGTCAAACTAACTGGACCAACTAATTATATATTTTGGGAGTCGGCCCATTTTATAACGACTCCGACTCCACAGCCCTGTGGCAACATAACCAATTTTAGTCCAAAATTATGTGAATGTGGTATATTGCTGGTAAAAAGGTATTCTTAGATATCCCGTGGAAGAGTCATAGGGAACTAATGGGCAAATATAGTCACTTTTGGACTACATTTGCTGAATTTCCTGTAATGATATGCTTATCGTGTCGGACACTAAAGTGTGGATGTGAATTAGCAGCAAGACTAAAGAAGCAGTAGTATTTTATAATGGAATTACTCAGTCTTGAATATTCTGCATAAAAAAACAGAGTATTATTACTATTCTTAATACAAAATAGCAAAAATATGGTCATCATTTAAAAATGCTGATAGTTTTATCACTCGTAAGATTTTATATTTTTAGGCTACATAATAAAGAAGACCTGTGTCCATTCCCGATATGTCTATTTTATTAAATACTCTATGAAACAATTCTGGAGCATGTTCTCTCATAACTCTGTGTTGTTCTGTTCCCCTGCTATTCCGTCTAGAAACATGTTACTGAATCTGTCAACTGGGTGTTGCCAATTGGGTGGAGGGAGTATCCCTACACAGTCTGACATTGTGCAATCAGTGCTGGAATGGTAACACCCAGCTGACTGATTCAGTAATAAAGGAATAACAGGGGAACAGCACAACACTGATTTATAAGAGAATATGTTCCAGAATAGTTCACAAGTATTTACTAAAACAGACATGTCAGGGGATATCATGGTCCTCATTCATTATAGATCAAGTGTTAAGTCACCTCACTTCCAGTGCTAGCACTCCAGACTACACAGTTGTCATTAAAGGGGTTGTCTCACTACAAGGATTGCTTTCTATGTTAAAGATCTAGAATAAACAAGTCACTTTGCAATATATGTCCATTACCAGTGTCCTATCTATTCTGAGATATCCCCTCTTGAATGGGCTGTATCAGCTCCTAATGTCGCTATAGCTACAGATGTGTTTGATCTCTCCTGATAGGCTGCGAGCACTGGTTGCTATAGCTACAGACCTGGCTTCTACTGCAGTCTAGTGGAAGCCAGTAAACACATCCCTGAATTTGAAGTGAAACCAAGAAAACAGGACAGAGGTAAGATGAATCAATGAATCAATGTAGTGAGACAACCCCTTTAAGTTCCTTTATGTCAAAGATCTGACATCTGGAAGAGCTTTTTATAGATGAACCTTTGGTCCTATATTGTCCTAGGCTGGGTCTACTACCCTTAAAAGTATTTTCGACTACTTATCTACAACTGTCTGATGATTTCAAATAATTCTTGAATCCGGGTCTGTTGGATTTCTTTGATGCCACATCATAGGAATTTTACTGTATACGGCACGCTTCAATAGCCCTAGCACAGCTATGCTCTAATTCATCAGAAAGGGAACCTTAATTATTTTAAAGCAGCTGGAAGTGAGAGATTGCTACAGGCAACTGGAGAGCGAAAATGTGATCAGAGAGCTAAGTGGCCAAATGTAGTTATCTCAAAACAATCTACAGAACGAAGATACCAATTAACAGGATTATAGTTAAAACTGTATTTTGTGACCTTTTAGTTATGCCTTGTAAAATGTCAACTTTTACTGTCAGGATGATCCAATGGTCTCCATGTTTCTGTGAGTCAGATGCCAGTCTTTTTCCTGATCACTCATACGTTTTAGAGTATTAAGTATCTGTGACCATCAATAGGCCTCCAGTGGTGTAGTATGGCCAAGCACAGCTTTCCACAACCACCAAAATACTGCAATTTCTTCTCCTGCATTTAAAGAGTTCCATGCCATTGTGGATAAACTACTCTCAATAGCTCTTGAAAGCTAACACAGTTGAAAGAAAACATAAGTGAACCCATTGAAATTGGGCTCTAACTAACTTCCTGATCTATAATATTATTAGACATGTTTGTGGAGGATGCAGTGGCTGCGGGGTTATTGTAGGTTATCAGCTATTCTGAAGAGATGGGTTTTCAGGTTGCTTTTGAAGATGGTGAAAGTGGAGGAGAGCCTGATGTGTTGGGGCAGCGAGTTCCAGAGAATGGGGGAAGCATGAGAGAAGTCTTGGAGACAGTTATGTGAAGAGCTGATAAGAGGAGAGCAGAGAAGAAGGTCCTGTGAGGAGCGGAGATTGCATGAGGGGAGATATCTGGAGATAAAGGCAGAGATGTATGGAGGGGAGAGGATATGGAGAGTCTTGTAGGTCATATGTAGGATGTGCAAAGCTGTAGATATCTCTATCAAGGAAAGTAGTGTAAATTGTATTGTAGAGACTTAGGTATAGCAGTATAGTAAAGTTATATTCAGTAAGCCAGAGGTTAACATTTAAGGTTCTGTCCCCAGTTGTAGTCTGCCTGGTAACAGCAGCGTAATAACCCTCAGCCAATAGGGAGCTGAAACTCTGTGAAGCAGAAGGGGGTTAGCTGCCAGCGGGGGGGATTCAAATAAATAGTGAGGGATGTAGAAAATCAGGGTTCTGCCAAGAGAAGTCTGTTGGAGAGTCTGCCACAGGATTGTGGGCAGGAAGGATCACTCTCATCATTCCGGCTGGAAATGAGAGGGGCAGATTTGACTGGAAGGCAGAGAGGAAGCCCTAGAAAAAGGGACTTGTAAATAGTTACCGTTTTGACAGCAAAAGAAGCCAGGCAGTAACTGTGGGCAGAGCTTCGCCTCCAGCTGGGAGCATATGCGAGTAAAAAACAAGAGAGGCCATTGATGCAGCAAAGTGCTAGGTAGCCCCCCCCTGAGCTGAGTGGAGAAGCCACTGAAGACAGTCAGGGTAGAGCGGTGAGGTAGAGCTAGAGAGAGCTCCCTCTGGAACTGCTGGATGAGTGCGTGCTACTGGAGCTGGCTGAGACTCAATGTGGACAACTGGATTGTGTTGAAGGTGTCGTTGCTGGAGGAAGTAAAGGAAAGTAAAGCCACAGTTCTCCCGGTTAACTGTTGTCGTGTCTGATCATTTATACGCCGGTACACTCCATCACAGAGAGTCCCACATCGTCTCTCCCCGCAATTGCAAAGAACCAGAAGGGAGTGCCAACTGAATCGCTCCCACATTCTTACATTGTTAGTAACTTGAAATGGATTCGCTAGGCAATGGGTAGCCAGTGAAGGGATTGCCAGAGAGGAGAGGCAGAGGAGTAGTGAGGAGAGAGGTGGATAAGACGGGCAACAGAGTTGAGGATGGTTTGAACTGGAGCAAGAGTGCTAGATGGGAGGCTACATAGAAGGGTGTTGCCGTAGTCTAGGTGGGAGATGACAAGGGCATGGATGAGCAGTTTTGTAGCATCAGGATTAAGGAGTGATTCATGAAATATTTTTCAGATGGAGGCGTCAGGCGGAGGTGAGCGTTTGGATGGGGGGTTTGAAGGACAAGGTGGAGTCAAGGATTATCACAAGGCAGTGGACTTGCGGGACTGGTGAGAGTGTGGAACCACTGACTGTGATAGAGAGTTCAGGTGGGGGGATGGAGTGGGATGGCAGAAAGATGGTAGTTTTAGAAGACAGGATAGTTGGGATAGTGTGCAGAGTCCTCCAAACAGAGTTGTGCATTTGTGCTAAAAAGTTCTTCCATTTTTTTGGCCCATCTCAAGCTTGACCAAAATCACCTGGATGTTCTAAGAAAACAGTGTATGGACAAATTAGATACAAGTGGAAGTTTTCAGCACAAATGTTTGGAGGAAAAAGAACACTGCCCTCCAAAACCTAACCCTCATCCCTACTGTTAAGATGGAGGGAGCTTCATGGTTTGGGGCTGCATTGCTGCCTCAGAACCCGGGCACCTTACAATTATTAAAGGGACAATGAATTCATAACTGTATCAAAACATTTTACAGGGGAAGGAGTTCATGACTTCAAGCTGAAGAATTTGGGTGATGCAACAAGACATTGACCCAAAGCACACAAATCAACTAAAGAATGGTTCAAAAAGAAGATTTGTGTTTTTCCAAGTCCTAATCTTGAAGAGGTTGCTCAACTACTTTTTTTGCCAAACAAATGGCAATTAATGGCAATAGTAATTTTTATATAACCAACATTAAAAAAATGTTGGTGCTTTTAACTTTTATAATTCAGTCAGAAGTGATTAAGATTCTGGTTGGAACATCATTACCGGTAGCATTCGGGAGGTGAGTGGGCGGCTTCTGAAAAGATGCTCCTGCCTCGCAAACAATTAGGCTACATGTTCCTGAAGGAACATCACACTGTAGTCAGCATTGTAACCTACCACTAAGGGAAGGCAGTGGACGACTCCTTTATAGATCAACATGCGCCGTAGCCTATTAGTAGTATAATGTTGTACCGCGTTAGCCATAGAAAGTAGTAGAAGAGTGAAGAAATCAGGCGATACCTTTTTGAGGCTAACTGAGTATATTTGATGGTGAGCTTTCGAGAGTACTAGCTCCCTTCTTCAGACATGGTGTTATACAAGAAACTGAAATTTCACAGACATTTTACACACAAAAGACATGGACCTTCAATGAGAAGTTATTTACAACAGGTCAAGAAATAAACAAACAATCTGGAAACTTGTGAGGCATGACGGAGACATCAGTAATTCCTGCTGTTATCTCTTAGACATCAGGTTGTGATTTGTGGCCCTCACAGTTCACACATAGTTAGACATGAAGCTGGCATGGATATTTAGTCCATTTTGTAGAGTTTGATATTTTTGCATTCATTTAAATTCCCTTTCCTTCCTCTCCCGTCGTGTTTTAAAATGTCCCATTAAAACCACAATCTTCAAATCTTCAATACAGCGGTCCTCTCTGGAAAAGTGTGCAGCCACTGGAAGATTAGTTCTGCTATTAATAATGGTGAATCTGTGTGAATTCACACGTAGCCTATTAGTTAGTAACATTGCACAAGCGTTTGAGAGCAGGCACATCTATACAAGAGTTGCCCACCACCCTCCCTAGGACACTGTCATGGCTAGGCTGTGCTCAGGCTGCAGGGATCAACAGGCTGCAGCAGCTGATGCACGATCCCACCCTGATACACTTGCTGCTGACAACTCTGTGAGTGACAGGGGCCCAGCCACTCCTGACAGGGGGCGAGTTGCACCAGCCAATGGGAGGACCCGGAGGCCGCTCCAATCAGCTGCAGGGGCGGTATCCAGGAATCCCATTTAAACTCCCTGAAGGCTGGGTGCTGCGCCTGTGATATTCCTGGCTACCTTGTTATTTGTTTTTGTGTTTGCTTATCCGTATACCTGACCTTGGCCTGTTCTCCTGACCCCAGTTTGTCTCCTGATTTTGCACCTCGCTCCCGTTCGTGTTTGACCTCGGCTTGTTTACGTTTATCCCTCTGGTTCTGATTTGTGGCTTTGGTGTTCCTATTTGATATTGACCCGGACTGTCTGACTATTCTACTTCCTCACGTCCCCAGCACTTTAGCAGAGCAGGGACTGTCGCCCAGTTGCCGTCTGCCGCCTAGGGCAGCACGTCAAGTAGGCAGGGACAGTGGGCTGGGTTCCAGTCAGGGCTCACTGTACCTCCCTTGACGTGACATTATCACAGGCCGAAACCGTTACTGCTCTACCCTCACTATGAACCCCATGACAGCTCTGGCAGAGCAGATGCAGGGGCTAGCCCAGCTAGTCCAGGATCTGGCGCTGAGGGTAGAACAGCAGGAGTCTACCCCAAGTCAGAGTGTCCCTGCACTACCTTCCCCTCATGTGGAACCCCCTATCCAGTTGCCTGACAGGTTCTCTGGCAAGAGGAAGGCCTTTGTGGCATTTAGAGAGGGTTGTTGCCTGTATTTTAGGCAACGTCTACTTACCTCAGGGAATGAGGAACAAAGGGTGGGAATTGTTATGTCCTTACTGCAGGGTCCCCCCCCAGGAGTGGGCATTTTCGTTACCGCATGACTCACCTGAACTGTCTTCTGTGGACAGGTTCTTTGCCGCTTTAGGGGTACTTTTTAATGACCCAGATAGGGAAGCTGTGGCCGAGGCTCAGCTGACCACCTTGAGGCAGGGTGAGAAGACTGTGGAGGAGTTTTGCTCCGAATTTCGTCGCTGGTGCGTTCCGTCTGGGTGGAATGACGCAGCTCTCAGATGCCAGTTTAGATTAGGGTTAGCTGACCATGTGAAGGATTTATTGGTGGCTTACCCTACCCCTGGTACTTTAGATGAGGCCATGGCACTGGCCGTTCGTCTGGACAGACGTTTTAGGGAGAGACGGCAGGAAAAGGTTCCCCCCCCCGGTGGTCCACACCATGGTCACCCCTAAACCCGTTGTTTCCGACTTAAACCCAGAGGAGCCCATGCAAGTGGGGGCTTTTTCTGTCACTACGGCTAGTGACCGTAGGAATACTCGTCGTATCCAGGGGTTGTGCTTCTACTGTGGAGAAGATGGACACAGAATTCGGGAATGCTCCAAACGGAAGACCAGGTCGGAAAAACTCCAACGCCTAGGTGGTCAGCAGGAAGATCACCTAGGCGAGCAGGTATTTCCTATTGTATCTAATAAGTTGCTGCTACCAGTTAAGATTTCATACTTGTCGCTGTCCGGTTCTGGGAGTGCGTTTGTGGATTCTGGATCAGCTTCTAATTTTGTTGATGCGTCTTTCGCCAAACGTCTGGGCCTACCTTGTAGACCGCTATCTGACTCGCTGCGGGCTGTGGCTATTGACTCCACTCCACTAGATCGGGGCGTAATCCAATATTGTACCCCTGAGCTGGAGATGGTGGTCGGATCCATACATATTGAAAAGTGTATTCTATTTGTCATGGAGGGGCTGCCCGCTGATGTGGTGTTGGGGCTGCCCTGGCTTCAGAAACATAATCCAGTGTTTGACTGGAATTCAGGAAAATTAGTCAGGTGGGGACAAAGGTGTGTTGACAGATGTCTCCTTACCATGCTGGGCAATACTGATGTTCTAACTGGAAGCAGCTGTGCCAGCGTTGAGGCCTATGCGGCATCTTGTGCAGTTTGCGCGCGGGCTAAGGTTCCCAGAACTCGTCCTCCTGGTGAACTATGCCCTCCACCTGTACCTGAACGTCCATATGTGGTTCAGGAGGTGGTTAACCCGGTGGCATATCGGCTGAAATTACCCTCTTCTCTCTGTATACATAACGTGTCCCGTCGTGCACTTCGTAAGAGGTATATTCAGCCTGTGACTCCGCCCTCTAGGCCTCCTTCTCCAGTTTGCATAGAGGGGGAGTTAGAAAATGAAGTCACCCGTATCTTAGATTCCCGTAAGGCCCAAAGGTCACTGCAGTACCTGGTCCATTGGAAGGGGTATGGTCCTGAGGAGAGATCATGGGTTCCAGCGAAACCTATCCATGCTGATCGCCTGGTGAGGGAATTCCATGAGTCTCACCCAGACAAACCCAGACCAGGGAAGGGTCCGGTGGCCCCTCCTAAAAAGGGGGGTACTGTCAGGGCTGGGCTGTGCTCAGGCTGCAGGGATCAACAGGCTGCAGCAGCTGATGCTCGATCCCACCCTGATACACATGCTGCTGACAACTCTGTGAGTGACAGGGGCCCAGCCACTCCTGATAGGGGGCGAGTTGCACCAGCCAATGGGAGGACCCGGAGGCCGCTCCAATCAGCTACAGCGGCGGTATCCAGGAATCCCATTTAAACTTCCTGAAGGCTGAGTGCTCCGCCTGTGATATTCCTGGCTACCTTGTTATTTGTTTTTGTGTTTGCTTATCCGTATACCTGACCTCGGCCTGTTCTCCTGACCCCGATTTGTCTCCTGATTTTGCACCTCGCTCCCGTTCGTGTTTGACCTCGGCTTGTTTACGTTTATCCCTCTGGTTCTGATTTGTGGCTTTGGCGTTCCTATTTGATATTGACCCGGACTGTCTGACTATTCTTCCTTCTGACGGCCCCAGCAGCGCAGGGACTGTCGCCCAGTTGCCCTCTGCCGCCTAGGGCAGCACGTCAAGTAGGCAGGGACAGTGGGCTGGATTCCAGTCAGGGCTCACTGTACCCCCCCTTGACGTGACAGACACATTGCAGGTTACAGCATAAGGATACAACGTTCAAATCGCTAACAAAGCTATTGGTTCCTGAACAGAATGTAAGATCTTACACCCATCACATTCACTTTTGGAGTACATTGATTATGTATAGACCATATGTATGAGATGAATCCCCATATTGGTTGGTGCTTTGTGGCTAGTGTTTATTCAAATAAAGATTCTTCTTCACATTTGGAATACATAAAACAAGCATACATTTCCAAGCTTTAACAATTCTGCTTTCCGATAAATCTTTGCAAGTTAAAAAAATTGTCAGTTCAAATGTTCACAAATAATGTATTAATTAGAAGTAGTGTCCAACCTGAAAATCTTTAAAGAGGAAACCATATGGGTCAATGCCTACAGGCAAAAAGAATAGTCTCCATGAGACGACCTTTCAGCTAACTAATATGGAACTGTATATAAATTTAGATCAAGTGAAAATGTGCAAAATAGAAGAATATTTTAGAACTAACGTGACAGATCATTGCTCTCTTCTAAATAAAAACTCTCTGAAAACAAAACAACGAAAAGATAATTAAATGTGTAGATATTAAGTGCATGACATTTAATATTGAAAATTGATAGGCAAAGAATAATCTGATAAGAATAATCTAAGAGGTATTTTTTATATATTTCTTTTTATATGACTTTTTTTTAGCTTATCTTGCATCAAGATTATCAGATTAAGGCATATTACAATATGTTTGCAATGTTATCCAAAGTGAATGTTCATTTAGCAAAACAGAAAGTATGGCTGTCCTGTCTTCATCACAAAAAAAAAATAAGAGTCAATTGAGATATAATGAGTTAATACCAAGGCTGTGGAGTCAGTAAACCGAGTTCAACTCCTCAATTTCCCTAACTCTGATGCCCACTCCCTCATACATGGGCCATGTTTAAGTGATAACTTTACTGTAGTAAAATGGTAACATCAGGCTTTTTATCACTTTATGATACAGTAATCAAGCTATTTAGGTAGAACATAAAATATATTTATTGGATACAACTTTAGAGCATAAAAAACTTTGTGTAAGTGGGAAAAAACCGTCAACAAAAATGTACAGAACAACATTTGTTGACTGAGTCTATGAATTTGTTTTGAGAAACAGTATCGCCTCCATCGGATCCTTCATAGATGATCTCAATCCGATCTCATTATTTCCAGGCTAGAGAACGGCCTCTCTACACTAACTTGGGTTGGTGGAAAAGCGGTGACCACATGGACAACATCTCTAACAATCTCAGGATATAAAGGAACTGCCTAATGCACAGTCAGTTCTGATGAACGGTTCAGCTCTTCTACTTCAAGAGCAAGTGAAAAATTTTGGTGAAATCTGGTCAATCTGTTTGCTATGGGAGCAGAATCCTTTCCCCTGCGGTAACACTTTACCTGCTCCATGTCATCCAAATACTTTTCAAAATTAAACCCCTGATCTGATGAGACTGATATGGGAGCAGTATGACTGGCAAGACCCAATTCCTCTTGCTCTTGGCACTGCATCGAACTAATTGTACCAATTTATTATATATTTTTGGAGTCGGAGTGAGTCCATTTTATAATGACTCTGACTCCACCAAAATGGGCACCAACTCAGACCACTCTGGTTAATACACATCTCAGACTAAAAAAAATCTTGAGTCCAGAGACATATGGATATCATAGGAATGAAGACTCAGGAAAAATTTACAACAAATTGGAATAGCAATTTTTTTCCAGCTCATAATTTGTACTGTATGTTATAAAGAAGGCAGTGTAAAACAAGAGTGACCATATATAAGGTTAAAAGAAAAGATCTTATACAATAGAAAGCTCAGCATTAATATAGATAAACAATGCATAGTAGAAATGAATAACCAACAACTTTCTTGAACCCAAGTGGGAAAGAAATTTTAGCTTAGATCCTGGGAGTTCAGACATTAACAGAAACAAGCAACAAGGAAAATTGTTGGCAAAGCAAACTACTTACAGATATAGATGGAAAATAAGTCTTGTCAGTCAAACAATTGCCAAGTAAGGCTCTGAAATAGTGGCTATCCAAATCAAACTCAGAAGAAAAGGAGATCGAGTGTAAGAGATGGCTCACGCGGCATTGGAGGTTCCACTTAGAGCCTTCGTCACAGATTTGGTGAAAGTTACAAAAGAAATAGCGCAGCATGCAGGACTACAGTATTTTTTGGTTCAAATGACTGACTCCATTGTACTCAGTGAGATCCGAATGGCTAGCTTGGAACAGAACAGAAAACTGGAAATAAGAGTTCAGCTCTGATCCAAGTCTAAGATAAATGGAGCGTAGGAGAAAGCTCCATAGAGGATGAAGAAGAAGGATGAAGAGAGTACTTTTAGATACTGCCCAGGACGGCAAAGGGTGGCATCAAGTCTACTGAAAGGTGAAAGACAGGCTCGGATTGGCCAACAGGGGGATAGGGAAAGCCACTGATGGGCACATGGGCATTGTGGACCCCTGGGGAGCTGCATTTCATTGACACAGGAAGAGAAGAAGAAGCAGAAAGCAAGAGGTATAACGCAACAGTGATGTACAGTATGTGCTGTCAATGGACCCCAAAAATCAAGTCCACTAGTGGACCCCAAGAATCAACTCTACTGGTGGACTCCAGGTGAAGAGTATTCCCATGAAAAAGTACAAAACATCATCAATGGAATGATTAGGACGCATCGGGTGACATGTATAATTTTTGGTGCCCAGGCGCCATTTTTTTGCGCAAATTAGTAGCGTAGAATGCGCCTGAATCTATGAACCTGTTCTACTGCGCTTTCTATTGCTGCTTTCTAGCTACAAAGCAACAATTCTCGCTCAGGTAACCCACCTTTAAAGTGCTCTATCTGTTCCAGCAGTAATGCGCCTGGATTTGCCGTACTAAACACATAAATGTGTACCTTCGTACGCTTGTAGTGCGTCATGCCTCCAAAACGCCCCCAATCTTAGGCGCATTACAAAGTGCTGTGAGTGCTTTATAATGCGCCTAATTTTGGAGTGCGTCTGATTAAAAATATAGCGAACAGGGCTGCGCCAGTTTTCGGGCTGAAAAGACGCCAGACGCAGCCCTATACATACATGTCACCCATAGTTGCTGAAGATATGGGAGGACTGAAAAGCTAAGTAGTGAAACCAGGTCTTGCCACACCTTTACTTGTCCCCAGATGGAGAATTAGAAGACTTCTAGAGGCATGGTATGACATTTTGCAGCTTTAGAATGTATGGGAACTGGGATATTTTGGAAGCAGACTGAGGAAGTCAAACCTAAACAAAAGTGTTATCTCTGGTGTATTAGGGACCTTAAATTTAAAAGACACCGCTTTACATACTGTTATTTTATTTTATTTTTTAAACAGTCAGTCAAAGAGTTGTCAAGTTAATGGCTTGTTCGCATCCAAAAATGCAGCGGTGATCAGATCCTAATCGGATCCAGGCAGCGGCGTGTTTGGATACGTGTTGGAGGCAGCAGGATCGCATCCTATGGTTTTAAATAGGGCTCCTGTTGCGTCTTTCGGACCAGGAATTGACAACGATTGGAACGGATCCGAAAGACGCTATGAGACACGCATCTTGTCTGGACGCCGATAAGTGTTTTACATTGCGAGCAGGGTGAAATCACACTGCTCATTGTTAAATGCGTGTTTGGGTCTAGACGGAACCAAACACACATCCATGAATGTACGTTTACACGGACCCAACACGCTGTGTGAACTTACCCTAATACCTCACTTGGCTGGATACTCAGTTGTGATTCATTTTTTTCGTTGACTGACTGGCAGGAGGTTTAAGCTACACGCATCTTTATAGACAGTCTACCTTCCCTAAAGATGCCCCGGAACACAGTGAAACAAGTAGGAAGATAAAATGGAGCACACAAGTTTTTAAAGCATAAATGTTGTTGTCTGAATGCCTGAAGGTGCTGTTTAGACAGGAATAGGCAGCAAACTCAGCTTAAAGGGACAGAAAAAAGGGGTATACAGTATTAAAGAAAACAGGAACAAAAACACAGTACTCTCCTCAATAATCTCCCCCTGTTACGCTTCCGATACTCACTGCATCCATGTCCATCCACCCCTCCTGATTGACTCAAACTCCAGCAAAATGGGCACAGACTCGGACTCCACAGCCCTGTCTATTCGTGGTATATATCAGGATACCATGAGAATTTATCCCGACAGATAACGAGGTGGGGCCACAACAGGCTTCCATAGGGACTACATTGCTCCGTGTTGCAAATGTGTATTATGCTATGATAGACAGCATAAATGCTTCTTTAGGGATTTCCATGTAATGTATTGCCCTTTTTACAGTATTGTGCCGCTGGCAGTGGTGATATATATATATATATAATATATATAATATATATATATATATATATATATATGTGCCACAGCCCTGCCAGTGGCACCCAGGTTTGCATATGTTTTTTCAGAAGTGTTTTTTGTGCAGAACCATACGTTATATTTGGTGTATATTGATTTTAACCTATATAGGGAGGAAAGGGTGCCTCCATTTTGATTTTCTGCACCTGCCCACTCTCACAGGCTGTCATAAGAAGTGCAGCTTGCAGGTTGGGTGTTTTTATATTTTTTTTCTCTCCGGATAAAAGAGGTCGGTGGACCCAGTGAGAGGCCTGTATGTGGCTCTATTGAGAGGTAAACGATAGTGTAGGACTGCCCTATTTGAGATCACGTTGAAAGTCGTGGGCAGCTGAAACATCTTTTGATCAAAATATGTGAACCGAGAATCTCAAAGTTTTTTCATGTATGATAGTTTCTGCATTGGACACAAAAACATTGTCGCTAAATAGGGCAAACATAGTCCAATTAAGACCATGTTTGTCCTACAGTAGTCAATGACCCCAACCCGGCCTGCCGTTACAGATACTATGAACAGCGGATGAAAAGGGTGTGTAAATGGGGCCTAACTTTTAACAGTTGCACTTTTTTAAAAAAACCAAAAACTTGTATAGGCTTGGATATCCTCTTTAAAGGGGTTCGGGCATGATAGACATTTATCATATATTGTTAGAATATGCCATCAATGTCAGATAGATGCGGTCACTTCCCCATTCAGAAAATGGAGTTTCAGGGTCCCGGTCTGGAGATAGCTGCAAGTCCCAAAGGTGGACTCGCACCTATCTGACATTGATGGCATATCCTAAGAATATGCAATAAGGGCATAGTAAGGGCTATTTAAGTGGCATAGAATGCGCCTGATTTATGAACCCGCTCTACAGCGGGTCATAAATCAGGCACATTCTAGCGCTTGCACGACAGTTCTGGCTCAGGTATACCACTTTAAAAGTAGTTTACCTGTTCCAGCTGTAATGCGCCTAGAATTGCCGTAGCGAAGCTATAAATCTGTAGCTTTGCTACGATTGTAGTGCGCCCCACCTCCACACGGATTGTTGTTTGTATCATGAATTCTACAGGTTGACAAATTAACTCCAGGTGGATTACCTCCTCTAAACAGGGCAAATCCTTATGCAGATTATGGTAGAATAAGTATAAACCTAAAATATCTGCAGTGGATCCTGTGCTGCTGTTCTCTTTGGGCAAGTTTGATAATAATTCACTGCTCAGCATGAGTATGCCCACAACCAATACCCATATCACTGATGGGCAAAGCTGTGTATAAGATCATACACCCGTGGATCTGCTTGTTCTGTTATCTAGAAAGACTTTCATCAAATATGCAAAAAAAAAAGGAAAATTATGAGCGCAAAAGTTTTAATTGGGAAAAATGTTAAAGCTACTTTACTTTTAATTTGGAACCACTTCAGATATTCTAAGTTTCATGGGAATACTTATTGTGCACGTCTTCAACGAGCTACTCTGCTAAAAATAATATACAATTTGCCAAAAGTAAGTTCTCAAACATCATTTTATTTTCTGATGAGTTTCTGCTGCTGCACTGTAGGTATTCCAGGTTGAACTGAGGATTGCTGGGAGGTGCAATTTGCCCACAGCTTCACTCCCTAATCATTAGCACGCTAGAGACTAATTTAAGATTACGCTGCTAAAGGCTACAACGTCTGATCTGTGCTTGTACTATAGTCAGTACCTATTTGTGCCTAATTAAGCTGTATGATATCTTACAAGATAAAAAAAAAAAAAAAAAGTGGGGCGGTCTTAGTGGATACTGGTAACTGAAGCACTATGAACTGACAATAGGCTTGAAGGAAAACTGTGGAAAATGTATTTCTTTGTAGCTGCTCTTCTCTATTTATAGGCGGTATAGACCGAAACGTCGTACTTGTAATAAAAAAATTCTCCTACAAAGGTGCGCAAGACCGACTTTCACCCACATTATTATTATTTATCTTAGAGCGGCATTAATTCCAGGGAGCTGTGCAAGCAGGGGCACAATATAAGACAAACCCAATAACACTAAGGGCAACACGTCCGAAAATTGCCGGCGCCGCAGCAGTTTTATAGAAGCATTAAATCAGTGTAAAGTGAGCCATAAAGTACGATCCTCTCAAAAATCTGGCGTTGGGTATACCTTGCATAGTAAACATAATAAGCCTAAAAAGGCGCATTGAGCAAATCAAGGCACATAGCATATCATTGGTAATGTATGTAATGCGCCTATCGAGGCATATTGCGCAATGGAGGCGCATAACATATCAATACTAGTGTATGTAATGCACCTTGCGTTTTGGAGGCGCACAGCGTATAGTTTTTAGGCGCATTAAAATGTGTCATGCCTATCATATAATCCCTCCTATTAGCGCCGTAACTTTAAGCTTCTGGGCCCTAGTGCAAAAAGTGAAATGGGCCCCCCAGCTACCATGTGCCGGTTACAATGCTGGTGTCTATTAATGTGGCAGAAGGGCTTTTAGGCCCCCTCAGGCTGCAGGGTTTAGTAGCAACTGCTACCACTGCACCCCCTATAGCTACACCCCTGCCTCCTACCTCAAAAGCTCATCGTTAGTGTTATGATTTGGTTAAAGTCAAACTGACCCAAATCTGAATGATTTGAATCAGGTTGTCTCCGATTTTTTTGCAGTTTTCTCACCATGCTGCGTCACAAGCAGCTTTACACTCACTCTGCCTTTGTCAGGTCAGGGGTGGTTCTATAGCAGTGATTAACATATTTAGCTCCCTTATAAGTAGCTGAGACATTACAAAGATGTAATGTAGTAAACGCTGTTGTTCGTCTGCTGATTGAAGGCTTTTCCTTTTGACTCTGAATCAGAGTAAGAAGCTGGCAAAGAGTTGTGCCTCTGTCCATGGTGACATCACTCCCTGCTCTATTTAATCAGGAAAAAAAGATTATGGACATAACCATAAGAATCTCTTATTTCATGACCAAGGTAAAATCAAAAGACCAATGTATTTAGAAAAAAAAATTCAATGACCTTATCTTTGTAGTGACAAAACCCCTTTAAACACCCCCTTTAAATTAAAATTCAACCGTGACCCTAATCCAATGTTGGGGTATAGATTTTTTACTGGTTTGTAAGGGTTAACTTTTTGTTCTGTGGTGTTTCTGGTCTGCCGGAATTCTGGACCAGAAAGTGATGCTGGACAAAGTCACAGGGGAACACAACTTGAGCCAGAGCAGTAAATTAAAGGGGTTTTGCCACGAAGTAAAATTGACGTGGGAAGTTTGTAAATTAAATAATAAACATTTTCACCATTCATCATTATTAAAAATTTTGCACCGTTTTTGTTATGTATACTGTGTTTTGTTTTTGTGATCCAATGTTTAGGCTATGTTCACACGGCTTATTTGCGGGGCGTAATTACACCCTGCAATTACGCCTTGTGGACCGGGATGGGGGCGGGAGCGGGGGGCTTGCACCTTGCCGGCCCATAGGCAATACGCCGCTAGTAAATGACATGTCACTTATCTCACCAACGCAGCAGATTCGCCGAGCATGGAGAGGAGACGTAATCCATAGATTTCTATGAGAAATGTGGATTATCGTAAAGACTGGGACATATTCCAGCCGTAATTCGCGCAGTACGGCGTGAAATACGTCCCATTTTTAGCCGTGTGAACATAACCTTACAGCTCGTCTCCAGGGGATAGGACCAGGGCTGAGAGCTCCTCAGTGCTGGTCAGACATTCTCAGACATCACCTCTCCTCACTGGCAGCTACTGAGTGTTCAAACCCCAGGTGCTGTCATTCTACTCCCGTCCTCTGTGCTCCTTAGTAATTAGTTAAACAGTGCAAATAAATAAAAAAAAAAAGAAACCTAATTGATTTCTGTGCATTGATAAATAGAAATAAAATCCACCGGTTTGGTTCCTGCAGGGATTTGAACCAAGAACCCTTGTGCCTGGAAGCAAAAGTGTTACCTCTCAGCTACATTGTAGCTCCTTACAATTTTATACATAAACAGACCTTTCTTTGACTAAAGAGAGGACAGGCCTGGTGATTACATCCTCCAGGGTCACATGATACATTTCAAACAAATCTCACACGCCTCCTTCTGAGCACAGAGAGCTGAAGAGCTGGATGCAGGAGGTATGAAATGAGATTGTGGCAAAACCCTTTAACCTTTACATACCAGTAAAAACCCTAACCTCCACCTTGGCGTAGGGTTATGGATAGAATTAACATTAGGATCAGAGTTAAAAAAAACATACTCTAAGACAACTCCTTAAAATTTAGTCAAACCAGTGTTAAACCGAACAGGGATAGGTTCCAGTAACAAGACTCACCATAAAGCACCCTATTTCGTCTTTCTAACAAAATTTCCCCAATTAGGAGTGACGTATTCACTAGCTCATCCCACGGGAATTAATCTAGTAGGCAATACAAAGCTGCTTATGGTGGACAGTTGCCTCCATAATATACTGGACCAGGTTGCAGATATGCTCCGTCCTCCAATGTGTCGAAATATTTGGTGTGTCCTACTGAACATACAGATCCTGATGACAACTTGGACAGACTTTTAATCATAACGAAAGCCCTTAAAGGGAATCTGTCATCAAAATTTTTTTTTTTTTTTTGTTGATGAAATATGTGTTAATTTTTGTTTAAAATTTTAGTATATTTTTTATTTAATTCAATTGGTTTTAAATATTAAAAAATGCATAATAATTTTCAAGGTTTCCCACTCTTAGCCACCAGATGGAGCACATCCAAGAAAAACAGAGTTTTCCTCATGTACAAAGATCATGAATTACGTCTTGCTGTAAATGTGGGCTGGTCTGGTGGTGACCTCACAAGCCTCACCCTCCCCTGTGTGCATAAGGAGGGGGAGGTGGATTGTAGACTCCATTTTGCTGGTGACTGAGGAAACCATACAGAGCTGCTGTGTATCCATAACTGAAAAAGGAATAATCAGAGTGAGATTGTGATTACATTTAGGGGATGTTCACACAGCGCCTTTGACTCCGTGTAACATACGCTTTTGGATATGTGTTTGGGTCCGTCTGTCAGTCCCCAGACGGACCTAAGCACTTTATCTAATAAACAGCAGTGTGATTATACATTGCAGTTTATTAGAAACACGCATCGGCGTTCAGATGAGTGATCTCTGATGTGCGTCTCACTGCGTCTTGCGGATCCGTTCTATGAAGTGACATATCAATTCTTGGTCCAAAAGACGCATCCCACACGGATCCAAACACTCAGCTGCGCTTTGCATCCGAAAGACGCTGCATTTTTGGATACACTTTTTGGACTCACACAGATCCAAAGACGTCGTGTGCGCTTCCCTTAGTCTATTTCACTATGGATATGCAGAAGGAACGCCACAGTATATGTCTGCATCCCTGCTCACAGGTATCCACAGGTGGCCAAGGTCCATAGACCCCAAAGAACTAATCTTAGTCTAGTTCACATGTGAACATTAGGCTGTGTCTCTCCTGCAGTGGACAAAAAAAACACAATCCTAAAAACCTTCAGAAAACTGAATTTTTTGTCCCCTGACGGTCAAAAGCTGATGAAAGAAACGGCCGTTTTTTTGGCACATTTTTTGCTTGTCTTCAAGTCTGGTTTTTAATGTCTGCATAAATCAAGCCATTGGGTGTGACTCCGCCTACAAAAGGAGATGTACAGCACATTATTGCATTCATGGATCCTTTGTTGGTTCAACATGCAGCTACTGTGTGTTTGGATGCGTGTTGGATGCAGCAGGTTCACTCCCTATAGTTTATAATAGGGGCTCCTGCTGCGTCTTTCGGATCAAGAATCAATGTCAATTGGGGATGGATCCAAAGACGCAATGAAAAACCCATCAGAGATCACTCGTCTGAACACGATACTTGTTTCATATTAAAAGCAATGTAAATCACACTGCTATTTGATACGTGTTTGAGTCTGAAAGAATCGGATTTTAGCGTCAAAATCTGCAGCAAACGGATTTTAGCGTCAAAATCTGCAGCAAACGGATTTTAGCGTCAAAATCCTAGAAATGGTTTAGAAATCCAGAAGGTGTTTACATCAAAATCCGCAGCAAACGGATTTTAGCGGCAAAATCCGCATAGAAATAGTTTAAAACGTAAGTTTTAGCGCAAAACCCTGCAGCAAACGGATTTAGCGGCAAAATCTGCAGAAAAAACGGATTTTAGGGCAAAATTTCCGCCGCAAACCGGATTTTAGCGGCAAAATCCGCAGCAAACGGATTTTAGCGGCAAAATCTGCATAGAAATAGAGTTTAGGAACGGAGTTTAGCGGCAAAATCCGCGCGCGAACCCGAGTTTAGCGGCAAAATCCGCGCGCGAACCGGAGTTTAGCGGCAAAATCCGCGCGCGAACCGGAGTTTAGCGGAAAAATCCGCGCGCGACCGGGAGTATAGCGGAAAAATCCGCGGCGAACCGGATTGGGGTGGGCAAGGTTTAGCGGCCAAAATCCGCGGCGAGTTAGGAAACCGGAGGGTTTAGCGGCAAAATCCGCGGCGAAACGGAGTTTAGCGGCAAAATCCGCGGCGAACTGAGTTTAGCGGCAAAATCCGCAGCGATTAGACTTTATTAGCACCAAAATCCATAAAGAAAAGGATTTTTTTGGCGTCAGAAGCGAGAAAATGTTATTAGTGTCAAGATCTGTAAATAAAGGGATTTTAGCGCAAAAAAACATTAAAAAAACTATTCTTGCGCCAAAATCCGTTATAAAAAAGCATTTTTAACGTCAGAAGCGAGAGAACTAAAAATTTGCAGAAAAATTGAATTGTGCAAAAATCATTAGCGGCAAAAGCACAATCACTTATTAGGAACGAGGACACGTCGCACACCTGTCAGCCTTCTCTGGCAGCCCTGCTGGAGCACAGAGGGGCTGGACATTCGTAGCTGCCTCTGGACTCCACAATCATGACTGTCTGCTCCCTGCAGACAATAGAGCAGCTGAGCTCACAGCAGGGGGGCTCTCACTGAAGTTAACCAGACGGAATCGTTTTTCAGTCTCTTTTCCTGCAGTAATCACTTTATGGCAGCTTCCTGAGTGTCCTGCAACTCACCCAGCAGAGAACTATCTCTGAAGGGGGGAAGGGCTCTACACACAGGAATCTCTATAGCTATATTTACAGACTCCCAATCAAAATTACATCAAAAGAGGATAAAAAGATGATAGAAAACACACACATTACTGCAAAAAAAAAAAATTGTGACACAATCCCTTTAAGGAAACCCGTGAATCCATTACATTAACAGACCCATACATTTTTTTTTTTTAAATAGACAGTGAAAAAGGAAAGCCAAAAAACCTAACCTTAGTGATATTGATCCTGCAAAATCCACATAAACAAGCCTCTGCTTAGATAATAAGTGAAGCTGCCCAGTTAAATGAAAGTCTCTGTATAATCTCATATACCAGTCACTGGATGAGTAAAAGGGGTAGTCCCGTTTCAAGAATTATTTTTTTTTGCTGGCCGTTCCCAGCTTGTTGTGATCCGGCCCTGCATGTGAATGAGGAGGACAGCGCTGTGTGGGGCCAGAGAAGAGGACGTCCCGAAACGGGACTACCCTTTTAAGTAAGTTTCAGTATGATAAAGGGGGCAGGCTTTTAATTAAGCCATTTTTGGACTGTGAAAATTTGAGTTTTTGGCTGCAGCATTCACAGGTCGACTGCCCAGAGCTGAAAGTAAACAGAAAAGCCATGAAGGTAACTGGCAGCGTCATTGCCGGGATGGAGCTTAGCTGGGAAGGTATGAATGGGAGGAGGTACTTTTGCCTTTCTTTTCTGCTGCCTATACCAATTTTTTTTTGAAGGTTGGACAACCCCTTTAACTTGCATGTTTTTTTCCAGTATTGGGAAATGTATAAAAATAATATAAAGAGCACACATCTACTCTGAGCGTGGAGATATATCATTAACATATGTAGTATATTTTTATGACTTTGGTTAAAAATCATTTTGCTTAAAAAAAGGTCTTCTCCGACCATGAAGGAATGGTTTGCCGAGATTGCTCACATTCAACTAATTGAACAATTGGTTGCACATATCCCTGAACAAATTCACCAATGATAAAACAGAAAACTTTCTGTTGGTCTTTATTTCGAGATTCCCGTGCTTATCTTACAACAATTATGCTATCGGCAATACATGAAAAAACTTTGAGATTCTTAGTTCACATGTTTTGATCAAAAAATGTTTAAGCCACCCCCGACTCCATTTTGGTTTCTTGCACCCCGCCCACCTCCACAGGTTCCTAGATCAGTGCAGTGTGCTTATAAAGCTGGTGTTTTTTTCTCTCTGGATAATGGAGGTCTGTTGACCCAAATGAGAAGTCTGAATTGGACTCAAATGAGAGGTAAAAATAGAGTAGGACTACACGCCTTGAGATCCCGTTGATAGTCGGGGGTGGCTTAAACATTTTTTGATCAAAACATGTGAACTAAGAATCTCAAAGTTTTTTTTCATGGATTGCAGATAGCATAAATGCTTCTTTAGAGGTTTCCATATATCTTACAACAATGGGGCAGATTTATCAATCGTGTCTTACTTTTAGACAGTGTAAAATTAGACCAGACAGTCTTATAGTGCGCCACATTTATCATAGTGTTGATAAATCTGGTGCAGGTTAGAACTGTCTAGTCTAAGTTTGTACCACCTATATGTTGGCTTACTTTTACGCCAGAAACTGTGCCAAAATTCTGGTGCATTTTTGTCACATTTAAGCCTTTTCAGTGAAACCACGCCTCTTTTTACTAGATCACGCCCCTTTCTCAGACGAAGCGCAGAAGCGGCCGAAATTGTCTAAAACACATAGTAAATGTGGTGAAAAGCTTGTAAGACATTATTTTTGGCACAAATTGAGCCAGAATTTTGGCGCAACTGCCTTGATAAATCTGCCCCAATATCTTTTGTGTATACCTATTATTGGTTGCATCATCCCTCTCTCCTACCTCCCTTGAGGCTATTTAGCCTAGTCTTGCTTTTGTTTATGTATCCTCCACTTTATGGCTCTATTACTATTTTTCCCTTTTGCCTATAGTCATCCCCCCCCCCCCACTCCTTTTTGTTTTGTTTGTTTTTCTTAGTGGGTACTTAATGACTACAGCTTTTCATTGGGTTTAATACCCCAGATGTTGGACCATGTGCTGGCCTTGTCAGTCACCAGGTGTTGGAGGTCCTTCAAGTTTTATAGGCATCTTCTATAACTATTACATAATGTTATGACTTGCTTTGCTATAGTCCAAGACGGATAACCTTTCTTATTTTGTCAAATTTTTTCTTCTCCGTCTCTATATGGAAAAGAGGTTATCATCACACCCATAGGTCTGCTTTGATATTATTGCCTTTCTTTATGGTCTGTTTGTACTTTCCTTTTTCATATGATAATTCAATAAAACTTTGTATGGTTTTGTGTTATGTGATATTTTCATTTTTTTAAGAATTAGTATAAATTTTATTTAACTTTTAACACTTTGTTAAGGTCCCTTTAGAGGACCTTACATAAAAATAGAGTTAAAAAATAATTTCATATGCCTTTATAAACCTCTTAAAAGGGTTTTCTCACTACAATGATCAGTTTTTAATGTCTAGGGAAAGGTAAGTGAAGGGTTTTACCAAATAAACTGCTTTGTTGATTTTTTTGGGGTCAACAAATAAAGGAGGAGATTTTATCTCTTCTTAGATCACACAAGTTTGTCTGATTACCAACCATCTCTCTCCACCTCTCCCTGCTCTCTGTTATATCTTATTGTTCCAAGCTGCCATCAGTCAGTCTACCCATCCATGGTGAGACAATCTCAGTAGAGTCTTATCTCTAGCAACTTACTTTGTTTACCTGACTAAATGAGAAGCTTTCTCTCTACATAGCTCTGCAGACTTGTATAGTACACTTTACAAATATCCTGCAGTTATGTCAGTGCAACAGGAATAGCTAGGAGCAGAGCTGATAAGCTTATCACTGCTGTAGACCCACCTACAGCCTGAACAGGTAGTGCGAGTCTAAAGCTGGCTGTGGTCCTGTGAAACTGCATGGTGAGAAATCCCCTTCAAGTATGCCTTAAAGGGGTGTTTGAGCTGCTCGTGCTGTCCAGCTAATTTTCTCAGATTGAGTTTGAAATACAGGGGGTTTTCTCTCCTGTCAGCAGGCGTGTTCTCCTCCCACGGGGGCGTGTCTCCCCTCACTGAAGAACTGTGACATCATCATTTTGTTTAAAGCAGGGAGCAGAAGGTTGTCTGGATATAACAGCTCTGTAAACCTCCTGCCTGCTTATGTCTGCAGCCTTGGCTCCAAACTCCAGCAAGCACTGCATATAGTCTTAGTTTACACACAAACTGAAAGCCAGCAGCTGTTAAAATCTCTGCTTCCTGTCAGTGACATGTGAGTGAAAACGATGGGTGAGAAAAATCAGCTTTCAGAAAAGGGCCCTGCTCATCTTGTAACTGACTTGGGCTGGTGGTGCAGCGGGTGAGCAGTGATAGACTTATTGCTTTTTCAACGAAGGGGTTTGGTGTTCTATTTCCCCCACAGGGTATATTTCCCCCCCCCCCCTAAATTCTACACATATGTAGAAAGACCTAAAATTATATGTTAAACTCTATAATGATATATATACACACACAAGGCTCCCCTATATCATTTCTCATCCCCCAGAATATATGCATTGTATCACATATTTGGAAGTGCTTGGGTGACTGAAAGGGATGGGACACTATATAGGGGAGCCTTGTGTGTGTATATGAATAAAATTATAGATGTCTACACATGTATTTTCATATCTTTTACATATGTGTACAAATTTTAAATAAAAAAAAAACAAAACACTACTGATGGGACTTGAACCCCCAACCTCTATCTTGTGGGGCTGATCACCTAAGCACTACTCTATACAAGCACTCATGCAGACACAGTGTTGAACCCCCTTATGTTATACAATACAGATATGATGTCCATAAGGAGGCGGGGCTTGCATTTAATCGAGGAACAGAACACCTTCTTTTCCAAGTAGCAGCTTAAGGACTGGATCTGAGAGGAGGTGACACAACCTCTTGCCCAGAACATAGACCCTAACGCTGGGAGATGTACATAGAGCCAGCAGACATTGGTTTCACGATCGATTTAACAGCTCAGGGGGGAGTAAACACAGAGTGTGAAAGCAGCCAATCACAGCGCAGGGGCGTGGCCGGGGGTTTCCTGTCTAGGGGCGTAATCCCAACAGGCTGAAAAGAAATGTCACCAGCCAATCACAGTGCAGGGGGCGTGTCTAGGGTGCCAGAATCGACCCAGGGGCGTTCTGACCCAGCAACAGCAGAAATAGAAGACAGTTTTACAGAGATGTTTATATCTGCTAAACCAAGTGACAGAGGTAATGCAACCCAATTACAAAAGAGCTTATTTTTACTGTCCCCATAATCTGAGACATGATCTTTGTAACGATAAAACCCCTTTAAAGAACACTGTGACTAGATAGCCCGGGGACCTTTATTAGGCCCAGAATTGTTTTGTTTAAGGAATCCGTTCTAACGATCATGTTGCCAAAACTCAAACAGACTGGATAAAGCGTGATTGGCTTTAATTTCAGTGCCTGAAGGGATATTCCAACTTACACAAAAAACTAAGAGTATCCAAAGGGATAACATTAAATTAAATAAAATTAAAAAAAAACTTGTCATGTCTTTAATCCACTGGCGATCCAGAGTAAAAGCTCCAACGATCACTCTGGACTTATACAAGCAGTCAACACATGACTGTGCAGCCGACCAGTAGCCTCAGCAGCAGTGTCGGACTGGGGTGCCTAGAGCCCACCAGTGCAATTTCAGTCCGGGGGTCCACCACCGGAGGTGATTCCGGGGGTCCACCCTACAGCTCCTGTACATGCTTCTTATACTCTGCTTCTTGGCTCCAACGATCACTCTGGTCTTATACAAGCAGTCAACACATGACTGTGCAGCCGACCAGTAGCCTCAGCAGCAGTATCGGACTGGGGTGCCTAGGGCCCACCAGTTGAATTTCATTCTGGGAGCCCACCAGTGCAGGCGATTTTGGAGGTCCACCAGTGGAGGCGATTTTGGAGGTCCACCACTGGAGGCGATTTTGGAGGTCCACCACTGGAGGTGACTCTGAGAGTCCACCACTGGAGGTGACTCTGGGGGTCCACCACTGGAGGTGACTCTGGGGGTCCACCACTGGAGGTGACTCTGGGGGTCCACCACTGGAGTTGATTCTGGGGGTCCACCATTGGAGGTGATTCTAGGGGTCCATCACTGGAGTTGATTCTGGGGGTCCACCATTGGAGGTGATTCTCGGGGTCCACCCCTGGACGTGATTCTCGGGGTCCACCCTACAACTCCTGTACATGCTTCTTATACTCTGCTTTTTGTCTCTTTCTTTCAGCCTTTCTGCCTCTCCCAAGGATGTATGTACAGTTCAAAAGAAACTTTATGACCTCCATGTTCAGGGGTCCCCTGTGAGTCAGTCCGAGCCTGCTCAGCGGTCACGTCATACCATTTGCCTCATCAATGATGATGGAAGCCATGATGCTAATAGTGCGGCAAGTGAGGTCACCGGTTGGCTGCATATTTTTTGTATTGATTAGACAACCACTTTATGGGGCTAAATATCACGGATCACGGTTTTCTCCCTCCACAGCTATCAATGCTAGAGGGCAGCTGTCATTCACAGCCTTTCTCCAGCTTGTAATCTATTTTTTGCTGTACTCTGTGATATATCTCATGAAGGAAAAGTGGCATCTTAACAATCTTCTTTCCCTGTCTCTGTAAATTGGCAGAAGTGAACTCAGTCAATCTGCTGTAATACATTACAGGGATGGGGGTTGCAGCTTCTCTCTTTTTCCTACATTTCGGTTAAATTGTGAGAGCGAAGCAGAAGTGCGGAGCAGGAAGCGACATAATAGACAGGGCAAACATCATACTAGTAACAGCCTGCCCACTCAGAAAGCATAAAAGCAATGGATCTACAGAAACCTTCCAAACGGATGGAAAAAGACTTAAAAGATGCCAACGTGATACATGTAACGCGTCTTCTGGATAAATCTGCTTTTAAAAAAATGCTCTATACATAATCTGCATTATTAGTAAGCGACGCTGCTGGACTAGGTCATTTCAGAAAGACGGAAAGGCTAAATTACAGACGTTCAGCATCTCCTTCCAGTAAGTTCATTAGGAAAACATGATCTTCTAACAGCAAGCATTAAGAGCTGCAAATGAACGGATTCTTGGAGAGACTAATAGAATCCATTTGTTTCAGCTAAAGATTTTCTGTCATCTCTGGAATTTCCTGGCACCCTCCCATTTATGTTAACCCATTCAGAGAAGTCAGCACAGGGAGTAGAAGACAAACCTCTTTGGAACCATAAGGGCGCGTCCCCACTGCACAGGACAAATACATACCTCCCAACTGTCCCTATTTTGGAGGGACAGTCCCTATTTCTAACCGTTGTCCCTCTGTCCCTCTTAGCTCTATAAATGTCCCTCTTTTTCATTTAGGAAACAAATTTGCATCAATAAACTGACTGTCTTGCTGTAAAAAGTATGTGATTGCTTCTTCGCTGTATATTACATAACTTACTTAATATCTCATCATTGGATACAATGTGATCCTGAAAATGTCTCCCTTTTTCCCTTTATTAAAA
This sequence comes from Phyllomedusa bahiana, assembly GCA_025379985.1. NCBI lineage: Eukaryota > Metazoa > Chordata > Amphibia > Anura > Hylidae > Phyllomedusa > Phyllomedusa bahiana. The sequence goes on from JAODAL010001431.1 coordinate 78,270, forward strand.
GTTGGCATGTGTATGTTTGGGTGTGGTTAGAGATGTGTCTTGGTGTGATGTCATGTTTTTGGGTGTGGTTAGAGGCGTGGCCTAATGTGTCCCTCTTTGCAATCTCTAAAAGTTGGGAGGAATGCAAATACCAGCCGGTTTGCCCACCGGTATTCGTCCTGTTTTGCGACCGTACCCACGGCCGCGGAGGGAGGGTGGGGGGGGGGAGGCTTTTCTCCGTGCTGAGCGGAGATAAGCCCTCCCCCTCCACATTGACATGCACAGATTCCGTCCGGAAACCGGATAGAAGATTGTGCATATTCAATGTTTTGCGGCCGGACCGCCGGCGGAAAGACCACCCGACGGAAAAACCATGCAGTGGGGACTGCTGCACGGGTTTTCCATAGAGCACCAATTGTGCTCGATTTCAGCCGGTTTTTCAGGCGGTCTGAAAAACCGGCCGAAAACCCGTGCAGTGGGGACATGCCCTAACTGTTAGTGTGCGTTCACACGGCAAAAACCAAATACCGATTGGATTTTCCGACCGATATTTTATCTTTTTTTAGCATGTAGGGGGGCGGCTTTGTCCGTAGTTTGCGGATTCCCCATCCCCCTTTTGCACCCACATGTTCACGTTCTGCCCCAAAAGTTTTTCGGAACGGCGGTGGTGTCAAAAACCGTCCGGTAGAAAATCCATGCAGTGGGGACTGCTGCACGGATTTTCTATAAAAGTCTATGGGGAAATGTTGCATGCCGGTTTTCAGACAGTTTGTAAAGCCGCAAATCGTCTGAAAAACCGACCAATAACCCTTGCCGTGGGGACATGCTTCTAGGGTATGTTCAAACACGTATTGTGCCGTGTACTGTGCGCGCCGCAAAACACCGGGTGTTTTAGAAGTATGCGCTGGCTAAAGCGCAGGGGGTGGCCCCATTCACTTCTATTATCCACGGCTCATAAATGCCGGGAAGAAGTGACATGTTACTTCTTTCTCCCAGATCACAATATGCGCGTATTATATTCCAGGGAAGACGGGCGTAATTCATAGCTTTGTATGACAGCTATAATAATAATCATCTTTATTTATATAGCGCCAACATATTCCGCAGCACTTTACAATATAGAGGGAATAAGCACAGACAAACCAGACATTACATGATAAAAAAACTACTTACAAATGAGACACGAGGTGTGAGGGCCCTGCTCGCAAGAGCTTACAATCTATTAGGGTGTTTGGGTGAAACAAAGTAATTACCGTAAAATTTCGGCACAATCACGGGCCAAAATATGCCCAGCAATAACACCGTGTGAACATACCCTTATCTGGTTTATACAGCACAATATGACAATTGGAAATTACACCGACGCTGTCAAGAGTAAATGTAAAATAAAGAGCACAAAGTATAGTAACATTTCCCTTCATTTTTTGCTCCCATTAAATCTAAAACTGCCTGATCTGAAAAGCCTATTTACTGCTGGAATCTAAGCTCCTATGGGTGTGCGGAACGGACGCTCCCACTCCTAGTCTGCCTGTCCTGGGTTAACCCCTTCTCATTTAAGGATGGCTTTAAAATACAGTATAGCTGCATAAAATGAGAGCATTGATTCTGGTAATGCGCCCAGTGTTTCCTAGCTGTTCTTAAAACTGGGCCCATATGGCATGCTTGTCACTCAGCACTGAACAGCAAGCCATATGTAGCGTGGGAGTCCTGATCACTACACCATATCTGCGAGCCTCCACTGCCGTTCTCGAGGACTGTGGAATTCATATATTTTGGTTTCTATATATACACCATTAGTTATACATACACATGCTTCGCCAGTCACTTGGTAAAAACCTATATAGATGGGCTACACAGCGCCAAGATGGCAGAAGAGTCGGGCCAGATATCATCAGCTATAGATCAATGTGATAACTGACGTCTAAAGGGATGTTCCAGATAATTTTATTTTTTTTGCTGCCATAAAGAAAACTTGTGGCATGGAAAATCCCATCCAATCTACAGGAACCATGTTTTAGGCTCTGTCCACACAATGAGGATTTCTAGTCTGATTACACGAGAAATCCCCATTTAAAACTGAAAGAAACTGATTCCCACTGACTTTAAGGCTATGTTCACACGGCTTAAAATGGGACGTATTTCAGTCCGTAATTCAGTCCGTAATTATGGCTGGAATACGACCCAGTCATTACGGTAATCCACAGTTCTCATAGAGAACTATGGATTACGTCTCCTCACCCTGCTCGGCGAATCCGCCGCCGGGGGATAGAAGTGACATGGGAATTACCAGCGGCGTATATGCGCTGTAGTGATGATAGTCTATGGGCCGGCGAGGTGCCAGCCTCCCGCTCCACCCCTGTCCACACGGCGTAATTGCTGGGCGAAATTACGCCCCGCAAATAAGCCGTGTGAACATAGCCTAATAGAAAATACGCCTTAGGCTATGTTCACACGGCTTAACTGCGGGACGTAATTACGCCCCGCAATTACGCCGTGTGGCCGGGGGCGTCGGCACTTCGCCGGCCCATAGACACTCATAGCTAGCGGCGCGTATACGCCGCTAGAAAATGACCTGTCAAGTATCTCCCCCCTCGGCATATTCGCCGAGCAGGGAGAGGAGACGTAATCCATAGTTCTCTATGAGAACTGTGAATTACCGTAATGAATGGGCCGTTTTCGGCCCGTAATTTGCGCACTTCGGCGTGTAATTACGGACCGAAATACGGCCCATTTTAAGCCATGTGACCATGGCCTTATAGTTCATATGAAGTGAATGGTTTTCAAAACTGGCGCTCAGTAAAAAAAAAATTAAAAAAAATTTGAACATGATCATTCTTTGGTCGTACTGCACACAGAAAACGCATGGAAATTTACTACCGATGTCAATGGGATGGCTAAAATCCTCCTGCAAAACATTTGGACAACTATTGCATGTGGTTTTTAAAGGGGTTTTGCCACGATTTCACTTCATACCTCCTGTATCCAGCTCTTCAGTTCTGTGTGCTTAGAAGAGGGCGTGTGTGATTTGTTTGAATTGCATATCACGTGACCCCGCAGGATGACATCACCAGGCCTTTCCTCTTTCTAGTCAAAGAAAGGTCTGTTTATGTAAAGCATTGTGAGTAGCTGAGGGGTAAAGTTTTTGCCTCCAGGCACAAGGGTCTTGGGTTCAAATCCCTACAGGAACCAAACCTGTGGTTTTTTTTCTCTTTATCAATGCACAGACCTCATTGAGGTTTCTTTTTTATTTATTTGCACTGTTTGACTAATTACTAAGGAGTACAGAGGACAGGAGTAGAGTGACAGCACCTGGGATTTGAACACTCAGTACCTGCCTGAGAGAAGTTATGTTATGAGCTCTCAGCCCTGGTCGTATCCCCTGGAGACGAGCTGTAAACAATGGATCACTAAAGGAGCAGCTAAAACAAAATGAATAATAATGAATGGTGAAAATGTTTGCTATTTCATTTGCAAGCTTTGCACGTCAATTTTACTTTGTGGAAAAAACCCTTTAACACATATATGTGTCCAAAACCAATACAATAGGTACAAATTGGACTGTAAACCGCATCTAAAACCAAATCTGAAAAACTACACTATATCCACATGCAATAAGCAGGCACTTTATGAAAAAATACTCACTGAAAATAACATGGTTTTCAACGGCAGAATCCACAAGCAAGTGAATTTTACATATTATATACTTGTGGGAAAAGACTCAATAGAACAAGTGTTTTATTAATTGAAAGCGCTGTAGAGGTCCAGGGGCGGTCCTACTCAAGTTATCTATGTATGCATATGATGGCTGTCACTTGATAGGACCACCCACTGGACTCCGAATGAGCCGATCTAAATGAAGTTCCTACGTACGGAATCTTTTCGTCCAAATTTGTACATCAATCTGCGTAGCTTCTCTTCTATAACAGAGGTGGCTATAGGAGTTATGAAAGGACCTAAGATACATTGCATCAGGACTGTGTAACCCATACGTCAAAGTCAAGGCTCATGGGCCTCGTCATTTTATGTGGCCTCCAAGAGCTTAAAGGGAACCGGTCACATTAAATGTGCTACCTGATCTCGGGGCAGCACATCATAGAGTAGGAGGTGCTAAACAGATTGATATATAGCTCTGTGAGGAAAAGTCTGTAGAACTTGGAGGGTACTTAATGTACTACTTAATCTGGGTTAAAGGCGTTATCCGGGAGTTTAAAGGGGATTTATCGCTTTAGCAAGTGCTCCTGCTTTTTGCTCAATTTTCTCAATCATTTTTGAAATCCGCGGGGCAGTCGTTCTTCCCACTCTCAGCAAGGCAGTGTCCTCTCCTCCCAGGTAGGCGTGTCCTCCCTTCACTGAAGAACTGTGACATCTTTATTTTTTTTGGAAGCAGGGGGGTGCAGAGGGTTATCTGGTATCCAGTTGTAGCCTCCTGCATGCTTATGTCTGCAGCCTTGGGGTCATAAGCTGCAAAAACAAGATTTTTTATTATTATATCTTTGTTTACACATGAAAGCCAGCAAATTTAATTTGTTCTAGTGGTATTCAACCCAAAATTTTACTGACAACAGGCAAGACCCCTTTTCTCAAAACAAGGACAAATTTAGTTCAAGTAAAAACCTCTGTTGCTGTCATGATTGAGTGAAAACTGGGGGGTGAAGCAAAACGCTTCCCCAGAAAACCTACTAACCTGTAATGACTTGATGATGGTGTAGCGGTGAGTGTTGGTTTTTCAACAAAGGGGTTTGGGTTCTAGTCCCCCCCACGGGTTTTTTCCCCCCCCCCCTAAATTCTAAAAATATGTAAGAACCCAAAAATATATATGTCAATCTTATAAAGACTATATAACCCTAATAGTCCCCTTTTCTGTCTCATCCCCGGGTATATGTTTGTACACATATGTTGGAAGTGCTTGGTGTGACTGTGAGGAGGGACATTATTGGGGGGGCTTTTTGGGTGGTAATGTTTTTGTGTTACAATATTTTTATATTTTACATTGTGTACAATTTATAAAAGAAAAACAAAAAAAGATGGGGCTTGAACTCCCAACCCCTGGCTTCCAAACTATCACCTTGCACTGCACTACACAAGCGCCATACAGCACAGTGTTGAATCTTTATGTTTACAATAAGATGATGACGTATAAGGAGGCGGGTTGCATTCAATACTGAGGAACAGAACGCTTTCTTTCAAAGTAGCAAAACTTAGGGACTGACCTGTGAGAGTTGAATCAACTCCTTTCCACAAAGCCCTTTAAATACAGGCAGTAATGGCACCAGATCCTTCCCCCTAGAGCTGAATTTTACAATAGAGCCAGCAGAATCTGTGTTTCAGTATTGAAAACTGTAGGTCCAGGGGCGGTTACAATATACAGTAGTAGTGCAGGCTGACTAAGGACAACCCAGGCCCCGGGAGGCGTGGCTATTGACGATTTTTTCCTTTTTCTCAATTGCTTAGCTCCCAAAAAAGGTGGAATGGAATGAAGCCACCAATACAGTGCAGGGGACGTGTTTCCTATGGCACAAATCAAGCTCATGGGGCTTCTGTACCTCCAACAGCAGAATAATTTAAAGGACCCGATATCCTGACTATAAAGAGTGACAGATGTAATAGCTCTTAAAAATTTTGCTTATTACTTAATGTCCCATTTAAACTGAGGATGATTTTAAGGGGTTTAAACCCGGTTTAAAGATTTCATTGAACACTATAAACAGCATTTATATTGCAAAGTAAAGATATTCCACTACCTCCACTTTTTTGCCTCCTTATTTATCGATTACAAAATCCATTTTTGCAGTGAAACTTCCTGCTTGTGGGACAGTCAGTAGCTCTCCAGCAGCTTTTTTCCTACAAGTCCCAGACTGCATTGCAATTGTGGCCTTCCCTCTACAGTTATCACTGCTAGACATTGTGCTGACATAAGTGTGTAATCCTCCCAGTTCTGCACTTGCTGTCATGATAATGATGATATATGGGACTCAGGAGTCACCATGTAAAATGTACAGAGCTGGAGTCACATATTCATGACAGCAGTACACAACCCCACAGCTCTGAACTGTTGTCCTCTGCTCCCATTATTAAGTTCTGCCAGCAGGACTTAAAGGTAAACAAACCGTTCCCCTCCTCTGTAATTACTATAATGTAATTACTTCTATCCACTTGCAAACTACAGGCTGGAAAGAGTGAATGCAGCTAGATTGCTCTCTGCTACAGAGGAGTGTTCCTGAACTGAGCCTGGCTTCAAAGCACACCCACTGAGTAATGACAAAATGTTCACTGAAGTCATGTGATCAATGAACATCAGGTGGTCAGGGGATAGGAGTGAGGAGAAGACAAGGCTTAGTCTGGTTTTGCACTGCAGGACAGGTAAATAATTTTTTAATTTTTGTATTTTTAAGTTTGTATTACAAAGTTTATTATAATACAGTTATGAGCCCTATAAAAAGGCAGTCCTGGAGAATCTCTTTAAGTAGTCCAGTGAGCAGTGTTATCAGTGACCGACAACCTTCCTTGTATGAGTGTGTGTGTGTAGAGATGGCTGTCAATCACTATAAGGCTTCGTCCCCACTGTAGAGGAGAAATACCGGTCGGTTTACCCAGCCGGTATTTGTCCTTTTTTGTGGCCGTGCCCACGGCTGCGAGGGGGGCGGCTTTTCCCCACAATGAGCGGAGAAAAGCCCTCCCCCTTCACATTCATAAGCACAGATTCCATCCGAAAAGCGGACGGAAGATTGTGCTTGTAGAATGTTTTGCGGACGGACCGTGGGCGGAAAAACTGCCGGATGGAAAACCCATGCAGTGGGGACTGCTGCGGGGGTTTTCCATAGAGCACCATTGTGCTCATTTTCGGCCGGTTTTTCAGGCGGTCTGCAAAACCGCAAACCGTCTGAAAAACCAGCCGAAAACCCGTGCAGTGGGGACATGCCCTAACACCACCTACTGGACTCCTTATGCAGTATATTAAACTTCAAGTTCTACTGAATTTTTCCCCACAGAGCTATACATCAATCTGCTAAGCTTTATCTGTTCTATAAAAAATGTACCAGCAGATCAGATAGCATGATCAATGTGGCAGGTTCGCTTTAAATACAGCGAGCAGGAGTGGACATGCCCGGCAACGAAAGGACGAGCTCTCCACTTTCCCCAGAGTGAACAGGTGGCAGCGCCAATGCAAGGATCAGCAGCCATCTTGGATTCTGAGCTCCGGCATGCACCTCCACACCACATGTAAGTTGCTGAAAAGACAACCCTACCCAGGCACCCTAGCCACCTTCCAAGGCCCTCAAAATGCCCATTGGGGGGTAACTGTAATGTTGATATACAAATGCATGTAATACTACTGCTGTTAAACTAAGAAGGCAGGCAGCACACATTAAAAGCTGATTTTTCTTTTTTTGCATCTATGAAAGTTACTGAACTACAAACACGAGTTACATTGGCTCCTGGATGGATTACCACCTCTTTAAAGTTTTCATTACATTTCTGTACAAAAGGTGATGCACATTTGTTACAGACTTAATACCACCAGTTATCTTTGACCAACTTTAGTTTTAGTCATGCACATCAAATCCTGCAGAGCAAAATAAAATAAGCTGAATAGTAATGTGGACTTACAGTGGCACCAGCCCAAGTGACAACACCAATGCAGTCTGAAGCACTTGCCATGACTGTGGGTGGCACAGATGGATAGTCCGTCACAGGGCTTGAAATCCGGTCTTCCAGCACAGCTCCTGGCCAAAGCTTGTGCTTCATCCACCTTATCGTTCTTCAGGCACTTTTGGGCGGCTGTGGCTGTCATCTCTGCCTAGAAGCCTCTCCGGAGGCAGGAGAGATGTGCCGGAAGCTGGGTGAGCACAGGATGCCTAAAAAACTGAAAGCAAATGCTCTTTAAGTGCAAAATGACAAAACCAATAACAAAAGTCACATCAAAGCAATACGGATCATCATACATGCAAAATGCAGAGCCCAGAGCCGACAGATTTTTACTCCAGCAGTCATAAAATGGGTTAATCTGGAGACACATGCCCCCTCTAGCGCTACACTAGAAGGAATTTATTGGATGGCTTCTGAAGGCACTTTCTTACTCTAGAGTCTTATTATTGAGAATGAAGGTGGAAGTCAGCATGACGATATTGAACAGAGCGAGTAGTTGTCTCTTTTATCTATCAGTTTTATGAGATTCTCATAGTGACAACCGCTGTCAGAAAAGCACTTGACAAGAAACGAAAACGACCCTCCAGCAGGATATAGCTATACTAGTGGGTCCTATACGGAGACAGTTACCTCTGACGCCACAAGAGGCATAACACAACGGCAAAATCCAAATGCTATTATTCTAGAGTGAAATGAAGTCGCAATTTAAGTGATATAATTAGCCGGTCTTTTCATAATGATGATTTAGTACTGGTTTCACAATTAATCTGACTTTGCTACAAGGAAAATCAGCACTCCATGTACTGAATTGCTAATGAGCTGGTGCTCATCCACAGCAGCTAATCTGCACAAGGAGAGCTGCAGGAAATACCATAGCAGAAGGCATAAAAACAACATGAGACTATCCAGAAGACATTAAGGTCCAGTAAGTAACGTAGTGAAGCTGCCATTGCTGACCATAGCTGGGACTTAAAGAAGCCAAGCTAAAGATCACAAAAGTAGCTCACTTTAAGGGCTCATCCCCACGGCAGAGGACAAATACCGTCGGTTTATCCAACCGGTACTTTTCCTGTTTTAGTGCGTCCCCACGGCCGCCGGGGGACGGCTTAGCACAGAAAAGCCCTCCCCCTTCACACCGAAAACCAGACAGAAGAATGAACATGCACAATGTTTTTTGGGAGGTCGGCGGTTTCAAAAACCGCTGGGCGGAAAACCCGTCCAGTGGGGACTGCTGCACAGGTTTTCCATAGTGGCCCGGTGTGTTAGTCTGCAGCCGGTTTTTCAGACGGTTTGCAAAACCGCAAACCGTATGAAAAACCGGCCGCAAACCGGTGCCGTGGGGACAAGGCCTTAATGGTGATAGATCTGTTCACATTCACATCATGGCTTCTGGTATCGAAACCACAATACAGTGCTAGAGCCAGGGTTGTGAAGTCGGTAATCCAAAGCTTTGACTCTGACTCCTCAATTTCCCTAACTCCGACTCCCGACTCATACATGGCACATGTCTAAGTGATAACTTTACTGTAGTCAAATGGTAACATGAGGCTTTAATCACCTTCTGATACAATAATCAAGCTATTTAGGTAGAACATAAAATATATTTATTGGATACAACTTTAGAACACAAAAAACTTTAATAAATTGTAAATACACAAGACGCTGCAGTTTATGAATTTGCTCTGAGAAATTGTTTCACCTCCATCAAATCTTCCTTCACAGATAACCTCACATCTGATCTAGTTATTTCCAGGCTACAGAACAGCCTCTCTACACTAACTTGGGTTGGTGGCAAAGCGGTGACCACATGGGCAACATCTATAACAATTTCAGGGTATAAAGGAATTGCCTCCAGCACAGTCAGTTTTGATGAATGGTTGAACTCTTATACTTCTTTGAGAGCAAGTGAACAACGTTGCTGAAATCTGGTCAATCTGTTTGCTATGGGAGCGGAATCTTTTCCCCTGCAGTAACGCTTAGCCTGTCATCCAAATACTTTTCTAAATTAAACTGATGAGGCTGAAGATATGGGAGCAGGAGCACTGGCAAGACCCAATTCCTTTTGCTCTTGGCACCGCATTGAACTAACTTTACCAATTTATTATATATTTTTGGAGCTGGTCCATTTTAGAACGACTTCAACTCCAACAAAATGAACACACGATTCCAACTCCGCCTCTACAGCCCTGGCTAGAATCATGGTTGAAAATATCTATAGTTTTGACCAAAAAAGGCACTGCAATGTAAATGTGAACATAGCCTAAAACACACAACCTTTGGTCTATCACAGAGGCCCTAGTAGCTCCAGCTGGTCATCAGAATTTTTAGAAGCCAGTTTTGTAAAGACAATCCGTTTAAATATTAGGAAACTGCATAAAAAAATATAAAAATATGCATGCATAATAATACATACCTATAATCATAGTAACAACACAAATAATCAAAAATTACCCACAAAAATAAAACAGAATTTACAAAAAAAGAAAATTTTTATTCAAAAATCACTAAAAGAAAATACATGAAAGACAGGCAAGTATACACACTTGTGCAATTTCATTAAGGAGTGGGCATAATACACATAACATGTCTGATATAGCCCCAATTATAAAGCAAGCAGTAACGCGTGTTGAGGTTCTTCCTATCACTCTATTGGTTTGTATCTTTCACTGCATTCATTTTTTCCATTATTTTCTTTATGTAAGGACTTTATTCATATTTATAATGTTTCTTAATCCGTGTGCATTATATCGGACATGTTATAATGCTTATTATGCCCGCTTGTTAAAGAAATTACACAGGTGTGTATACTTACCTATGGGTGTTTCACCTTTGTAGTATCTTTTATGTATATTCTTTTAGGGATTTTTGAATAAATTATTTTTTTTTTACTTTGGTTTTCTTTTTGTGGGTAATTTTTGCTTATTGATGTTGCATCTTGATTATTTACTCCACCATTTTGGGATTATTTATTGACATTCCATAATCATACTTTCCAATCTTTTCAATAGCAAATCTGGAACTATCCTGGGAACATTCATTTTGTGGTGAAATTTACATGAACGCTGTCCCTTTTGTGTCCTGGCTTCCAGGAAGTTCAAGACAATTTGCCTATTGGAAATGCTACAAAAATTTCCCAATTATCGAAAAAGTTTTTGACTCCTACGTTTCCATGATCTCTAAAACACAACTTTTATTTAGAACCTATACATGCTAATAACACAGAGGGTAGGTATAGAGTTGGATTGAACTAACTGAACTGAGTTGTCATATAGTATCGAACTGGGTTAGATATCTGCAGTATATCTCCCGAAATGTCCATCTTGATTTCTCCTGCCTACCTTTTTCTGCTGGCTAAAAGACCAAACTAACAAATACCTTCCCCTCTCCCCCCACACGTTTCACCGCGATATGCAGCATCCTCTGGGGTAAGGGGCAAAAACTAGGAAGCCTCCCAAAATAACAGGAGGGTTGACAAGTATGTACATACGCATGGAGACCCACAGTCTACCAAAGCTTGTGCTGCACACCTCAGAGCTGAACACACCTCACATGTCTGGCCTCCATCAGGATCACTTGGAAAAAGTATCCCTGCAAGATAACCAGCAGACTCTGAATACATAATGTGAATGGGGGATTTCTTGCCTATTGTGAAATTCCCTAAGAATGACCAAATACGCAGATTTAAAAGTGGTTTACTTTAAACTCTGTGTAATCCATACCAGAAACATATACTGTACAAATAACACCTAGTTATTAACCGTTTACATCCACCTCTCATGACCGCCAATGGACGTTGAGAACAATGGTTATGACTTGGTTATCCTAAACTAAGTTTCTCTTATCCACAAGGGCTCCTTAAAATGATAGAGGGTGTTCACAGCTCCTGATGTATAATAATATTAATAATCTTTATTTATATAGCACCAACATATTCCGTAGCACTTTACAATGTAGAGGGTATAATTACAGACAAAAGACAGACATTACACAGTGAGAGCTATTTACAGATGAGACACAAGGTGTGAGGGCCCTGCTCGCAAGAGTTTACAATCTATGAGGGTGTCGGGGGGAGACAACGGGGGAGAAGTGCTAAATTTACAATGGTCCAGCCTTGTTTCATAAATATGAGGTGGTTTACACACAAAAAAAAAAAAAAAAAAATTGGGTGAACCTGCCACAGATAAGTTGCCTGTGAGTGCCCTAGTGTAGGGAGTGACAGAAATGTGTGTGATAGAAGGTGGGGGCTAGCAATTAGGGATCATGGTAGGCCTGCCTAAGAAGATGTATTTTCAGGACACTCTTAAAACTGCGAAGGCTAGGATTGTGCCTGATGGTACGTGGTAGGATGTTCCAGAGAACGGGTGCAGCACGTGCAAAATCTTGAAGACAGGCATGGGAGGTTCAGATGATTGTGGTCTGTAGTTTGATGTCCGTAGCTGAGCGGAGAGAGTGGGCAGGGTGGTAGACAGAGATGAGTGAGGAGATATAGGGGGGTGCAGCGCTGTGGTGAGCTTTATTGGTGAAAGTGATTAGTTTATGCTGTATTCTGTACTGGATGGGCAACCAGTGCAGTGACTGACACAGGGTAGAGGCATCAGTATAGCGGCTGGAGAGAAAGACAACCCTGGCTGCTGCATTCAGGACAGATTGGAGAGGAGAGAGTTTGCAAAGTGGGAGACTGATAAGCAGGGAGTTACAGTAATCAAGATGAGAAAGAATAAGAGCGACAATGAGAGTTTGAGTTGTTTCCACAGTGAGAAAAGGACGGATTCTGGATAAGTTCTTGAGGTGCAGGTGACAGGAGCGGGCAAGGGATTGGATATAGGGGGTGAAGGACAGATCAGAGTCTAGTATAACCCCAAGACAGCGGGCCTGTTGCCTAGGTGTTATGGTGATGCCACACACAGAGAGACATAGCAGATGGGGGTTGGTTAGTAGATGGTGGAAAAACAAGAAGTTCAGTTTTAGTGAGGTTTAGTTGGAGATAGAGAGAGGACATGATGTCAAAGACAGCGGACAGACAGCCACTGGTGTTTTGTAGTAGGTCAGGAGTGATGTCTCGGGAGGAGGTGTATAATTGGGTGTCATCAGCATAGAGATGGTATTGGAAGCCAAATCTACTGATGGTTTGGCCAATGGGGGATGTGTAGATTGAGAAGAGGAGTGGACCAAGAACTGACCCCTGAGGGACCCCTACGGCAAGAGGGAGAGGAGAAGAAGTAGAACCTGCAAATGAGACACTGAAGAAGCGGTCAGAGAGGTAGGAAGAGAACCAGGAGAGAGCGGTGTCCTGGATGCCAATAGCACGGAGCATGCTGAGGAGAAGGTGGTGATCAACAGTGTCAAATGCTGCAGAGAGATCCAGAAGAACCAACAACGAGTATTTGCCCTGAGATTTAGCAGTGTGGAGATCGTTAGAGACTTTAACTAGAGCAGTTTCTGTGGAGTGTAGGGTGCGGAAACCTGATTGCAGAGGATCGAGAAGAGAATTATCAGAGAGATAGCGGATTAAATGGGAATAGACCAAGAGTTCCAGGAGTTTAGAGATGAAGGGCAGGTTGTATACATTAAATGACTTGTACAACCTCAAAAGTATGAGCTGGCCTCATGTCTGAAGATACAACATAGGACAACCCCTTTAAATGAAGGCTAACCTGTTTCTCCAAAAACAAGACACCCCCAAAAATAAGACATAGTTCTTTTTTTTTTTAATGCAATTCAGAGTTTGGCTGCTGATGCTGATATTTGTGATGAAATCACTACAGTATATTAATACATGTTGATTTTTTGTTCAACAGAAAAAACATACAGAAAATGGGACATTACTTACTCAAAAATACTCCTATTCTTTGGGGCTTGTTATCAGCTCAATGGCTGAACAAACATGAACCCAGTAGCTAGCAACTTTGCCATTTATGCTGACTGGGAAAAAGTTCACATCTGCACACCAACTTTAACACCTATTCACACCAGCATGCAGAAAAGCCGCAGTATAATGCATGGGGAGATTGCACAGATGCAAAGTAACCAATGAAACAATCACTCATACAACCTCAGGGCATGAGGGAGGTGGTTGCAGGTACTACAATTGCATATAATAAGGCGATACAAAAGTGTGCCATAAATATAGATACGTGTGGTACACAATGCTGGCTTACAACCTATTAGTGACACCTATACTATTAGACCAGGCGGGCTGCCCAGCATTTTCTAAGTGTCCAACACAAAACACAGGCACCCTCTGCTCCCCAGCACTGTTGGGCAAATAAAAAGGGCATACTGGAAAAATATTAAATATGAGGTATTAGTTGGTAATGGGGCCCCATGACACAAGCTCACAACCGGCGTCAACGGTCCTCATGTCTTGTGAGTCCCTACACTAACAACTTTACAGAAAAAACATACCAAAAATGGGACATTACTTACCGTACTCAAAAATACGCCAATTCTTTGGGGCTTGTTATTAGCTCAATGGCTGAACAAACATGAACCCAGTAGCTAGCAACTTTGCCATTTATGCTGACTGGGAAAAAGATCACATGTGCAGCTAATTGTAAGATTATTTGTTCAGCCATTGAGCTGATAACAAGCCCCAAAGAATTGGAGTATTTTTGATTTTTTGTTCAACAACAAATGTGAATTGTTCATAGAAATATAAAACATTTCCGAAAAAGAAGTCTTAGTTCGTCTTTAGGAGCAAAAATTAATATAAGACACTGTCTTATTTTCAGGGAAACACTGTATGACAGATACCGAATGAGCTAATATGGGATCTATAAAACGATGAACTGTGAATTTGTTACCCATTAAACTAATGTCGTTATAACCTACAGGAGACTAGAGCAACTGTAAAGCGACCATTTAGCGTATCCATCACCATTGATATAATGACATTTCCCTTATGGGTTGTCCTATCTCTGGATTTCATCCACCCCTGATGGCTGTGCTGCTGCTTCCAGCTTCACTGACTACTCACTGTACTGATTAACAGTTCAGACCAAGGGAATGATGGTGACCTCATCAACGCTGGTCCAAAAATGGGCGCTCACACTGTTGCTATGGAAGCTACTCAAAGCAGCATCGGGACAACATGAACTTCTGTGCTGGTCACTACAGCTAGGTGCTCTGCAGAACTGGTAGGACAGCACAAGGCTAATGAGATTTTCCTTCAGTAGTCAATTACACAAGAGCAGAAACTACCCTCCTGTGAGCCAGGCCACCCAATAGCAGAGAGAGTGAGTACAGAGGCGGTCGCTAACCTAGGAAACCATCTGCAAACAATTTTTGAAATAAAGCAAATTCAGAACAGCAATGTATTTGGTTATAATCTTTATTTACCTTTACCTACATATTAAAGCTAATCAAGGAGAAGGGAATACCACTGTAAATGGTATCCATTTAACAGATACATTTTTGAAGGCTCATTCCTTTTCATTTCAGCTTGGTGCCAGCATCTGGCACACCCTCTTAAATGCAGGTCTCCATAGCACCTGGAGGGCCATAGCATAATTGGGCATTTAATGTGCTGCATAGTTAGATTAAGCCATAGCTAACAATGAAAGATAGAAAAATAGTAGAGCACGCTGCGCTATTTGTTAAAATGGCAGGCACAACGACAGCAGAAACCCGACGGACCCCATTGTAGTCAGTGGGGTCTGGTGGGTGCTGTTGGCGTCCATTGAAAAAGACCTGCTGTATCTTTGAAATAAAGCAAAATAAGAACAGCAATGTATCTGGTAATACTGTTTCTTTACCTTTGCCGACGTGTTAAAGCTAACAAATGAGATGGGCATACCCCTTTAAATGGTATCCATTTAACAGATACATTTTGTGAAGGCTTACTCCTTTTCATTTTGGGCCCTTGTGGTCGAAAACTGGCAAACACCTTTTTGGCAAATTGCAGCATACCTGGGCAAATAATGTGCTGCATAGTTAGAGGACACCATAGCTAATAAAGAAAGACACATTCTGCGCTATGTTTCCTTTAAAATGACAGGCACGGCAACAGAAACTGGAATGACCCCATTGTAGTCAATGGCGTGCATTGTAAGAGAGATCTAGAGATAGAGGTTTTCAAGGAACTCAGATGAAGTTTTACTCGGTGGAAATGCTGGAACCACAAGGGTGGGTTCCACACGGGGGGGTTTTTTATGCGGTTTTTCAATCCCCCATTTTTTGCGGGGAGGCTTTAATGTTACCCTTGGTGAAAAATGGGGTGGAACGCGGGTATTTACAGATTTTTAAGCGAGCAAAAAAAGGGGTAAAAAAAAAAAAAAAAAAAAGAAGAAAAAAAAAAAAAAAAAAAAAAAAAAAAAAAAAAAAAAAAAAAAAAAAAAAAAAAAAAAATTATTTTGTCTACAATTTAAAAACCATATAGGCCAAATTAGAAATTTATGTTTTGTGAAGGTTTTTTTTTAACATCTTCCCCTTTATCACAGCATGGAAATTCAGCCTCTGAGCTTCAGGCCTTGCTAAAATCGGTCCGAACTGGCCGTACTTGAGTCTAAAGCACAGCATTATTGGACAAGAAAATTTTCAGATGAAAATACAGTTTACCTGTAAAAATGAACAGGCATGAACAGTCAACTTAAAAACTGAACTGATTTGCGGTAAAACAAGACCAAACTGGGTCTGCGTCTTGGCTGTTACCAGGTTTGGCCTTACCTTTATTGTATTTACATAGTGTGGACACCACATTTTTATGCCGCAGCAAAAAAGGCAAATGACCGCCCCAAGGGTGACATGTATGTATTTTGATGCCCATAAGACAATGTTATTGCTGCATTAGTAGCATAGAATGTGCCTGAATGTATGGACCTGTTCTACTGGTCATAGATTTGCCGCTTTCTAGCTCCAAAACGACAACTCAGGCTCAGGTAGACCACCTTTAACTTGGTGTGCCCGTTCCAGCAGTAATGTTCACAGTTTTGACGTCCTCCCGTGATAAATGTGTAGAATCATACAGTTGTGGTGCGACATGCCTCCAGAACACCCCCACATCTTAAGCGCATTACAAAGTTCCGCAGGCCTCTGATAATGCGCCTAATTGTGGAGTGCACCTCACTATAAATCTAGACAACAGGGCTACACCAGTTTTTGGGCTGAAAGGACACCAGACTACTGGTGTAGCCCTGTTCATACATGTGCATACAAGTTCAGTTTATAAACATAAAAAAAGGTGGAAACATTTTTTAGACTGTGGGGCGTAGTTATAGTACATTTTCCACAACACGCACGGCGAACCCTACGTTCATGCTTTGGATGACCTCTTGTATCTGAGACAGCAATCCATAGGGAGAGAACCGCTGGTTGAACAGGAAGGACGGAGACCGAGAAGGTCGATGATAACCAATTTATTAATATAGTCTTTTTTTTTTTTTTTTTTTTTTTTTTTTTTTTTTTTTTTTTTGGGGGCCCTAAGTATAAATGAATTGATGGGGGGCGGGCGGCCCTGGTTTACCGGTTTTTAATGTACATCCTCAATTAAGTGTGGTAAAAGGTAAAAAAGCTATTGGTTTTCTAAATGCAGTTGTATTACACAAAATGTTACGGGTTGCTCTAAGTTAAACCTTATTAAGTAAAATGTTACCTGATTTTCTAAGTTAAGTTGTTCTAGGATGATGGAAAAAGGAAAACGGAGAATGCAATGGGGACCTATAACACCAGTACATACTCTACTGCATGTAATCACTACGAAATATAACTGTTCATAATTATGTTGTATAGTATATGACTGTATTCATTTGGCAATATAATATGTACACCAATTTATGTAATGTATATTTTTACATTTGTTTTTTTCATGCAGTTTTTTTTTTGGGCAAAAATTGCAGCATCCTGATATCAGTAGGAAATAAAAGGCAAATATGAAATGCACTGCAGATGTTGCTTTTCTCTTCATAGCGGGTTTTTTTTTTTGAACTGCTGTATTTTTTGTTTGTTTTCTTTTTTCTAGTCAGTGGCAGATTTTCTTTTTTTTTGGGAAATGCAGCACGCTGTAGGTTTAGTGTTTTTTTTGGGCTTTTTTGAGGATTTTTTCAGCCAAAAAAAAAAAAAAAAATGGACTTTTGTACATGTTGGTTACATTTTTTATGATTTTTTTTGTTTTTTTCCAAATGCAAATTTGTGATGGTAAATGTTTTTGGGTTGGAAAAAAAATGCTCCACAAAAAAGTCAAAAAGCTCATATATAGCAATGAAGGGGACCTTAAGGTATGTTAAACCGGCTTAAATTTGGGGACAAAATTTTGCCCGCTTTTACGCCTGTGGACGGGGGCGGGGGGGGAATTTTTCGTTGCTGTAGCCAGATGTGGTAAATGGAATTTTATGAAAGTAGCGCTGTTTTAGGACATACTTAATTTTTTTTTAAATTGCCAACACACCCAATTGTGCCAAGGTATTTTCTACAAGCTGCGGCTAGAGTCCACATTGCGTTATTTTGATCTTTTTTTTGGGGAAAAAAAAACAGAAAACTTGGTAATCAAACTCTAGGCAAATCTGAAAAAACACAACAGAGGTTACTTTTTTCTTTTTATTTCCACTTTGGGTGCAGTATTTTTGGTCAGTGGCGTTTAAAAAAAAAACCCCCCAAAAAAAAAAAACGCAGAATGGTGTAGTTATAATTCTCTTTTATGTGCTTTGTGATGTTATCCTCCCCATAGACCCCCTTTGCTTTTTCTGCACCAAAAAAGCCCCATAAAAGTCAAAAGGGGGGTCTTTATCCCCTCAAAATAATCCCTCTTTTAGGGACAGTCTCTATTTTACTAGGGGAAAACCCCAAAAAGCATTTTGCATTATCAACATAAAAAAACTTGAGACCCCGGGTTCACATATTTTGATCAAAATTTTAAAGCTGCCCAGATTTAAAAAGTGATGTAAAAATGGCAGTCCTATCCTATTTTTTCCCTCTAATAAACCCCCAATCGGCCTCTGTGGGTCAACCGACCTCTTTTCAGAGAAAAAAAAATAAAAAGCCCCCAACCTGCAAGCTCCCTTCTTATGACACCCGTGAGAGGGGCGGGGACAGAAACCCAAAATGGAAGAAACCCTTCTTCCCAATAGGTTAAAAAAAATGTCACCAATAAAACGTTGTTTCTCCCTGTTTGGCTCGTTGAGGGAAAAAGATGGATAGGAGGGCCCGATTTTGGTCACGTTGAAATCGTGGCCTTTAAATTTTTTGATAAAAAATATGGAACCGAGAGTTCAAAGTTTTTTCATGTATGTAGATAGCAAAAATTTTCTTTGGGATTTCCAGTAGTGCATTCCCTTTATGGTTGTCCGTGGCGGCGGTTTTGTGTGACATGTATAATTTCATGTGTGCCGCAGCCCCCGCCTGGGCACCCGGGTTTTCATACGTTTTTTTTTAGAAAGTTTTTTTGGCAAAAAAATTTTTTTACTTGGTGTAAAATTGTTTTAACTATATGGGAAGGAAGGGGTGCTTCATTTGGGTTTTTTGGGCCCCGCCCACTCTCACAGGGGTGTCATAAGAAGGGGCAGCTTACGGTTGGGGGTTTTTTTATTTTTTTTTCTGAAAAATGGGGTCGGTTGACCCAGCGAGAGGCCGATTTGGGTCGTTGAGGGTAAAGATAGGATTGGACGCCCCTTTTTTTAGATCAGTTGAAAGTGGGGGCGCTTAAACATCTTTTGATCAAAATATGTGAACCGAGAGTCTCAAAGTCTCTATTTTAAACCCATGTCCCTCTTTGAGTGCCCTTCTTTTTCACATGGGAAACTGCCTTAATAAACTTACTATATTGCTTAAAAAAATACCGGTCTGTATATTAGACTGCAACTTAAATAGTATTTCATCGTTTAGTAAAATGTAGACCTTAAAAAATGTCTAAATTCTGATGATATTTCTATTACAATTTTAATAAAAACTTATTTAAGTGTATCACTATACAATAAAAAATGCATTCTTTACACAGTAAATTCGAATTGTCCCTCTTTCAAAGTTGGAAGGTATCCTTAAAGGGGATGTATCGCTTCCTTAGTTCCGCTGATTCACACTGCTCTCAGCTTCTCAACTCTGGAAATGCAGGGGCGTTTCTTCCCCTCCCAGCTGGGTGACATCATCCCTCCCTTCACTGTGCATGCGGGCTCCCTCGCCCCCCCCCCCTCACCCCTCCTCCGAGTCCACATATCACTTGTGTCCCCCCATATGCAGTCTTATATATAAGAGCTGTATACATACCACAGGCTGCATTCAATCTAGACTGAGCAACTGAACTCTTCTCCTCTCACAGCTGGAGATGCTCTATGAACGGCACAGATCTCGCTTCTATGCAGGAGAGTTAGGCACCGGGACAAAACTGTTATGTTTTCTCATTGTAGAATCTGCTGCAGTGTGTTTCTGCTGGGTGTGGAGAGAGAAAATGCTACGGCCCCTAACTCTGAGTCAGGCAGGGATCGACACAAATTGGGCTATTTCCTGATTGTGTAAGCCCTTCAGTGTAATTCTGTTTCTTCTGCCTGTATAAAGTGAAAATGTGACGGTCCCTTACTCTGAGTGAGAGACACAGCTCAGTGAATTGGACCGGGGGCTGTACAGAATGTAAATGAGCTCTCAGCTAGTGAAATGCAAGGAGGAGGGATCCGGAGGGATTCGACCAGGACTGGATATCAGAGTAAACAAAAACACAAGATAAGGAATACTGTGAATACAAGACAGCTTTGCTAATGACATCCAATTGCAAAGTTGCTTGTTTTCACTGTCCCTTTATTCTGAAGATCATTTAATGAAATGATAAAACCCCTTTAAGGCTATGTTCACACGGCTTAACTGCGGGACGTAATTACGCCCCACAATTACGCCGTGTGGGCGGGGCGGGAGCGGGGAAGTGAGCGGGGGGCCGGCACCTCGCCGGCCCATTGACTTGTATTACCAGCGGCGCGTATACGCCGCTGGTAATTCACATGTCAATTATCTCCCCGCCCGGTGGATTCGCCGAGCAGGGAGAGGAGACGTAATCCATAGTTCTCTATGAGAACTGTGGATTACGTAATGACTGGACCGTTTTCAGCCCGTAATTTACGCACTTCGGCGCGTAATTACGGACCGAAATACGGCCCATTTTAAGCCGTGTGAACATAGCCTAAGGCTGTGTTTACACAGCACGGTATGCCCATTGGATTCAGTATTTAAAATCCGCTGATAATCCGATGGTGCACAACACTATGTAGACTGCAATGAAAATTTTTCCGGTTGACTTGAAAATCCGCCGGGTTCCGGCGGATTTTAAAACACGCTGCATTTTCTGCTGAATTGCTGTCGGATTCCCATATATTCAATGTACGAGGCTGGCAAATCCAAGAAACCGATTGTGGTTTTTAGCGCAAAAGTGCGGCAAAACCACCACGGTCCAGCAATGGACTTTGGATGGCATTTTAACACTGAAGTGTAGACATATCCAAAGTAACATTATACTGCCCTAAACAATAAGATGGTCGATTTAGTGAAGATGCCCCAATGTTTCATTTTGTGTATGTGGAAAGATCGGTCAACCAAGCTATGCTAGAAGATACCACTATGAGCCTGGCACCTACAGTTGTCACCACTTTCTATGTGAATGTCAAGTTTGAGGACGATAAGATAATAACTAATAAAAGTAAAAACTAAAGTCATACCATCACGTAGCTTTTAAGTTTCAAAGTATTTCACTAGGCCACACGAGTCAAACTCAAGGCCCACAGGCCAAATCCAGCCCAGCAAGTCATTTTATGTGGCCTGTGAAAGCTTAAATACAGTGAGCAAGGATGGACCAGGCCCAGATACACAAGGACCGGCTCTCTACTTTCCCTGGAGGACACAGCCAGCACTGGGCAGAGGTTGCGGCGCCAGCACAGGAAGCAGGAGCCATCTTGATTTTAGAGTTCCAGCATGCACCTCCAGACCGCTTTGTTCAGCAACTCAGAAGGCACAGCTCTGACACCCTACCCAGGCATCCTAGCCATCCTCCAACAGTCTTCTGAGGGCAACAATAATGTTAAAAGGGTGTTCCAACAAAGCAAAGTCCACTGCACAGGTCGGATTTCAGCTAGCTGCAGGTTGACTGTGCATGAGAATGAGGAGGGTGGCGCTGGCGAACGTTCTCTCCATTCACTTCTATTGGAGTTCTAAATATAGCTGAGTGTGCGCTCGGCTATACTTGGGAGCTCCCCTAGAAGTGAATGGAGAGGACGTCCACTAGCGGCGTCTTCATTCTCATAGACGGCCGAGAGCCAACCTGCGCACTAGACTTCGCTTCGTGGCTCTCAGGTTGAGGGGCCTTCTGCAGCCAGGTATTTTTACTATGGATTATGCCAGGCCGTGACAAATTCTAGTGGAAGTCTATGGCAGATTCATAGATTTATATGTGTAGCGCATGGAAATGATTTAATACAAAAATCTGTTAAGAGGCCACAGCATTAATATGTTTGCCGCACATTGTTCCATCACAAAAATCAAAGATGAATGAATTTCCCCCAATGGTGTCAGCCAAATGACATCCACAACTACATGTGTTTAAAGGTAATGAATAGACTATTCCAATGTCAGAATATTAGAAGAAATTTTGAGTCAATTTTATAGAAATATAATCAAGTTTCCAGATATAATGCACCGACTAATAAAAGACAAATTTAAGGGGATTTTTTAAAACTGTTATTGTAGATCTAAGATTGACTTCTGATTACTGGTGTGAATTTGGCTGAAATGAGACTCCAAGAGATAGGAGGAAAGGGATTCCAAATAAAAGCTGTGGGGTTTATGGGCTCCGTACACAACATTGCGGATGCACTAAGGGCCACATGTATAAGGAATCTCTAGGTTGAAGACTTTCTTTGTTGCCTATAGCAACCAATCACAGCGCCCCTTTCAGAGCACTATATGAAATGAAAGGGGAGCTCTAATTGGTTGCTATGGGCAACAAAGAAATACTTTTTTCATACATGAGGCCCTTAGGCTATGTTCACACGGTACAATTACGCCGGGTGCCTTGGGAGTCGCACTAATATGTGTGCACTCCCGCGGTGCAGGGGGGCGGCAGCCCACGGTCCCACAGACATGAATTACTCGCAGCGCGTATTTGCCGCAAATAATTGACATGTTACTTATCTCCCCGCGTGTACAATACGATCGTATTGTACAAGCGGGGAGAGGAGGTGTAATCCATAGTTCTCTATGAGAACTATGGATTACCGTAATTTCGGCGCGCATCTCGTCCGTATTAGAGCGCAAATACGCAGCCGAAATTACCCCGTGTGAACATTCCCTTACTGTATGTGGTGGAGTTTTTTAGTTATTTTTTTTCTTTTTTAACATGGCAGCCTGTGAACGACTTGTGTATTTACCTGGCTAAACATATACCTTTTACATCAGTAGTCCCCAATTACCGCGCCGCAGATCATTTGATACCAGTCCAGGGGGTCTGCCCATGATCATTTAGGAATATACTCGCGCTGTTGTAAGTATGCGCTGACCAGTGCGTACTTTCAACAGCGCTCCTTTTCACTTGCCAAGGAAAGAAGTGACATGGCACAGAGTACACGCCGGGGAATACGTCGGCTTATCATAGCACTCAATTACGCCCTGAAGGATACCCCTCAAATACACCATGTGAACATAACCTAAGGGCTTGTCCTCACAGCAGGTTTTCAGTCGGTTTTACAGACTATTTTTGAATTTGAAAACTGTCTGTAAACTGACTGTCAACCTTTTACATTAATTTAAATAGAAAATCCGTGCAGCAGTCCCACAGACATACATTCTCTGGACTGCAAAAAAGCATCCCTATAGTTTCTATTGCCTTTTGAATGCGTTAAACAGATCAAAAATTGACATGCTAATTCTTTAAATGCATCCGTATAATGCAATGAAAATATGTATGTAAACACATATCGCCTGAACGAAGATGCTTATTTTACATTGATTTCAATGTAATCACACTTGAACATTGTTAATACGTATTGGGGTCCGTCTTTCGGTACACAAAACGTACCTAAATACATATTTAACAAACGCCGTGTGAACATACCCTTATAGCCATACGACTTGCTCAACTGCTGTCCAGATTTCATGCACCTGCAACTGTCTCACTCATTCAAATAGAGCATGCAATAGTAATAGATCTGCCATGTGGAAATATACCCTAGGGGCATATCCTCACTGCACGGGTTTTCGGACGGTTTTTCAGCCGGTTTGTAGTTTTTCAGACCGCCTGAAAAAACGGCTGAAAATTAGCACAACGGGGCTCTATGGAAAACCCATGCAGCAGTCCCCACTGCACGGTTTTCTGTCTGGTGGTTTTTCCGCCCGCGGTCCGGCCGCAAAACATTGAGCAAGCACAATCTCCCGTCTGGTGTCCGGATGGACTCTGTGCATCTCAAAGTGAAGGGGAGTGCTTTGCTCCGCTTATCGCCGAGAAAAGCCGTCCCCCCGCAGCCGTGGGGACGGACGCAAAACAGGACAAATACCGGCCGGCTTACCTGCCGGTATTTGTCCTGTGCAGTGGGAACGCTCTCTAAGGCCATGGTGCCCAAGCAGCTGACGATCCACTTTCAGATACGCTGAGCCATAGTGAAAATGAAGACTACTATGTAATATATGGCCCTTTTAATCTGGTGCCTATAGTGCACAATACTTTATAGATAGTTTCAGACTGCGGTGCCTAGGGACTTGATTCTTTAGGCCCCCCGGTGGACTTGATTCTGGGGACCCAACCTATAGCTACCGTACCTGTCTGTACATGCCTCTTACACTCTGCCCCTTCCATTTTACCCCTCTGCCACTCCCAAGGATGCATGTGTAGTCAAAAGGCAACTCCAGGTCTACCATGCCCACCGGTTCTCCCTGATACCACGTGGCCCAGTACGAGCCTGTTTCTAGACATGTCACATGCAGGTGATCTGGGAGAAATAAGTGGTTCTTGTGTCAATGGTTGGGGAACATTGCCCAAGACAAGATATGCACCAGCCTCAGTTGGGCACAGAATCATTATTTCAGTCCATGTACAAGTATTAGGTAGATCTCAACTAGATGAACAACCCTACACCTTAGTCCAAGCATCCTCAAACTGTGGCCTTCCAGCTGTTGCGAAACAACAACTCCCATCATGCATTTCAACAATCTATAACAGTGGAAATGATGGGAGTTGTAGTTTCCCAGCAGCTGGAGGGCCGCAGTTTGAGGATGCCTACCTTAGTTTCTCAAAAAACTTTGGGAAAACTTCAGTTCGTTATTCGATTGGTGTGCAGTCCTGCTTCCATTACTGTATCTTCAGAAAGTTACATCAGTGGGCATCTAAAGGTTGGCACTCTCACCAATGTCCTACACCAGCACAGCTTCAGAAGACAGGTGGCTGGATAGGTTTGTCTATAGTAAATACCAATTTACTAAGGCATTAACCCAGATCTGATGGCACCTTATATGATGTCCACATCTGCAGCCACCAAACCCACCAGCTCCAGATCTGTCTGAGATACCATGAATCTCTGAGGACTCCCAGAGACCAAACAAGAACCAACAGACACAACCAAAAGGAAAGCTTCTCTGTATAAAGCCAGGTCAGACGCCGCTAACACCCGCAATCGGGTCACTCGCATCTAGGACACAGCCCATGTTCCTATAAAGAGTTGCAGAATTTATTGCCAGACACAACTCCATAATGACTGATTGGGCTGTAACTTGTGTCAATCAAAAGGAGAGGAAGCAGATGCCCGAGCGTAACACGAGGCGCCGAGCATCCAGCCATGCAGATTGCTCACAGATCTGACCCTAAACGCAGGAGACAAGTCAAAACAAATGTGCTCCGGAGAAGACACCTGGGACACGTCCTCCACACACTGACATCTGCCCACCTGCCCAAAGGTGCCTCCCTGCCCTCAGAGACATGGGACCCTCTGGCTGCCCACTATACTGTCTTATGGAAGAAGGGAGCTGATTAACACTGAGAGATCCTGCAGATCCTAAAGAGGAAGGGATCTCATTAACACTGAGTGACCCTGCAGATCTTATAGAGGAAGGGATCTCATTAACACTGAGTGACCCTGCAGACCATATAGAGGAAGGGATCTCATTAACACTGAGTGACCCTGCAGATCCTAAAGAGGAAGGGATCTCATTAACACTGAGTGATCCTGCAGATACTATAGCGAAAGGGATTTCATTAACACTGAGAGATCCTGCAGATCCTAAAGAGGAAGGGATCTCATTAACACTGAGTGATCCTGCAGATACTATAGAGGAAGCAGGGCTGCGGAGTCGGCAAGCCAAAGCCCCAACTCAGACTCCTCAATTTCCCAAACCTCCGACTCCTGACTCCGACTCCTGACTCCCTCATACACGGCGCATGTTTAAGTGATAACTTTACTGTAGTAAAATGGTAACATCCGGCTGTTTATCACCTTATGATACAATAATCAAGCTATTTAGGTAGAACAGACACTGACAAGCAAAAGGGTAACAATGCTTTGATCTTTTGAACACTTGTGGGTAGAGTTGAAGAAAAAGCTGTATTTGTACACAAGTCCAGTCTGCACCAACATTAGGAGTGTGTGGAAGAGACCTGGGATCAGATTTTGGTCAAGACATGCTTGAATCTGATTCAGAGCCCAGACGGTTTCAGGCAGTATTGAAAGCCAAAAGGTGGATTTATCAAATACTAACAAAATAATACAAGTTAACAGGTTGATTTTTAGGAGCTAAACTGCAACGAAGCAGAGGCTAACTATTTGCAAGTCAAATTTATGTATAAGATAGGTATGATGACTGTATATAAAATTACAGGAGCCTCATGTACAAAGCTGTAGTGGATGGAGAGATATGGAGCCTGAAAGTCACAAGTTCAAACACTTACCATTTTGCTTGTCAGTGTAAAATATATTTATTGGACATGACTTTAGAACACAAAAAAATATTAAATATGCAAACACTGCAGGAACATTTGTGGAGTCCCTGAATTTGTTCTGAGAAATAGTATTGCCTCCATCAGATCCTGCATACATGACTTCACATCTGATCTCATTATTTCCAGGCTAGAGAACGGCCTCTCTACACTAACTTGGGTTGGGGCAAAACGATAACCACAGGGGCAACATCTCTAACAATGTCAGGGTATAAAGGAATTGCCTCAGCCACTGTCGGTTTTGATGAATGGTTGAACTCTTCTACTTCTTTGAAAACAGGTGAAAAATTTTGCAGAAATCTGTTTGCCATGGGAGCGGCATCTTTTCCCCTGGGACAGCGCTTTGCCTGCTCCATGTCATCAATTACACTCCTCATGTGATGAGGCTGAAGATATGGGAGCAGCAGCACCGGCAGGACCCAATTCCTCTTGCTTTTTGCATTGCATCGGACTAACTGGACCAACTTATTATATATTTTTGGAGTCGGTCCCTTTTATGACGACTCCGACTCCTGCAAAATAGGCACCGACTCCACAGCCCTGAGAAGGGATCTGATTAACACTTTGAGCTCCTGCAGATTCTATAGAGGAAGGGATCTGATTAACACTTTGAGCTCCTGCAGATTCTATAGAGGAAGGGATCTGATTAACACTGAGTGATCCTACAGATCTTTAGTTCTAAAGTCAGAGCAGGTCCCACGGTCACAGCTGATCGTCCGCTCCAGCATCGGTCCGTGTATACGATCTGCCACAATCACAGCACAAGACTCTACCACGTCCCATAAAGATCCCCCGATTCCGTACGCGATCGCCGGGCTGCGCCGTGCTCGGGGCTGTACTCCACACACAACACACGGGGAACACACAAAGTGGCCAAACTCTCACCGATTTCACCCGGACGGGTTCGGGGGAGCCGGGCGAGGCAGGAGATCCATGCCCAGACAGCTGCTCCTATTCCCCAGGG
Organism: Phyllomedusa bahiana; assembly: GCA_025379985.1. Lineage (NCBI taxonomy): Eukaryota > Metazoa > Chordata > Amphibia > Anura > Hylidae > Phyllomedusa > Phyllomedusa bahiana. Next base: position 105,740 of record JAODAL010001431.1, read on the forward strand.
CGCGCTGAACTTCCGAGCACTGCGAGCTCCGAGCCACAGATCGCCTCCGGGTGTCCGGCAGTGACCGCAGCGGATCAGCGGCGCCTCCCCGGCAGCGAGGACGACGAGCGGCACAGACAGCGCTCTACACCGGCCCCTCACCAATGAAGTTCCGGCCGCTCCTCTCTCTGTACTCAGCTCAGTGCGAGCGAGGAGGCGACACTGCGCAGGCGCCACAGCCCTCTCCAGACAAAGTGACAGGAGCCAGCTGACGGGAGTGACAGGCGGCGAGATCCACAGAGAGACAGTCACACATGTATATAGAGAGAGAGACATACATGTATAGAGAGAGCCACATATATGTACAGAGAGAGACATGTATATAGAGAGAGAGACACACATGTACAGAGAGAGAGAGCCACACACATGTACAGAGAGACACATGTACAGAGAGAGACATGTATATAGAGAGAGAGAGAGAGACATGTATATAGAGAGAGAGAGAGAGACATGTATATAGAGAGAGACACACATGTACAGAGACACACATGTACAGAGAGAGCCACATATATGTACAGAGAGAGACATGTATATAGAGAGAGACACACATGTACAGAGAGACACATGTACAGAGAGAGACATGTATATAGAGAGAGAGACATACATGTATAGAGAGACACATGTACAGAGAGAGAGCCACATATATGTACAGAGAGTGAGAGAGAGAGAGACATGTATATAGACAGCCTGACATATGTACAAAGAGAGCGTCACTCATGTACAGAGAGAGAGACATGTATATAGACAGCCTGACATATGTACAGAGAGAGCGTCACTCATGTACAGAGAGAGAGAGAGAGACATGTATATAGACAGCCTGACATATGTATAGAGAGAGCGTCACTCATGTACAGAGAGAGAGACATGTATATAGAGAGCCACATATATGTACAGAGAGAGAGAGACATGTATATAGAGAGCCACACATATGTACAGAGAGAGCATCACTCATGTACAGAGAGAGAGAGAGCCACACATATGTATATAGAGAGCCACACATGTATATAGAGAGCCACACATGTATAGAGAGAGCCACACATGTACAGAGAGAGAGAGAGACACACACACGTACAGAGAGAGAGAGACACACACATGTATATAGAGAGAGCCACACATGTACAGAGAGAGCCACACATGTACAAAGAGAGAGACACACATGTACAGAGAGAGACACATGTACAGAGACACACATGTACAGAGAGAGAGAGACACACACATGTATATAAAGAGAGAGCCACACATATGTACAGAGAGAGCGTCACTCATGTATAGAGAGACACAAATGTACAGAGAGCCACACATGTATATAGAGAGCCACACATGTATATAGAGAGCCACACATGTACAGAGAGAGACACACATGTACAGAGAGAGACACATGTACTGAGAGAGACACACATGTACAGAGAGAGAGAGACACACACATGTATATAGAGAGCCACACATATGTATATAGAGAGAGAGCCACACATATGTACAGAGAGAGCGTCACTCATGTATAGAGAGACACAAATGTACAGAGAGAGAGCCACACATGTATATAGAGAGCCACACATGTACAGAGAGAGACACACATGTACAGAGAGAGACACACATGTACAGAGAGAGAGAGACACACACATGTATATAGAGAGCCACACATATGTATATAGAGAGAGAGCCACACATATGTACAGAGAGAGCGTCACTAATGTATAGAGAGCCACACATGTACAGAGAGAGAGCCACACATGTACAGAGAGAGAGCCACACATGTACAGAGAGAGAGCCACACATGTACAGAGAGAGAGAGCCACACATCTATATAGAGAGCCACACATGTACAGAGAGAGAGCCACACAAATGTATATAGAGAGCCACACATGTACAGAGAGAGACACACATGTACAGAGAGACACATGTACAGAGAGAGACACACGTACTGAGAGAGACACACATGTACAGAGAGAGAGAGAGACAGACACACACATGTATATAGAGAGAGAGCCACACATATGTACAGAGAGAGCGTCACTAATGTATAGAGAGCCACACATGTACAGAGAGAGAGACACACATGTATATAGAGAGCCACACGTGTACAGAGAGAGAGCCACACATGTACAGAGAGAGAGAGCCACACATCTATATAGAGAGCCACACATGTACAGAGAGAGAGCCACACACATGTATATAGAGAGCCACACATGTACAGAGAGAGAGCCACACACATGTATATAGAGAGCCACACATGTACAGAGAGAGGGTCACTCATGTATATAGAGAGCCACACGTACAGAGGTGGAGACACACATGTATATAGCAAAAATGGCAATACACTACGTGGAAATCCCTAAAGAAGCATTTATGCTATCTATCATACGTGAAAAAACTTTGAGATTCTCGGTTCACATATTTTGATCAAAAGATGTTTAAGCTGCCCACGACTTTCAACGTGATCTCAAATAGGGCAGTCCTACACTATCTCTTTACCTCTCAATAGAGCCAATTCACGGCCTCTCACTGGGTCAACCGACCTCCATTATACAGAGAGAAAAAAATATAAGAAAACACACCAGACTTGCAAGTTGCGCTTCTTATGACAGCCTGTGAGAGTGGGCGGGTGCAGAAACCCAAAATGGAAGCACCCCTGGTCTGGTGTGTTTTCTTATTTTTTTCTCTCTGTATAATGGAGGTCGGTTGACCCAGTGAGAGGCCGTTAATTGGCTCTATTGAGAGGTAAGGATAGTGTAGGACTGACCGATTTTGAGATCACGTTGAAAGTCGTGGGCAGCTTAAACATCTTTTGATCAAAATATGTGAACCGAGAGTCTCAAAGTTTTTTCATGTATGATAGATAGCATAAATGCTTCTTTAGGGATTTCGACGTAGTGTATTGCCATTTTTGCAGTAGTGTGCCACTGGCGGTGGTCTGTGTGTGTACATGTATAATTACATGTGTGCCGCAGCCCTGCCAGTGGCACCCAGGTTTTGCATACGTTTTTTCAGAAATGTTTTTGTGTGCAGAACCACACACGTTACACTTGGTGTACATTGATTTTAACCTATATGGGAAGAAGGGGTGCTTCCATTTTGGGTTTCTGCACCCGCCCACTCTCACAGGCTGTCATAAGAAGTGCAGCTTGCAAGTCTGGTGTGTTTTCTTATTTTTTTCTCTCTGTATAATGGAGGTCGGTTGACCAAGTGAGAGGCCGTGAATTGGCTCTATTGAGAGGTAAGGATAGTGTAGGACTGCCCGATTTTGAGATCACGTTGAAAGTCGTGGGCAGCTTAAACATCTTTTGATCAAAATATGTGAACCGAGAGTCTCAATGTTTTTTCACACATGTATATAGACACACATGTACAGAGCGAGAGACACTTGTACAGAGAGAGATACAGACACACATGTACAGAGAGAGCCACACATGTACAGAGAGAGAGATAGAGACACATGTACAGAGAGAGAGAGAGTCACATATATGTACAGAGAGAGCGTCACTCATGTATAGAGAGACACACATGTACAGAGAGAGAGAGACACACACATATGTATACAGAGAGTCACACACACGTATATAGAGAGCCACACGTCCAGAGAGAGGGTCACTCATGTATATAGAGAGCCACACATGTACAGAGGGAGAGACACACATGTATATAGAGACACACATGGATAGAGAGAGCCACACATGTACAGAGAGAGACACACATGTATAGAGAGAGACACACATGTACAGAGAGAGACACACATGTACAGAGAGAGAGAGACACACACATGTAAAGAGAGTTACAATCGTACAAACCCACACACACATGTACAGAGAGACACACGTACAGAGAGCCACACACATGTATAAAGAGAGCCACACACATGTATATAGAGAGCCACACATGTACAGAGAGAGACATACATGTACAAACCCACACACATGTACAGAGAGACACACGTACAGAGAGACACACACATGTATAGAGAGAGCCACACATGTACAGAGAGACACACATGTAAAGAGAGAGACACACACATATGTACAGAGAGAGCGTCACTCATGTATAGAGAGAGACACATGTACAGAGAGAGAGAGCCACACATGCACAGAGAGAGAGCCACACATGTACAGAGAGAAAGCCACACATGTACAGAGAGACACACATGTACAGAGAGACACACATGTACAGAGAGAGAGACACACGCATATGTACAGAGAGAGCGTCACTCATGTATAGAGAGCGACACATGTACAGAGAGAGAGCCACACATGTATATAGAGAGCCACAAATGTACAGAGAGAGAGAGACACACATATGTACAGAGAGAGAGAGAGACATACATGTACAAACCCACACACATGTATAGAGAGACACACATGTACAGAGAGCGAGAGACACACACGTGTGTATATAGAGAGACACAGATGTAGAGAGACACACACGTACAGAGAGACACATGTACAGAGAGCCACATATGTACAAACCCACACACGTACAGAGAGACACACATGTACAGAGACACACACACGTATACAGAGAGATCCACACATGTCCAGAGAGACACACACATGTATAGAGAGTCACATGTACAGAGCCACACATGTACAGAGAGATACACACATATACAGAGAGACACACACATGTATAGAGAGACACATGTACAGAGCCACACATGTACAGAGATACACACATATACAGAGACACACACATGCACATGTATACAGAAGATACAGATATATACACACGTTTCCATACATAGATATAACCAAACCACAAAAGTGGTATAAATCCTAGGAAAGGATAAAACTTAGCTTTTATTTATTTATCAAAAATAAAAATAAGAAATGTAAAATACATAGTGCTCACCAAAATACCTAAACTAACCAAATATCTATCCCTACCACATATGCACTACCTAACCAAGAAAAAAGGGGGGAAGTCGCCCTGATAATGGCGTCCCCAACCTCGTACCTCCTAAACTAAACCCTAGGGACTATGACTATAAAAGTCTAATGTCAATATTTAGCAAGATATAATTAATAAACTCCCATAGAGGTGTATACTGTCTGAAAAGTACCCACACCATGAGTCAATCAAGACCCAGTATAATATGTCAGGTGTGCAGGAGCTGGCCCTACAGGTATAGTAAATATCCTGAATATCATATCCATACACCAACATTTGTTGGCTATACTATCTATACACAAACATTTGTTGGCTGTCCAACCATAAACAACCAATATTTCCGACGCGTTTTCCCTCAAGAATTTGTGAGGTTCATCAGGGAACAAAAAGTGTACCGAATATAGATAACAAGCAGTATATAAGAGCAAGATAAATAGCCAATATGGCACGACTCACGACCCTGGTTATATGGTCAATTGAATGATGAAGAGCAGAGTCCTAAAATGATAATACAAGGATCTCCCGGTCCACATCCACAGTAAGGTAGCAAGATAGTGGTGGACCACCACTGTCGACCACTCACTCCTCATACAAATCCTCTCCTCCCTCAGCATCACGGACTTGGCCCTTTCCGGATATCCTCTACCCCACTGATTCGGACATTCAGCGTCTCTCCAACTCTCTCCCACCTCCTCCCTTGCCCGCTCTCTGTTGGTGTCCCCCAGGAGTCTGCCTGGGTAAACTACTCTTTTTTTATCTACATCTTGGTCTGGGTTTAAAAATAGTATCGCATGGCTTTCAATACCACCTGTAGGCTAATGACACCCAACTCTACATCTCCGGCCCAGTTGTCACCTCTCTACTCTCCCGGATCCCTGACTGTCTTTCATCCATATCCTCCTTCTCATCACGTCTCCTGAAGCTAAACGTGGAGAAAACTGAATTCATCATCTTCCACCGCCCACTCCCTCCCTCCACCCGATCTCTCTATCACAGTCAATGGCTACACTCTCACCAGTCCACAAGTCGCTGCCTTGGGGTAATCCTCGACTCCGCTCCCGTCCTTCAAACCACATCCAAACCCTCACCCCCCATCTGCCGCCTCCACCCCGAAAAATATCTCCGTATCCGTTCAAATTCCTTAACTTCGAAAGCACAAAAATGCTGGTCCATGCCCTCGTCATCTCACGCCTAGACTTATTGCAACATCCTTCTCTGTGGCCTCCCAGCTAGCACCCTTGCTCTCCCCCCAATCCATCCTTAACTCTGCTGCCGTCTGATTCACCTCTCTCCTCGCTAATCCTCTGCCTCTCCCCTCTGCCAATCCTTCACTGGCTTCCCCTTGCCCAGCGAATCCAGTTCAAGTTAGTTAACCTTGACCTACAAGGCTCTCCATGACCATTCCCTCCATACATCTCTGCCTTTAAACTCCAGATATCTCCCTCACCCAATCTCCGCTCCTCAAAGGACCTTCTCTCTTTCTCTCCCCATGTCAACTCCTCACACACAACCGTCTCCAAGACTTTTTCCCGTGCCTCCCCCATACTCTGAAACTCACTGCCCCAACACCCCAGACTCTCCCCACTCTCCCAGCCTCAAAGCAACCTGAAAACCCATCCTTCAGGATTGCCTATAACTAGAGATGGGCGAATTGATTTAACGAAGTGGAATTCTTTAGAATTTTTAGGAAAAACTTCGGTTCTGAACGAGTCGAACTTTGGGGTACTTCGGGTGAACGAAGTGTGCTTTTCATTGATAAAATGGCTGCGAGCACATGGCGCGACATGGGGCAAAGCACTCTGGGAGGAAGAAGGGCATAGCCTGCATGACATGTGCAGAGACTAAGCCAATCAGAGACCGACGGGATTCTGTGACGTCACCGCACTATTTTAAAATCTGGGTGCGACGCTGGAGCTCACACTCCTCTCATTTATACTGATCAGGGAAGGTGCTCCCGCGGCTGATTGTGTAGCTCTTACTGAAGAACTGATTTTTATACAGCGTTTTTTTGTGGGGTGTCTCAGCTTGTCTCAGAGACTGCTTCCTTAATGTTCTATTTTGATTTTTTTGGGGTATTGGATCTGAAATCCAGTGTGCGCCCAACTGCAAGCTGCATATAAATTTTAACGCTATCTGCTCACAGCACATTGAATATCCAGGTGATCTAAGCCAGTTCCTGTTGTATTCATTTAAAGAAACAGCGTTTTACAATACAAATACCCCTTCATTTTTGGGTGCTCAATTCTTTTGCGCAATTTATATCCAGGGTTAATTAAGCGTTGTTTTTTTTGCGTGGTGACAAAAATAAAACCCGTCTTTTTCACCGCCAAAAAATACATTATTCCTGTAGCAATAATTCACAAGCGAAGGTTAATTACAATTTTTCTCTTGTTGTGTAGCGTAAAAAATACGCCCTTGTAACTCGCTACAAAGCTAGTAGTTTGTGGCTGCCAATTCTTTTGCGCAATTTACATACAGGGTTAATTAAGCATTGATTTTCTGCTGTGGTGACCAAGAAACCGTCTTTTTCACCGCCAAAAAAATACAATTTTCCCGTAGGGATAATTAACAAGCGAAGGTTAATTACAATTTTTTTCTTTTGTTTGTGTACGTAAAAAATACGCCATTGAACACGCTACAAACTAGTAGTTTGTGGCTGCTCAATTCTTTTGTCAATTTACATCAGGGGGTTAATTAAGCGTTGTTTTTCTGCTGTGGTGACAAAATAAACCGTCTTTATCACCGCCAAAAATAAAAATTTTCCCTGTAGCATAATTTACAAGCGAAGGTTAATTACAATTTTTTCTCTTGTTGTGTAGCAAAAAAATACGCCATTGTAACACGCTACAAAGCTAGTAGTTTGTGGGCTGCCCCAATTCTTTTGCGCATTTACATACAGGGGTTAATTTTAAGCGTTGTTTTCTGCTGTGGTGACAAAATAAACCCTCTTTTTTCACCGCCCCAAAATAGAATTTTCCTGTTGCATAATTCACAAGAGAAGAGTTAATTACAATTTTTTATCTTGTTGTGTAGCATATGAAATCACGCACATTGTAACACGCTACAAAGCTCGTAGTTTTTGGGGTTTCTTCTCATTCTTTCTGACGCAATTTTACATACAAGGGTTAACTCAAGTATTTTTCTGTAGTTGTACTCAGTAAAAAGAGAAACTTTCTTTTGTTTCCACCGCTCACAGAAAGAAATTCTGTAGACATAATTCATATACAAAGCTGTTAATAAAGCCTGTTTGTGGCTTTACATCTGTAAAATACACTAGAGTTTTTAAACGGCACATATCAAGTCAATTTATCCAACATTTGGCCATTTGTGGAGCGCAGTTTATGTCCAAGGGTTACCCAAGCTCTGTTAGTGGGTTTAGTGGAAAGAGAAAACTCACCTCCATTGATGAATTTGCCTAATACAAAACACTCACTGCAGACATTTAAGTCGCACGTCGCCTCAGCCCCAAAAGGAACTATTTCACACTCTCATATCACTCCTTGTCCCACAACCCCAGACAATTATTCAATATCCTTCAACTCTCTTCTCCGTCCACCAACACCTCCTCCCCTTCCCTCCTATTAAGCAGAGTATGGATTTGCATTCCACTTCCTCCAGAAGATCAACCCATCAGAGAAAGCTTCAGCCGCCAGTCCCCACCACCCTCCCTTACCCTTGCAACCTGCTCTTCCCCCTACTTGCTTCCCCATGGTCACTCTGACAAGCTCTCCTCCTTACTGTCCACAAATCCAACCTCATACCTGTAGTCTTGACCTCACTGCCATCCCCCTCATCCCAGACCTCAGTGATTCTATCATCCCAGCACTCACCCATCTCTTCAACCAATCAATTAACCTCTGGCATCTTCCCTTTCTGCTTTTTAAAAACATGCTACTATCCACTCCAAATCTAAAAATTTAAACAACCCTTGACCCATCTTCTTCTGTTTCCAACTATGCCCCATCTCACTGCTACATTTCTGCCTTCCATACTCCTTCAGTGCAGACGACTTTCTCAGCTGTCCTCCCACCTCTCCTACAAACTCTCTTCTTGACCCACTAAAATCTGGGTTTTTTCGACCCACACAACTCCTACCGAAACTGCCCTAACCAAAGAGTCACTAATGATCTATAACTGGCTAAAGCCTCATGCCAATAATCTGTGCTCCTCCTCTTGGACCTGTCTCTGCCTTTGAAACTTGTTCGACCATTCCCTCCTGCTACAAATATTCCTCCTCTGGCATCATGGGACTTTGGCCTCTTTCATGGATCTCCTCGTACCTCACTGGATCTGGACTTTCAGCGTCTTCTCTTCTTGTCCAACCCTCCTACCCCCGGCCGCAATCTCTGTTTGGTGTCCACCAAGGGTTCAGTCCGGGGTCCATACTCTTCTCTATCTACACTCTTGGCCTACGGTCAGCTCATAGGCCTCACATGGCCTTTCCATTTACCACCTGTATGCTGATGTATAACCAAACTTACACTCTCTGGACCCAGATGTCACCTTCTCTCTCTCACGGATCTCTGACTGTCTGTTCACTCATTTCCTCCTTCTTCTCATACACGTCTTCCTAAAACTAAATGTGGAGGAAAACAGAAATCATCATCTTTCCATCCATCCAATTTTACCTCCTGCTTCATGATCTCCTTATTACAGTAAACGGCTCATACACTTTCACCGGTCCCATCACCAAGCTCCGCTGTCTTGGGGTAATCCTAGACTCTGCTTTATCTTTCAAACCGCAAATCCACATACCCCTCACCCTCTGCCTGCCGCCTACACCTGAAAAAAACATTCTCTCGCATAAGCTATTCCTCGGCTATGACACTACAAAAATGCTGGTCCATGCCTTGTCATCTAACGCAGGACTACTGCAATATCCTTCTCAGTGGCCTCTCCACAGCTAGCCTCCTATCTCCAATCCAAAATTTCACATCCTTAAATCTGCTGCCCGTCTTTTCCACCTCTCTCCTCGCGACTCCTCTGCCTCTACCCTCTGCCAAAATCCCTTCCAATGGCTTTCCCATTGCCCAGCGAATTCATTTCAAGCTAATAACATGACCTACAAGGCTTCTCCATGGACATATCCCATCCATACATCTCTCCCTAATTTACAAATATCTCCCCCACGCACTCCTATCCGCTCCTCACAGGACCTTCTCCTTGCTTCCACTTATCAGCTCCTCACACAAACGTCTCCAAGACTTCTCCCGTGCTTCACCCACCATGTGGAACTCACTGGCCCCAACACATCAGACTCTCCTCTCATTTCACCAGCTTCAAAAGCTACTGAAAATCCCATTTCTTACAGGCTTGTCCGATAACACTTCACTAAACTTGCACTACTTCCTCCTCCAGACATGTCTGCCTATCACCTCCTGTCTCTATTCCCCCTCCTTGTAGATTAGTCTAAAGCCTCGCGGGGGTAGGGTCCTCTCTCCCTCTGTCGTGACAATTGTCTCACTTATCCCTTATCACTGTACTCATTTGAATTATGTAATGTATGTAACCCCCTCGAATGTACAAGCGACATGGAGTCAATGGCGCCTTTAAATTATAATAAATAATATTAATTTGGAGTCAAATACAGGGTGTGTATTTATCATCATACAAATATCTTCATAATTCAGTGTCTGTACATTTTAGAACAAACAGTTGTCAGACCAGAGAGGTGGCAGGCTATTCACATGCGGAGTGGAACGTAGGAACAACATTCCTGGAGCAGGCCTAGTCGCCAGCACAGCAAAGGGGACGTAGCAGCATGGGTAACTAGGTGAGGCCACAAAAACTGCAGTGTCATCTAAGCAGGAACGGTGTGGCTGACTAGCAAACCCAAGGGTTCTTCAATTGGTTCGACTAAGTCATCCACTCCTCCCTGTTGACAACTGACAACACCAAGCCATGAAAAATCGGTGGGAACCGTCGACTCAACCCTTAGTTGGAGGGCCGGCGAGGGGTCAGCGGGGCCCTCACCTGTCCTCAACCCGCCACTGTCCATCCGGTTCCCTAAGCCTGAGAAATCTAATATGTGGTATTGGGATCCAGCCGCCACTATTTAGCGAGGAATGTACAAATTGACGGAGGGCAGTCAGCAGCAGCAGCTACTTGGCAGCGAAAAGAAAATGGGGCCTCAATATCCCTGACCTTCTTGTGTAGGCGGCCAAGTATAGATGTGGGAGAGGCATGGGAGGTCATGTTGTGAGGCGGTTCATTCTCTGCAAACCAAAGACCGGTGATGAGGAGAAAGCAGTGACGAATTGATGATGATTTTGTAGCTGACGCACTTGGGAAACGGGTGAAGCAAGGGGCCTCATCATCGTTCAGGTGATAAGAGGGGTATGCCTTGCGCGTCAGCCAGCGGCGCAGCCAGCAAGTGGCCGTTTGTGGTGTAGTCAGCAGGGTCAGCAGCAGTGGTGGGATCGGGAGCCCAAGCGGCCACGGGGGTAGAAAACCCGCTTCGCAGGGGGTCCAAGAAAGTTGCGGCACAGGGGCCCCCTCAGCGACGGCAGCGGAGTAGTAGTCACTCAGTGCGCGAGCAGTTGGCGGTTTAAAATCAGCTAATCGCGCCGTGTTTGTGGCAGTTCTTTGCTAAGACAACCGTGAAGAGGAAGCCGAATATGGGTTTTTATGTAGAACTCTGTGGCCACCGGCAGAAAGTGAAGCAGTGGCCAGGGAGCTACCTTTGGCCACCACGGCCCTGCATCAACACATTGCAGCGTCACTCATACGGTGGCCTGGGAGAACGTGGCTCAGTGTGGTGGTCCATCCTGCGCCCGCCAGCAGCAGCAGCCAGTGGGCACGTCATTGCCAATGCAGCCAGTCAAGGTCCACAACTCTGCAGAAGGGAGCTGTTTCTCTTTGAAAAATCATCTCACAGGTCCAGCTGCTCTTCCTCGATACTCATGGCGCCAGCAGTCGTTTCAGCGAGGCGATTGCAAAGAGACAACAGTATGCGTACAACCATCCTAAGGTGCAGCAGATGACCGTGCTCCTGTCCAAAGTTAATGGTACTGCAGTCCCTCCCTTTCTAAATGGTGCCACCATTCAGGACTAATGGCTTGTGCCGAGCCGAGATGGAGAGTTCCAAGGCCGTAATTTCTTTCCAAAAAAGGCAGTCGAAGTACCAGCACTTCATAAATATGTAGACAGAAGGTGGGTCAGTCCTTGAAGCTTATCGGTTTGTTCCAAGGTGCAACGAGGCAGGCGCGGACCGTCTGGAGCTGTAACTACGGTAAGGGCCAGTAAATGTCCTTTTACGGCCCACTGGGTGAATCGTGCTTCCTGCCCCAGGCACACCAACAGACTTGGACTGGAGACGCCGGACTCTTTCTCACTCCACGTTGGTCCAAACTGCGGCTCCTTGCGCCACAATGGTTCCGCTCCTACTCCTCCACCCACACCACACCAACCTCAGCTTCCACAAGTACTGCTCCATCTATACAACATGTGATAGGGCACAGCGTGGGTGTTCATGCAGTTATAAACTGGCTTGCATCTGTGAACGAAGTCACACAGGGGAGGAACTGCTCCTCGTCATGCAGCAAGAAAAGAAAATCGGATGTGTGCACTTTCTCCACGTCAACTGCAAATTGGAACATGGTGATGGGAAATGGGAGGACATGGTGTACGGCAGTCTTCTCAGAGGAAGGATGGTTCCTCCCATGAAGCCCTGCATGGCGCATGAGTATCAATCTGCGTTGTGAAAGGTTATGAGTCTTCACAGATCTTCAGAGTTCTGAAGTGACTGTTATGGAACAGTGAACAGGACACATTAATGATTTTTTGATGTTCAGGCGGGACAGGAGTACTCCCCTTGTGTAACTTTGATGTCAGACTAGTGGTAGCTCATGCGCTGGACACTGCCGTTTGTTGAAGGCCAGTCGAGGAGACGAAGTTATTTGTCAGTCGCCAGGAATACGGGATGTATAACTGTCATTCCATCTGCTTCATGTCCTGGAAACAGATGCTGAAAAATCTGTCTGGGCAGGGGACTGGAGATGTGGCGACTACATCTCGCGGCCACATGAGTCGCTGGGGGACTGAAACATAGGAGGAGGAGGAGGAGGACATTGGAGACTGAAGCATTTTGTTGTGAAATGGAGTGGATTTTCTAACCCAGGTGACAAGAGAGGAGGGCTGGAGCAGTGGAGGAGGTAGATGGAGATAGGAAGACGAGGCAGATTGACCCGCAGTAGCCCGTGGCAGTTTATACAGTGGAGATGGAGGCGGGAGCCCCTTGAGTCACTTGTGCAGATGGACCCGCAGCTGACTGATTTGCCTGCGCATGTCCACCCCCACGTCCCACAGTGACAGCCACACCCCCCGAATAGCCTCACAGCATCCGGCAGAGGATGACTTCTGGCTCTCCACCCTATTGGGACCATCATTCGGGTCCAAAATGGGAGCCTTTTTCCCAGCTATTGAGAGGAGGACAACTGATGATACTATAGGGAAATCCTACCGTAGTCAGTTGGCCGCTGCCTTTGTGCGGCATCGTCCCTCCTCTGTCAGGTCTGTCCGGGGGGGTTCCTCAGCTCTCACAGTACTACTGCGACGGGGCTGCTGGGGGAGGGGTGGGAGGGGGGGGTAGGAGCAGTACCAGCTCCTATCAGCAGCAACCATAAATCTGAGTCACTGATGAGGGAGCAGTTCCTTCACCCGCCTAGTATAGGGCAGTCCGCCCAGCAGCAGCAGGACCTGGAGCAGTCCCTGAACACAACAGGTGGTGGCCTACATGGACAGCACTCATGCCACCCCAGTTAGAGATACGCTGGACTATGGGCAGCCAAAACTGGATGTGTGGCCGCAACTTGCAAGTTTTGCAGTGGAGAAGCTTGTACTGCCCGGCCAGTAGCTGTGGCATCAGAGCGGGTTGTTCAATGTTGCGGGGCCATCGTTACCCCAAGGAGAACCCGCTTGGCCAGGGACCCCCTGTTGTCAGGGACCCCCCCTCTGTAGTCAGGGACCCCCCTCTGTAGTCAGGGACCCCCCCTCTGTAGTCAGGACCCCTCTCTGTAGCCAGGGCCCCCCTGTAGTCAGGGCCCCCCTGTAGTCAGGACCCCCCTTTGTAGCCAGGGCCCCCCCTTGTAGCCAGTTTAAAAAAAACATAAACAAAAACTACAAACAGCCACACTTTACCTGGCTCGGGCTCCTGCTCCGGGCCCGCTCCGAGGCTCCGTGCTGCTGCCCTGCCTAGGAGGCGCGGTGAAGTGACGTAAACGCGCCGCTACGTAGCAGTAGGGGCCGGCGCCGCAGGCTGAAGGCCTAATGCGTTCAGCCTGCGGGGGATCAGCGGAGCGCCCAGCGCTAATTGCCGCTGTGCTCCGCTGGCACGCGCAGCTCCGGGAGTCTGGGGACATTAGTCCCCAACTCCCGGGCCGGTCTCTGGACGCTCGGGACGCAGGGCGGGCGGCTCAGGGAACGGATGCGCGGAAGGGCCCGGGGAGCGACGGCCACTTGCATTCGAGGTGGCCCGCAATGGCTCGGGGGGGCCCACCGGGGGATCCCCCGGTCCCCCGGCGGCCCTGTCCGGTCCGAGCCTGAGTACATTTCATATAGAACAGACAGAGATGAATACAGTACATAGAGTGCAGGTAGATAGCAGTACACTTCTTGCAGCACAGACAGAGCTCAGTATAGTACATATAGTGCAGGTAGATAGCAGTACATTTCATATAGAGCAGGCAGAGATCAGTGCAGTACATATAGAGCATGTACATAGAAGTACATTTCTTGCAGCACAGACAGAGCTCAGTACAGTACATATAGTACAGGTAGATAGCAGTACATTTCATGTAGAACAAGCAGAGATCAGTGCAGTACATATAGAGCACGTAGATAGCAGTACACTTCTTGCAGCACAGACGGAGCTCAGTACAGTACATATAGTGCAGGTAGATAGCAGTACACTTCTTGTAGCGCAGACAGAGATCAGTACAGTACATGTAGTGCAGGTAGATAGCAGAACACTTCTTGTAGCGCAGACAGAGATCAGTACAGTACATGTAGTGCAGGTAGATAGTAGACTAGTTCTAGCAATCATTCAGTAACAGCATCTGATGATCAACTTACACAGATTACGGTAAGTATTTTACCAGTGAAAAGTGCACGAATTGCCATTATAAGGTTAAAGTTGTTTCAAATCCCATTGGCTCAGAAAATCCATAGTAATATAAAATATTGTAATCTAAGGCCTTTGTGTCTTAAGTGACCTCTATTTTATGTTAGGCATTTAGACGAAAGATGGTTATATAGAAAGCCAAATAACCAATCAGTACATCTTTCTGCGTGTGGGAGTAAACTGGAGCATTCAGAAGAGGAGATGCTTTCGAGCAACTCTAAGGAGTAAAGTCCAAAAATTAAACTTTATTTTATGACTCGTTTAAAAATAGACATGTTTTGATTCTTCCATTTCTGATAAGAACTTATAAGCTCTATGCAGATATTGCTAATGACACCTCAAGGACTTTTAAATACCGGCCAACATTATCGGAGGAAAGAAATGACACATTTATATTGTAAATGTGCATTTAGCAGAGCATATAATGTAATGTTTATCATATAAACAGTTGAGTCACATTATTGTGACTAGCTAATATCCAGAGTGACCACTGTGTGCAGCAGCTACATGGAGCGGGAGTGAGTCAATAAGATTTGGGTAGGTTATCACAGGTATGTAGAGCTTACTGCAGTGCATCCCACAACTGCTGGAGGGTGCATGGGGGAAGATCCATACAGTGAACACAACGATCCAAGTGGGTTCCCAACAGGTTGAGCTCATTTGGGTTCAAGACTGGGGAATTAGAGGGTCAGAGTAATACTTGGAAATCTTGGTCATGCTCTTCCAACTAATGTCAGACATTTCTAGCTGTGTGAAATGTCCTATTGTCTTACTGGAAGATGTCATCTGCTCCAGGGAAGACAATTATCATAATGGGTGTGTGAGCTGCAAGGATGGATTCATATGCCTTCCATGTGGATAACTGGGCCAAAGAAAGCTATGAAAACATTCCCCAGACCATAATGCTGCCACCCCCAGCTTGTCTATTCCAGCAATAGTTGCAGAGTGTTTGTTTTTTATGTTTCTCACATATGAAAACTAGGTTTATTTGGCCATACACCCTGCATGAACAACAATAGTGGTACATTCACAGTGCTTTTCCCATCTACGATGCACACTCAGTAATGTTGTGGGCTTAAAGAGCGTTTAAAGTCCATTTTTCTCAGCTCTTGCAGAGTGAGCTCAAAGAACTTGAAATAGTAAATAACAGCAATTGTACATTTTGGGCGACATGTATGATCGGGAAAGTGCGGCGCATTGCAGCGCTCGGCAGCTCCGACAGGCAGACCTAGTTGAAGTTGGTCTAAATGACCCGTAGGAGGCGAAGTGAAGGGAGAACGTAACATGAGAGGAAACATAGAAGATCGCAAAAGAAATCTCGGCTCTCAGCGGCGTGCGGCATGGAGTATGATTCCAAAAAAAATCGCTTTTATTAGGTGTAAAACATCATCAGAAAAAGAGCTCAAACCTTCGAAAAAAAAAAAAAAAACATAAAAAAAATCACTTTCCAAAAATCTAGACCGGCGCTAACATCAGGAATTAGGATCTGGGAAAATTGCAGAAATACAGTAATTCAAGATTCTGGTAAGCTCTTCTCATTGGTCGGCAGAAACAGCAGTCAGAATAGAAGCGACAGTGACCCATTAAAACCTATGGGAAGTATATCGGACCAATCAAATTAAAAATGCGGGAAGTTCAAAATACAGTAAAAATGCAGAAAAGAGCTGATTGGTTGAGCTAGTGGGGGCTGGCAATCCTGGCCAATCAGATAATAGGGAGCGACGTGACCCATTATAACCTCTGAGAGAAGTATTTGACCAAGTCACATGCAATAGGCGGGACAGATTCAAATTATCAGTAAAAATGCAGAATAAGAGCTATTGGTTGAGCTAGGCGGGGGCTTGGCTATCTCGGCCAATCAGAGCGCGAGCTACTTTGTCCCATTGTAGTCTATGGCCTGATCAGGGCCACAGAAAAAATGCGGACATAAATTACAAAGGAAAACTACAGCTACACTTACTGCTCAATGGCTGAAAGATTTATGGATTTTCCCATCAGCAGGCATCTCTGGCCAAATGCTCGTGGGGAAGATAGGCAGGTGCCGCGATATTAATGAGCAATCTTAGGGTACATGTATTTTGTGCAGGACACCTTCTAAGTGCTGGAGGAGCCTGCCCCATTTGTATATTATGGGCGCTATTAGGCTGTAATCAGCATGTAGTTCTCTGTATGAATGGCGTTACCTTTGATCGACCTTAATCTATGGGCATTCGTCCTAGTGTTATACTGTGGACTCTTTTCGAATGCTGGTGTGAATTAGTACCTAGCAGCATTTTGCTCATTAATATCCGCACCTGCATATCTTTCCTGAAGCATTTGGGCAGAGATGCCTGCTGATGGGACCTCAGTATATTCTTTCAAGCCTTGAGCAGTTAAGTGTAGCTATGTAGTTTTCCTTAGGTAATTTATGTCCCATTTTTTGGGTTTTATTTTTTATAGTGTAGGGACTTGCAAGAATTGAGGACGCCTTGCCAGGGCTTGAAGCTTGCAAAGTAGCTACAGTATCAACTAATTACATCATATTATTTCCAGAATGTTATTATATTTTTTTGAATAATACTCTTGGTGAGGATGGGGTATTGGTGGGGGGGGCAATGGCGTACTCAAGGAGATGTTTCGTGACTGGGGATAGAATGCCATTTTGGGTTTATTTTGGCCGATTTAGGGCTGTAACTTCAGTACAGTGTTCCGTCATTGAATGGCGTTACCTTTGCATCGCCTTATTTATGGCCATTTATCCCTTATGGTTATACTGTGGATTTATGCATGTGGTCTGAATTAGTACCATAGAGCATTTGCTCATTTAATATCGGCCACTGCCTATCTTTACCAGCAGCATTTGAGGCCAGAGATGCCTCGCTGATGGGACCTCAGTATATCTTTCAGCCATTTGAGCTGTAAGTGTAGACTTGTAGTTTTACCTATGGCCAGTTCGGGGCAAGAATCTGGGCTCTCAGCGCCGTGCGCATGGAGTAGAATAAAAAAATCATTTTTATTAAGTGTAATATATATATGAAAAAGAGCTGAAACCTTCTTAAAAACATAAATCAATCAAATTCTAACAACGCGTTTGTCGCAGAGATCGGATGCTACATAAGGGGAATTGGGGATATAGAAATTCCCCGGGAAATACAGAAACGTTAAAAATTTTTCTTAACTCTTCTCTTTGGGTGGGGCCAGAAACCAGCCAATCAAATTGGATCGAAAAGTGAACCATTTTTAAACCTTTTGGCGAATTATTGACCAATAAAATTTTAAAAGGGAGGACATTTTTCAAAATAAAAGTAAAAAAGGGAAAGAAAAGACTGATTTGGTTGACCCCCGGCGGCAATATGAATCCACCAAATTTCAATGTGTGCGTCTTTTTTGATGGAAAAGAAAGGCCCCAAAAAGGGCGCCCTAAAATTTAATTACGGTCTTGGGAAATTTTCCCTTTTTACGGTGATTGGTTGGGGGGAAAGGGGGCTCGCCCAGTTTAAAGCCAATAAAGGGGCTGACTCCCCACTCGAAAGATTTTTTGGGGGAAAAGAAAGGGAAAGACCGAGCTCTTTTTTTTAATTGGGCCAAGTTAAAAGGGGCACGGTTATTTGACCAATGGAGAGGGGCGACCGCTCTTAGGGTTTTCCTAATGAAATTTTAAAAAAAAAAACTGTACAGGCAGAAATCAAATGATAAAAACTCATTATAAATTAATTTTGGGGGTAACAAAAATAAAGAAAAAAAAATAAAACTAATTGAATTAATTTTTATTTCTTTTTTTTCCCGTTCCCCCCCATATTTTTGGTTCTTTAAAAAATAAACCCCAACCCTTAACAATTTTTGGGGAATCCTTTCATTTGATTTCTGCCATTACATTTTTAAAAAATTGCATTAAAAAACCCCAAATAAGGCGTTGGGCCCCTCACCTTTGGGCCCAAAATTTCCCCGGCCCCTCCTTTTAAAACCCTTGGCCAATCCCCAAACAGAGCTCGCTCTGCATTACTTTTCCCCATAAACCTATGAGAAGGTAGCTTACCGCTGATGGCTAAGCGGACGACCCCCATTTTCCCCCGCCCAAAATTCAAAATCCCAAAAGAATATTTCCCATAGACAGTAATAACTTTTGGGGCCCCCTTTTCAAAACGCCCCTTTTTTCTCCACCAAAATAAAACGCCCAAACATATGATTGGTAAATTCATATTTTGCCGCGGGTTCTCAACCAACAGCTCTTTTCGGGGTTTTTTTACTGATTTTAAACTGTCCCTCCTTTTAAATTTGATTTCCCATACTTCTCCATAGGTTAGAAGGGGGCCACTTTCGCTCCTATTCGGGTTTGGGGGTTTCCCGCCGACCAAAAGTAAGAATTACAGAATTTTAATTATTTTTATTTTTCCCGGCCCAAATTTTTTAAATTTACAATTCCGGAAGTAGCGCCGGTCTCGGCGGGCAAACGGGTTTGTTCGGGATTTTTATTTATTTAGTTTTAGAAGGTTTTAGCCTTTTTTCCCGATAATAAATTTTCACTTAATAAACAAAGATTTTTTATTTATACTCCCCTGGGCCCCATGGCGTGAGAGCCCGGATTTTCATTGCCCCGTCGGTAATGGGCTAAAAATGGGCAAAGTACTTTTTCTTTGGATTTGCCGAGATAGCCAACCCCCCCCTAGCTCAACCCAAACAGCCCCTTTTTTGCATTTTTTCTGTAAATTAACTTTTTCCCCCTATAAAAATTGATTGGTTTAAAAACTTTCTCCAAAATTTTTAAATTGGGGCACGTCGCTTCCCATTCTGAAAGGCTTTTTGGGTTTTTCCCACCCAAATTTTGAAAAAGGTTACCCGAATTTTAATTTCGAAATTTTCCCAGCAATTTTCCAATATCCCAAATTCCCCATTGGTTTTCCCGTTCTTGATTTTGGAAAAGTGGAATTTTTAAATTTTTTTTAGTACGTTTGAGCTCTTTTTTTTGAAAAATTTTTTTACACCCCAATAAAAGCAATGTTTTTTAAATTTATACTCCCTGCCACATTGGGCCCTCTTTAATGAAAATTTTTTTGGGTTTTTTTCCAGCCCTTTTCGAAAACGGAATACATGTTTAAAGGCCCCCAGTCCCTTTCCTGGCCCCAAAAAAACCCCCCCTGCGCCCCACACACTGCGGGCCGGGGGAAGTTTTTCCCCCCGCATGTAAAACGCCACGTCTCGGGAAAAGGAAAATTTGGCCAGTCCCGCCCCCATTTCGCCAAAATCCCCGCACGGCCCCCCCAAAAAACTTTGGGGGGAGGCAAAGTGGACTTTTCAAACCGGGTGTATGAGCCACCCCGGGGCCCCACAAAAAATGAGGCGCAGCTTTCACGTTCAGCGCCCTCGAAAAAGGGTGCTCCCCCCGTGGCGAGCTTCATACAAATCGCCCTTTTTTTTTTTTTTTTTTCAAATTCCCCTTTTTCCTTTTTTACGGGGTGGGGCCCCGCAGCCCCCCATTGGGCTGCAAATTTCAAATCGTGTCCTCACTGCCCCCACCCCCTCCCCTGAATGATTACGCCCCGGGCCGCATTTCCAGGCCCGCAAGCCCCTCCAGGTTTCCTATCTCCGGGAGGGGGATTACTTTAAAAAGGGTTTTTTTGTGTCCCCCCCTTTCGGGTCGCCCGGGCGCAAACCCCTGGGGCCCCCTCTCCAGGTGCCCTTCGGGGACGGGTTTTCGCCGCTGACCGGGCTAACGGGTTTGCGGGTTTCAACCCCCTCCCATCCCTTTCCTGTCCACCTCCCGCCGCTTTCACCCACTGCCGGCCCGGGGAAAGCGCCAAACGAACGCCCCTCAAGCGCGCCTCATTCAAGTGAATTTTTAAAGGGACAGCGCGGGCCGGGGATTGGATAAATTTCCCCCGGGGGGCCTGACCCTATAAAATGTATTGGGCCCATGGCCTTTTCCCCCGCGGATCTTTTTTGTTATTCCCGTCCAAGAGAAAGCGTTATTTCCCCTGTACTAATCCTGCCGGGTTCCTGCCCTTGCCTACTTTCAAGACCCTTAACCTTGGGCCCCCTGCCTTGACCTTCTTGCTTTTTTTTAATTTACCCAAAAAAATTTTCCGCTTTTGGGGGGCCCCGACCTTTTCCCCCTTTTCCCGGACTACGTCTAAAACCCCCATTCTGTACCAACGCAAACCCCCCGGCTGGGGACCGCAGCAAATTTACGTCAGGGAGCACCTGGGTTAACCCCCCTGTTGCAGAAAGTCCCGGGTTTGCGGCGAGCTCCCCGGTGAAAAACCGGGGTACTTTAAAACCTCCCGCCCCTGCGGGCTTAAAACCCTTGCTTTGCCCGGGGGGGGCCAAGGAATCCACTAACACCGGCTGTTTTCAGTAAGACCAGCCCTTGGATCCCGGGCCCAAAGGTTTCCTACCAAGCACCCCGAATTCAAAGACTAATTTTTTGGGCCCAAAATCCCAACTGATCTCCCAACAGGCACAGCAATTGGGCCAGCCTCCCCCCATGATGCTTTAGCTCCTTTCATCCACAACCGTCCCCCAGCCTCGGGCGGGGGCTCCGTCTACAAAAGCGCTTTTTTCCTTTGGCCCCCGTGGGACCCCAAGCTTCCCCCTTCCCCTTTTTGCCTCCCCTTTGACCGGGACCCCAAACTTTTTTAAGGGGGTTTTTTTCCCCTGCTCTAGCCCCGGGGAACCGGGTTCCCGGGTCAGTTCCCCTCCCGGGGATTAAAAAAGTGGCCTTTCGTGTGAGTCTGCCCATCCCGGGAAGGGATTTGGGGTTTTGGGGGAACCCCCCCTCTTTGGGCAGGAATGACCCCGTGACCGCAGAAACTACAGATCTTCCCTCCGCGAATTTCCAAAACGTTCCCCGAGGGAACCCCCGGGGTGTATCCTCTCTGAGAAACCCCACTCTTGGGGCCCTTTGACAAGGGGAATTCCTCTGTTTGGGGCCCCATGAGGTTCAATTCCCCACCCTGGCTATGGAACTGCTTTGGGGGGGACCTGCCCTTTTCTCCACTTTTAAAAAGGGGTCCCGTCCAGCAGGGTTTAAAAAACGCTTTGGCAGCCCCGGAGAACCCCCCCCCTCCCTGAGCGAATTAATCCACCTGGGCCCCCTCATCGATGAAGGTTTTGCTGAAAGGCCGGGGGAGCTTCGCCAAGAAAAAGACTCAGCACGCCCCCGGGCGGTTTCTTCGCCTGGCCCCCGAAAATTCCCGCGTTCCTTTTCCGTTTTAAAAAACCCACTCCTCAAGCCTCCGATTTTGGGCCCCAATCGTTTGGTCAGGCCCACTTTTCGGGGCAAAGATGGAATCGCCGTCGGGGAAGAAAATTATGCCTCTACTGCACAGCTCGGATCATTTTCCCCAGAAGCCCGTCCCCAACTTTCCCCCGCGTGCGGGAAAAAAGTTTGCCCCCTATTTCCGTAGGAGAGGCGACCCCAGGGGCTGTTTTTTCCCCCCTCCACGTTTGATTGGGGGGCCCAAAGGGGGTGACATCTGAAAGCTTTGGCTAAAACATTTCCGGATTTCCCGCCTTTCCCGGGCTCCAGGGGCAGGGCCCCGGGGAAAATTCCCTTTATGCCTTTCCTTTGGAAAACCCGATACCGCTTGCCAGTAGGCCGTCTGGAGAAACCCCTTCTTTTTTCCTCCGGGCAGTGGGAAATAAATTTGGGGTTTCCCTTTTTAAGGGCCCCATCCCCGTACTTTAAACCCCGGCGGGAGAATTTCAATAAGAAGGGAAAATCCGTTCCCCTGTTTCTCCTTTGGGGGCTTCCTCGGCGATTCTCTTGGGGCCGGGTTCCCCGGCTGCAACGGGCAAAGCCCTCTACGCTTTGAGGGGGAAGACAAACAAGGGCCTGCCCTTGGGGGGCCAAAATGTCGGAAACCCCTGTTTTGGAAGCCCCCGACGCCCGTTTCCTACCACTTCTCTCAGTTGCCCGCTAAAGGGGCCCCGCAGGCCTTCCCAGGAGTACCAGGGTTTTGGGGACTATTCTCTAAAAGCAGGCCGAGAACACCCGCCACATTTGGCCCTTTGACTTTCCCAATTTTACCCCCCCTGGGGGCCAGTCCCCCCCGGGGAAGGATTTATCCCCGGGCCGTGCTAAGCCCAGGCCAAGTCGGAAAAATATACCCAAAAGGGAAACCCGCAGAAAGGATTATTCCCCAAAACCCCCTCCCCCCGCTGAAACCGGGGGGGTTCTTCTTCGTTGGGAATAAAGGATGGTTTCCCTTTTCCGGGCCTGTATTTGACTAAAAAGGGGTTTTTTCCCCCCAAATAAAAAACACCGTGAAAAATCGCTACCCCGCCCCTTGATCTCGGGGCTTTTTGATTGCCTCAGGGGGGCTAAGGTTTTTCTCCAAATTTGGGCCCAAATCGGGGCCAAAAACCTCATCCCAAAAACGGGGAAGGGGGTTGGGGAAAACGCTTTAAAAACCCAAAATGGGGCATATCGAATATCTCGAGATGCCCCTTTGGGGGTATGCAAAGCTCCCGACATCCTGATCTTCTCTCCCGATTCCCCCCCAGACCCATCGGGCCACAGGTTTACCAGGTTTTTGAGACGTCTGGCAACAACCGAAATGGCCCCAAGCTGGGAAAAATTTTTTTCCAAACCCCCAGCTTAAACCCTTTCCCGGGGGGAAAATATCCTTTTTGGGTAAGGCTGCAAGGGGAACCCCGGGAAAACTCCTGCATTCTGAAATGGCCCCGTCCTGTCGTCTTCGGGGGATTTAGCTCTTCCTGGGGCCTTTTTTCCCCAAATTTTACCGGGGGAATTCATTCCCCAATTTTCCAACCCTTTGGGGGGCTTCCCCGGGGGGCCCTTTACCAGGAAGAAAACCAAAAACCGAGATCTGGCCTCCAAGGCTGAAAAAGGGGTTTAGCGAAATAAAACCGGGCCCTTTTCCCCCAGCCCCCTGTCTTAGTCCAGCCAATCCTGACAAGCCCCTTCTATGAGGGGATGCCTCCTCCCCTGGGGCATGAGTTTGGCCCCACACAGAAAGGGCCCCCAAAAGGGAAACTCTCAAGTGCGGGTTCTTCTACAAGACCTTTTTCACCGGGGGGAGCGAATTAAGGGCCCTTGGGGGTCGGGGAGCTCTTTTGGGCCCTCAAGTTAAAACCCTTTGGGGTGAATGGGGACATCTGCTGGGGACGGGGGTTTTACCCAATTTACAAACTTTACCCGGAAACACAAGAAACCCCTTGTATCTTCAGAAAGGCCCCATGCCAAAACCCTCCAAAACCCCGGGGGGTTCTCTTTTATTTTCCACGATTTGACTTCCGCATTCACTTCCCTTGCTGAGAAAAACACCAAGCTGATGCACTCTTTCCCTGCCTCGAGTGGTTGGGGAAAACCCGTCCCCAGCACTTAATTTTTCCCGAAAACCCGGGGGTTTACGTGGCCCCGGGTTTTCCCAAAAGGGGTTTCCCGTGGGGAAGACATACTCCACCCCCGCCACAGGAAGAGAATACTGGGGTGGGGGCATAGTTCCCTATTTGGGTGGGCACCCCCGGAGGGACGGGGAAGGGCTTTTGCTCCCTTTTTCTTTGGGACTACGGTGCCAAAACCCGGCACAAGACATAAAAGGGCTTCACCCCCCTTTCCCGTGTCACGGGTTTCCCCCCCGAAAAAAGGTCCCACGTCACGGGGCCGCAGGTCTCTTTCATCGGCTTTTGGGCCCTTTTTCCCGAAAATCTCCTGGACAAAACATAGCCCTTTTATTTTTATCACGGACCTTTCCAAATTTTTTTCGGAAAAATTCGGGCAACTGGGTTTTGGGCACGGGCCAAATTTTTTTGAAGATGGGCCCCCTTCCCTGCCGCTTCCCGGGCCCCCCCCTTTTGCACCAAATGGCCACTCAAAATCTTCCCCAAAATTTTCCGTCTGGGAAAGGGTTTTTCCCTTCCCTCTGCATGGGGTTTTTTTGCCGCATGTTACCTTCCACAACGCTCCAATCGGGGAAGTTTTAAAATTTTAACCCCCATTTGGCGGCGCTTAAGGTTTTCCCTTTTGCGAGTCAACAAAAACTTTTTCGGCCTACCCACCCTCATTCCCAAAGGGGAAGGGGGGAAAGATTAATCAAAACATGAGAGAATATTTTCGTCCTTTGTTTCTTTTGGCCCCCCCGGACAACTGGGCCGAGCTGCTTTCCCCGGGCCGGGTTTTTCTTACAACCATCGTGACTTTAGATGCCCCATGCTTCTTTTCCCTTTTTATAACTATGGCCCCACCCCCCGCCCCCCCTTTTTCCCCCCGCCCAAAAAGGAAACGGGGGGCCCTCTTTTGAATGACCCCAAATTTGGGGTATCAAGGTTTAAACTGGCAAAAGACTCGACGTTCCCGGCTTCGGGGGGCCCCCCATATGAAGTCTCAGGGGACAAGAGAAAAGACCCGGGTTTCCCACATTCCCCCAGGGGGCCCCCGGGGGTGGGGGTTTTCTTTAAAGTTTCCCTACTCTGAAATACCCCTTTTCCTTTGGGGGGCCCCAACGCTTCCTGGGGCCCTTCCCGGTGCTCCGGCAGCTTAAAAAAACCCCGTGACAAAACAAACTCTGCTTACCCCCATCGCCCCCCCGATCCAAAAATCCTTCCACGTCCCCCCTCCTCAAAACCTCTGGGGCCCGAAAAAGGAAATTTTTTTTAGAAGAAGGTTCGCCTTTCCCCCGGGACTGAATTTCGCTGACATCTTCGAAAATAAAAGACATCCTGGGCCCGAAGGGCTGTCAAGGGGGAAACGCTTTTTTCCTTTAGATTTTGGAAGGCTAAACGGGGCCCGAGGAGGGATCCTGGGAGCCCGAATCGAATATTTTTTTAAAACAAGATCTCATCCGCATTTTTCCCTTTAGGCTAAAAAGGGGGAAAAGGGGTGGGCTAATTGGGGGGGTACTTGTAAATTGGGGGCCCCCGCGTCCCGCCCTGTGGGGGCGCGGGCGCACCCTGTCCCCCTTTTCCAGCGTCCGGGCGGGGAAAAGGAAAGCCGCTGACCCGGGCTTAAAAGGTTTTGGGGGGGCACCCCTCCCCCAACTTACCTGTCCCCGCTCCCTCCTTTCGCTCTCCCCCCTGCCCGCCCGGAATTCCCTCCGTTCCTGGTAATTTAAAGGGACAAAACCCCGGGCCGGGGATTGGATAATTGCCGGGCGCTGAAACCCCATATAATGTAAGTGTTTTCCCCAACACTTTTCTGCTGGGAAACTTTTGATTTCCCCCCGTGCCCTAGAGAAAACCCTTATCCTTTTACTAGGCCCCTGCCTTGGTTTTCCTTGACCCTTGCCTAAATTTTCTCGACTCTGGAAAACCTTTCCCCTGCCCTGACCCTTTTTTGCTACTTTTTAATTTAAAACCCCCGAATTTTTGGGGCCCCTTCCCTTAAACCCTTTCCCCCCCCTTCCCCCAATACTCCACCCCTCACTCCGTAACCCCCTACACCTCGGCTTCCACCCCCAGGCAAGTCACGTTTTGGGGGAACGACCTGGGAAAACTCGCATAGCGGGATGGACTTGGGGTGTGGCGGGCTCGGGGGAAAACCCGGGGGGCCCAAATTAGACCAAAAAGCCTTGGGGGTGGGTTACACAATCCCCCATTGCGGGGGTCCAGAGGATCCAAAACCCCCGGGCCCTACACTTTTCCCCGCCGCGCTCCTTCTTCTGTGGGCCTTCTGCCGGGCCCCGGGGGGCCCCATGTCCTTCCCCCCTAGGGGGACCCTCTACGGCCGGCTTTTTAAAATTTAAAAAAGGGGCCCCCCCCGGGGGAAAATTGGTTTATTGCTGGCCCCAGAACCCCCCATAAATGGTTTACAACTCCAGTAAATTCTCCACCAATCTATAAATGCCTTGTGTCTTAGAGAAAGCTGTTCAGACCTTTTGTCACGTTTCTCAACCACGAACCTTTGCCACCTGCCCTGACCTGCCTGTTTCCGACTACAGTTCAGTACCTCGCTGCACCTCGGCTGCCATGCAAGTAAGTCGCGTCAGGGGTAGCGACCTGGTAGGACTCTGGTGAATACCGGGACCTACTTAGACTCCGTTCCCTGGCGTGCCCTACATCACCGCTTGCGGTGGTCCAGAGGATCCACTACTCCTGCCGTAACATGCATAAAATTTTAGTATTGTTTTACAGCCATGGCTTCACAATACAGGGTGGGCCATTTACATGGATACACCTAAATTAAATGGGAATGGTTGGTGATATCAACTTCCTGTTTGTGGTACATTAGTATATGGGAGGGGTAAAACTTTTCAAGATGGGTGTTGACCATGGCGGCCATTTTGGATACAACTTTATTTCTTCAAATGAGAAGAGGGTCATGTAACACATCAAACTTATTGAGAATTTCACAAGAAAAACAATGGTGTTTAACATAACTTTATTCTTTCATGAGTTATTTACAAGTTTATGACCACTTATAAAATGTGTTCAAAGTGCTGCCCATTGTGTTGGATTGTCAATGCAACCCTCTTCTCCCACTCTTGACACACTGATAGCAACACCGCAGAAGAAAGTCTAGCACAGGCTTCCAGTATCCATTGTTTCAGATGCTGCACATCTTGTATCTTTACAGCATAGACAAATGCCTTCAGATGACCCCAAAGATAAAAGTCTAAGGGGGTCAGATCGGGAGACCTTGGTGGCCAATTAACTGACCAACGACGACCAATCCACTTTCCAGGAAACTGTTCATGTAGGAATGCTCGGACCTGACACCCATAATGTGGTGGTGCACCATCTTGCTGGAAGACTCAGGGAACGTGTCATCTTCAGTGCATAAAGAGGGCAACACATCATCATGCAGCAATTTCAGATATCCAGTGGCATTGAGGTTTCCATTGATGAAGAATGGCCCCACTATCTTTATACCCCATATACCACACCATACTATCATTTTTTTGTGTCCCAACAGTCTTGGAGGGATCTATCCACTGTGGGTTAGTGTCAGACCAATAGCGGTGGTTTTGTTTGTTAACTTTAGCATTCACAAAAAGTTTGCCTCATCACTGAACATAATGTACTGTGCAAACTGAGGGTCCTGTTCCCATTTTTGTTTTGCTCATTCTGCAAATTCAGTGCACCGATCTGGGTCATCCTCGTTGAGATGCTGCAGCAGCTAGATTTTGTAAGGGCGCCATTTGTGAGTAGCTAATATCCGCTGAAGGAATGTTCGACTGATGCCACTCTCCAGTGACATGCGGCGAGTGCTACGCTGTGGGCTCTTGCTGAATGGGACAGGACAGCCACTGATGTTTCTTCATTTGTGACAGTTTTCTTGCGTCCACATTTTGGCAAATCCAACACTGAACCTGTTTCACGAAATTTGGCAAGCAGTTTGCTAACTGGAGCATGGGAGATGGGTGGTCTCTATCCGTTCCTCACTTGTTAATCTCTGCAACATGTCAATGGCTGTAAGCAAAGAGAAACTTGTAAATAACTCATGAAAGAATAAAGTTATGTTAAACCCAAGCACACCATTGTTTTTCTTGTGAAATTCTCAATAAGTTTGATGTGTTACATGATCCTCTTCCCATTGTAAAAAATAAAGTTGAATCCAAAATGGCCGACTTCAAAATGGCCACCATGGTCAACACCCATCTTGAAAAGTTTTCTCCTCCCATATACTAATGTGCCACAAACAGGAAGTTGATATCACCAACCATTCCCATTTTATTTAGGTGTATCCATATATATGGCCCACCCTCTAGAGAAAAGGTGGTATGACAGAACCACCATTAAGTCATTAATCTTCTCCCTATTGATACTAATAAAGTGATAACATTCAATTTTACTGTAGGCTGTAAAGTGAGATCTTGTTTTTTGCTCAGACTGCAGTGTCTCCACTTTTGGCCACTAGATGTCAGAACAAATAGAAACAGTAAGGTTATTTATTTTTACAGAACAAAAAGTATTTTGTCAACTAAGAAATGACTCCTAAGATACACCACTGTCTCATGATCATTCCCCTTAATTACTTGCGGGACTCAAACGTCTACAGTACAAAATATAATGAATCGAGCTCTGTTTTCTATTAAGCAGTTTATTTCACATTAGGTTTTTATAAAACATATGTTTTATATTTATTTCTTAAATTTTAGACACAAATCCGTGCTCAGTGTACTGGGTGCATTAATGAATTCTGTAATATATTTTGCTTCAATGTGAATACTTATTTCTTACTTTACCCTTGGTTATCCATAAAGATCTGCCTGGTACGATTGGTGCCTTCTATGTACCTTAACCAGATTCTCAAATGTCAATCTTCAAAGGAAGGAACTTGTTCATTGTAAGACTCCTGTCTCATGTGACAGAGCAGAGAATCGTGGCTGACATAATACATAAAAAAAAGCTCTCTAAATTACTTTGAGCCTAGGTCTACACAGCAATTTAAAAATGCCGCTCAAAATCCGACAGCATTTTCAAGCTGCTGGACCATGGTGCAGCGCCGTTTTTCTGTGCCTTTTTTGCACAAAAACTGGCGGTCGGATTTCGGCTTCCCAGTGGCCCAGTACATTGGGGCTGCAGGAATCCAACGTTGGTCCTGTGCAATATACAACATGTTCTATATTCCGCCAGATGGTTTAAGAAAACTTCAGTAAAATAATCCATGCTGTGTAGACTATAGCACGGATTTCCTATTGACGGCTACATAGCGCTGGGTACGGTCGGTTTTTCAGCGGATTCAAAATACTAAATCTGCTGAAAACCGGACGAAATCCTGTGCTATGTAGACATAGCCTAAGGAAAGTGATATTTAATTACAGGGAATGTATTGTTATGTTATGTCATTGAGAAAATGTTGCAAAGTTTAAAGCAATCTCATCATTGCAGGTACTTTCTACACCCTAAGGCTAAGCCTACACAGCACTGGATTTTGGTCGGTTTTTCTGTTTTTAGTTTTTTTTAAAGGGGCAGGAGAAGCAGTATTACTACCCGAAGTTGCCCTAACTACCTACCCTAAGTGGAACTAACTACTTACCATAAGGGCGCAATCAACATGCCTACCTATCGCAAGGTGCCCTATCTACCTGCCTACCTATTAGAAGGGACCCTATCTACTTACCTTTGTACTAGAGGGGCCCTATCTACTTACCTATATACTAAGGGGCTTTATCTACTTAACCAACCTACTAGAAGGGGCCCTATACTAAAGGGAGACTTTAGACCTTAAAAATTAGTCAGATAAGTGGCAGACTCTTCCTATTAAGTAGGTAACCTACCTAAAAGAAACGTCTTCCTATCCGTTTGTCTAATCTGGGGGGGCTGTCTACTATATGGAGTGTGTTCCTACCTACTGGTGTCACAAATGAGGGCCCTATAGTTGGTTGGGGGATCTTTCACTGTTTGGAGTCTAACATGTTTGTGTGGTAAATTCTGCTGGGACAAGTTGTGGCCAGGAGAAGATGTCGAAAGAAAAGGGAAAGAGAACGACTCTCATCAGAAAATATGTCATCTGTGTGTCCCTAAATGTAATTGTTCTGTAATCACTTATATGGCTACAGATACTGTGTACACTGGTATCTACCACCAGATGGTCACGTATGGTGGTAGTATACAGTCTTTAGATGATGTGTACAACTATCTACCACTATATGGTAACTGTATGGTGGTAATAGTGGTCTTAGTGTAATGGTTTATATTTAGTAACAGTACAATGGTATTATTTAAACCATTTATGGTGGTGATATGTGGTCTTGATGGGGCAGTATTATTTGGTCATCGTATATTGTTGTTATTTGGTACTATTGGTATTAGTCACTATATGGTAGTGATATATGGGGTATTCTTTGGTCCTTGTATATTGTTGTTATTGGTAATATTGGTCTTGGTATACTGGTTTGGTCAGTAACATGATGGTATTAGTCACTATATAGTAGCGATAATATAGTCTTTGCATACTTACTGACCCGCAGAATACAGATAAATGCCAATTGAACGGTTCAGAATAAACTCCAACAAAAACTAAACCCATTAAACAGAAGGCACAATTGCATTTTAATTTTTTTTTTGAGCGAGGGAGGGGCAACAGGGAACAGATGTTTTGGCTGTATAACTAGTTTTTCTTTGGCCCCATTTAAAAAGAATTTTCTTCTATTTTACAATTCCCTTTAACAGAAATAATTTTCTGCAGCGTGCTACATCGCAGACATCTGTCACATCAAGTAGGGAGCCTGATGTTGAAAAGTATTGGTCCACAGACAGTATCTGGGAGTAGGAGGGCACCAAGCTGAAGTTTTGCACCTGGGCCCATGAGTCTTTAGCTACACCCCTGCCTCTGTCACGTCTGCAGCGCCAGGAGTAGCCTCTACTTGCCCTACCCACACTTTACAGGTGTTCTTTCAGGCCCAACAGTATTTGAAGCAGGATGTTTAACTTCTTCAGTAGACTAGGAACTTCCCGTATTCCATTCGCCCATTGGAGTAGCTAGAATTTTTTCACCTGAGGCTGTTGCTAAGTTTCCTGCTCCATATTTTACATATTTTGCATATATCGTATCACCGTGTGAGTTACAACCTAGCCTATAAATCTGTCATGATATTTAACCCACACCACATGATGAACGCCGAAACACCCCACCCAAAAAAAACAGTCACAGTATTGCGATTTTTCTTCATCCCGCAGCACATAAAATGGAATACAAAGCGATCAAAAACTCATAAAATGCCAAAGAGGTACCAATGAAAACGTCAGTTCATTTCACAAAAAAAGCCCTTACATTGCTCTGTATATAGAAAAATAAAATAGTTGTGGCTGGAAAAATAAAAAAATAAAAAATACTACTGGAATTGCTGTATTTTGTGCATCCCGCCTAGCAAAAACTTTGACAAAAAGCGATCAAAGCTTCATTTGAACCCCATAATGGTACCACTCATTTCGCAAGAAAAAGCCCTTATTCAGCTCTATATACAGAAAAATAATTTTTTATAAATGCATTTCTTTTGTGTAAAATTAATAAAACATAAAAAACGATATAAAATGTATTAAACTGCATAGTAAAGTTATCATGTCATTTATACCGCACAGTGAATGCTACAAAAATGAAGCCCTTTTTCCCCCCATTTTCTACCCCAAGCAAAAAAAAACTATGGTCCCTGTGCCCCCAAAATGCCAAAATTTCCCCCCAAGATGAGTCCGGGGGGTTTGTTGAATCCAAATGGGTGATTTGGAAGGTTTCACCTGTTGGTCTTTGGGGGCTTTGAAAAAGTGCATGACACCCCCAAAAAATCTGTTTCAAAAGCCAAATGCGCTCCCTCCCTTGTACGCCCTTTATGTGCCCAAAAAAAGCGTTTACACCCCTTTTTGGGTATTGTCAAACTTGAAAGAAATTTTTTAAAAAATTTTGGGGGGTTTTTTTTTCCCGGATTTTTTTGTAAAAGGAAACATTTTCAGCTAAAATTGCAGATTGCAGGAAAATATATATTTTTTTTCATTTTCACAGCCTAACGCTAAAAAAGTTGTGAAACACCTGTAGGACTGATATACTCACTACACCCCTGGATATTCCTTAAGGGCTGTAGTTTCCAATATGGGGTCTTTCTAGGGGTGTTAAGTTCTAGAACCTTAGGGTATCCGCAAACCTATAATGGCACCTAAGGAAAAACGTAATGAAAATGAGACCCCAAAATCCATTAGATTGGCCTCCTACTTTGAGGCTTGTGGTTGAGTCAAATAGCACACTAAGGCTATATAGGATATCTCTAAAAACAATTGAGTTGGGGGAATCGATGTTGAGTTGCATTTCCACATCTACTGTGTTTCAGAGAATAATGGATACAAATTTTAAATCTGCAAAAAATCTAGCTTGCTCCTACTGTACTACGACCGCAGCTTTGCTGTTGCTGTGAGCGACCACGCCAGGGGTAGCAAACTGAGAGTCGCCCGCAGTAAAGTCCATCTGGCCCACCAGAGGGCACTGGTGAATACCAAGGGGGCTCCTTAGACTCTGCTCCCTGATGTGGTTAATATCCATCTCTTGCGGTGACCCAGAGGATCCACTACCTTGACTTGTTACACTCAGTGCTGCTCAGTGATGAAAATCGATTCTCTCTGAGCAGAAATGATGGCTGGCAATGATGCTGGAGACATCAAGGAGAGCGCTATACATCAGCCAGGTCAAGTACCCTTTCTGGTAATCTACCACGCTTATGTGAATAGTTACGAATGGTCTGACGTGACACTTGGTTGCCACTCACCTCCCTTAAACGTGCCTGGAGTTGTGCGACATTCATCATCTGATTCTGCATTGTTTACAATGGAGCGGTCATCAGTGTGTGATGGAGTCAAAGGATTTCCATTCCTTTGCCTTTCTAAGACTTCCAGTCTCTCTGTATCACTGATACAACCTGCTGATGACACTCTGTGACACTCTAAGCTCAGTGGCCACTTCTGTCTGAGAGCATCCTGCTTGAAGCCTCGCAGTGATGAAGTATGCTGATCAATTGTAAGGTGTTGTCTTGGTCTCAGGATGTCAAAATGTGAACATCATGATGAGGAGGACTGTTTAAATCCCAATTCAAATTGATCCTCTGAATTTATGTTCATCTTGAAATTTCAGGCAAAGGGCAAATATCCATAACCTTTTGTGATTAGTATATGCTCGCCACACTTTTCAGTTTTTTAATTTGCTGAAAATTTAAAAAACAAGTATCATTTTCTTTACAGAGAAGAAGAAATGTTTGATAAATGCTCACTGGTAATCACGGGTTGAATGAGGTCCGCTCTGAATCCTGTTAACGCACACTGCAAAGGAATAGACATGAGGCTGAAGCAGTCTTAGAAGGTACAAAGTGATAAGTAAAATCCAGCACTCGTGCTCCAGGTGTACAAATCTTCAGGAAAAACGCACTTTATTGAAGAAAACTTTAAAACACACGATTTAAAAACACGGATAAGGCTACCACATTTTACACGTTTCAAGCTCGCTACATGGTCATTTTCTTTACAGTTCAAAAAAAACTTGCTACTTTGTGTTGCTTTATCACATAAAATATTAATAAAACACATTTAAATTTGTGCTGTAACGTTTAAAAATGAGAAACATTTCAAGAGGTATGAATACTTTTGCAACCCACTGTATATATGTCTTTATATATAAGGTGAGACTGGACTGGGGTCAGTCTATAGTGGGTCTGGTATGGGGGTCTGTATATAGGGAGACCTGGCCCGGGGTCTATGGTTTATGGGTCTGGGGAAGGGGGACCATATGTACAACTTGTGGTTTAAATGCTGTCATTTGATTGATTTCAGTTCTTTTTTTTTTGGCTACTAAAAAAAAATCTAACTGGCTATATTAATTTATTTGCACCTAGAATGTACCATTATGTCATAGTACATACAGTTCATTGTATAAATCAGTAACATTGAATCCAACATCCTTTTTCAAAAGAAGATACACATAGAAGGTTTGGCTGCATCTTCCTGATTTTATGAGAATGACTTAATAAAGATGATGGATTTAGTGGAAAAAAGGACACTGAGCCCACTATTCGTCTATCAACAATTTCTTCGCATCTCTATGTCTAAGTAAGTGAGATTGGGTGCAGCTGGATCATTGTTCGTTTGCTAATTTTATAAATTAGGAATGTTTGTGTTATTTTGGTATAAATTAATTGCATTTATTGTACATATACAGTAGACCCATTATTGATTTTAGAATTTGCATTATAGTTTAGGAAAGACCATTCCCAGAATCCAGCACCATTCTCTTATCTCCAGTCTTTCCCATGGTCTTTTTTCCGCTTTCTAATGTATACATTCAGCCGATCTTATTCTGCTTATATTTATCAATTCTGTTGGATTAGCCGAGTTCTGAAATAACTAAACAATGTAAAAAGAAAGTCATGCTTCATGGACAGCTCATAATACTTGTCAATGATAATTCAAACCTAAAACTGAACATGCAAATGAAAAGTGAGACCTCATTATCTTTTCTTTTGGTAGGCCCTATGTACCTCTGTCCAACTCTGGACCTGGGAAAAGATAGGTCTCCACATTGGATCAGGTTAGTGAAACTTTCCAGGTGTTGTGAACACCACCACAAGGAGTTTTGGGCTTTTGGATAAAGGTTGACTTAGTTAGTTAGTTACACTAAAGTACTTTTTGCATCTGTGTCAGAAGTTCTGTTCAGATCTCCATCACAAATTTTTTTGGAAATGATGGAAAAAATACCACAGCACGCGTTGTTTTTTTCTGGTAAAACCAAGAACAAAGCAGAAACTGGATGGACCCCATTGTATTCAAGGAGATCCTTCAGCTTGCGCTGGTGGTATCTTTTGTAAAATGGATGAGGTTCCACCTTTGTGACAGAGGTTCTAAACTGAACCATCAACTTAGGCCGTGTTCACACGGCTTATTCCCGACGGATTTGTGAGCCGTATTGAGCTCACAAATCCGCCGTGAATAAGGGGCGGGATGGGGGCGGGGCCGGGCGCGGGGGGGGCGCCGCTCCCGACCCCATAGACAATGCATTGTTTACGGTGCGTACGCACCGTAAATAATGTGCATGTCAGTTTCTCCCCCCACAGCGGATTCGCCGAGCTGGGAGGAGCGACGGAATCCACTGTTCTCTATGAGAGCAGTGGATTACCGTAATGACAGGGACGAATTGGCGCCGAACTGCAGCGCAAATCCGGCGCGGAGTACGGCGCCAATCCGTGCCCAAATAAGCCGTGTGAACGAGGCCTTAGATGTAAACCAGGCCTAACTCAGAATCACAGTGTCCTTCAAACATCTAAAACAATGACCCTGGATTTTAGATAACACTAAAAAACCCTTTGCAAAGTCCTAAGTTAAGCGTGTCAAAGTCCTGTTACGCCAACTGCATTCTGAGATCATTTAAAAAAGTATACTCACTTCAACATACAAAACACCTGCATACAATCTTATTGCTAGATTTACATAGATATCAAAGGATAGACTTCTGTAATCATGTTAGGCATGCAAAGTTTTCACCATTAATATTCAGACACTTCTGAATTCAGAGAACTACTGTACAAACAACATTGATTACAATTTCCTCCGGGATTGTTTTGCATGACCTTTCAATCTTTTCACCTACTACTGCCAGAGTAGCTGGTTTTCTATAGTATATCACATTATTTAGGGATTCCACATAGGTAGTAAGTAATCAAGGGGTGTTAAGTTAGGCGAATGAAGAGGAAATTCAGCTGAACTCCTTTATTTTATCTAACGTCCGGGCACATTGTCATTGAGATAGGCTCTCATGTCTTTTGTTCATGTGATGCACCATCTAGCTGAAAGGAAAACTGCTAATCTGCACATTACCATAGTTTTCATGCTTATCACAATTGATTGTCAGGCTGTAGAGTGATGACCTGCAGTTCACCCTCCAGTCAGTAGATGGTGCAGGTACATTGAGAGAGCAAACAGTAATGACAAGAACCCAGGAAGCAACAGAAAGTCAGTTAGTGGCAGTTGGATGCAGCAGAGAGCCAATGTGTCAAAGGAAGAGAATACAGTAAGGGTATGTTCTCACAACCTAATTGCAGGTGGATTTTAGCGCTACAATACAACTGAAATGTGCCCCGCAATTACAGTAATTCAGTAATTACAGTAATTACAGTGAACATAGCCTAAGACCCAAAGCCCAAGAAATACTGACAGTGAGAAGGCCCAGTAGAAAGTACCGCATGGAATCCAGGGTAAGGAGTAACAGTAGAGTGAGCAACATCAGTATAAGAAGGGAAGGACCCGTGTGAACGGAGAGGGAAGCTCCTGTTCAACAGCTTTTGCTTTGGGACCTTAATAGACTATTATATCATTTCTATCATACTACTTAGGAAGCGCCTGTTTTGCAAAGTTTGTTAAAAGAAATAAGATCAATCAATAAACCATTTAGTTTATTTAATAAAGCAACTGTGACAACTGCGACTTCTGACAATTAAAGTGTGCCGACATTTTTTGAGCCT
Organism: Phyllomedusa bahiana; assembly: GCA_025379985.1. Lineage (NCBI taxonomy): Eukaryota > Metazoa > Chordata > Amphibia > Anura > Hylidae > Phyllomedusa > Phyllomedusa bahiana. The sequence goes on from JAODAL010001431.1 coordinate 142,643, forward strand.
TTCTATAGTGTCTGCTTTCTAATGTGCCGCATTAAATTTGGTAATTCATGTGAGCCCAGATTCAATGCCTATTTGAAGAATCCCTCGTAAAAGAAACAAGGAAGCATTTTCAAGGTTATTATTCGGTAAATATTCTGTGTTGTCTTTAAAGTCTTATTTATATTCAAGCCCATCTAAAATGATGAAGTGTATTCTGTTTATTGGAATGCATGAATTTCAATATGAAGGGTCCCTGAAATGCATTATTTTTCTTTGATAAACCTCTCTGACTGTTTACAGAGCAATAATAATATTATTTTCCCAATGCCGAGGGATCATATCTATCTTATCTAATTAATGTGGAAAAGCTAAAGTGTACTTTACGTTTGGAGATACTCTTATGGCTTAGTAGATGAGGGAAATTTGCTTTTATTTCATTATCAGCTGGGGTAAAACATATACTCCTCAACTCACTTGAAGTCAAGACCTGAGGCTCCATGGCAATATTAGTTACCACAATCACTGCACTTTGAGATAATATAAGATCAGAACATATTACTGCTGCTAATATTATCCTATGAAGGACAGTCTAATAATATAGCTTATGTAAATGATGTTTTATTTGCACCCTATGGCCTAATACTTATTTACCGTGGTTACAAAGTGCAGTAATTACAATATGTTAAAGGGAATCTGTTGCCAATTTTTTTTTCTAACTACAACAAGATACTGATACAAATTCTTTTCTTCTTAGGGGATGTTACATAGTTTGTAAGGCCGAAAAAAGACAAGACGTCCATCCAGTTCAGCCTGTTGTGCTAAAGTGTTGATCCAGAGGAAGGCAAAAAACCCCATGAGTTAGAAGCCAATTGTCCTCATTTTAGGAAAAAAAATTCCTTCCTGACTCCAATCTCGCAATCACAATAAATCCCTGGATAAACGAACCTTCTCCAAAATCCTAGTCACTATAACTTGTTATATTATCACGCTCCAGAAATACATCAGAACCCTTTTTGAACTGTTACTGAATTCACCATGACAATTTCCTCTGGCAGAGAGTTCCAGTGTCTCACCGCTCTAACAGTAAAGAATCCCTTTCTATGTTTATGTAGAGACTTTCGTTCCTCAAGACATAGAGGATGTCCTCTTGTTCTAGATAAAATCCTGGGTATAAATATATCTCGGGAGAGATCTCTATATTGACCTTTGATATATTTATACATATTTATCATGTCCCACCAAAGCTGTTTTTTCTCTAAACTAAATAACCTTAATCTTGCTAATCTTTTGAGTATTGCAGTCCACCCAGTCCTTTTATTATTTTGTTGCCCGCCTTTGTACCTTTTCAATATCTACATTGTCTTTCCTGTGCACTGGTGCCCAAAACTGTAATAATATTCCATGTGTGGCTGACCAGTGACTAGTATAAATGGGAGAATAATGTTCTCATCATGTGCTCTATGCCCCTTTTAATACACCCCATGATCCTATTTGCCTTGGCAGCTGCTGCCTGACACTGGCCGCTACAATTAAGTTTACTGTCCACCAGGATTCCCAAGTCCTTCTCCAGGTCACTTTTACCCAGCGTTTTCCCATTTAACATGTAGTCATGTAATGGATTTTTCCTCCCCATGTGCATAACCTTGCATTTATCTGTGTTAAACCTCATCTGCCATTTATTGTGTTGATTACTTTACAGAGCTTAGTATTGTCTGCAAAAATCGATATTCTACTGTGCAATCCCTGTTCGCACAGTGTTTTTTTAGATACTTGTTTGGGTACGTTTTTCGGACCCAAAAACGGATCCAAACACGTATCTAACAATGTGTGATTACATTAGGTACAATGTAAAACACGCATCGGCATTCAGACAATACGTGTTTTACATACATCTTTCAGATGTGTTTAATGGATCCAATCAAAGATTCGATATATACCATATTTAAAACTATATGGTGTGTTTTTGTTGCACAGAAAACGTGAAATAAAAATTACTTGAGCTATGTTTGTGGGAGTCTTGCTTTTAAGGCATTTGCTCTTCTTCCCACTTAAATGATTTGTGTTCTACAGGTTGATACGAATCCGGAAATACCAAACATGTAGGTTTTTCCTTATGTTTTGATTCCATAGAAAATCAAAACATTCTATTTTTCAAACTTTCACCACAGCACCATTTTCTGTGACCAATAACTTTTTTGTACTACTACCTATGGACCTAAGTGATGCCCCATTTTTTTGTGTGCTGAAGTGTACTTTTTATTGATACCAGACTGGAATACCTGCCACTTTAATACTTTTATTCTAAATTTTAGGGGACGTGAAATGACCAAAAATACACAATTTTGTCATTTGAATTTTTTTTTCTTCTATGGTGTTCAGCGTATGGGATAAATAATATATTTTAATAGATACGGATGCGGTGATAATTATGTGCAACTTTTTTATTATTTTCTTTTTTATTTGTAAAATGGTAAAAAGGGGGTGATTTAACTTAATATTTTTATCTTTTTATACTTTAAAAACCTTCTGATTTTTCTTTTTGTTTTACTTTAACATTGAGTCCCCTAGGGTGCGTTAATACAGCCTATCACATTGTTCAAACAACGCAATATGGTGTACAAAGATAGCGGTTTTACTACTTCCTATCTATGGCAGGAAGTCCTAAATGGAAAACATGGCAGCAATGGAAGCCTTCACAAGGCTTCCAGCCGCCATGTAAACCAATTGGGATTCTTGTTGCGGGGGTCCCGGTCAGTGCACAACACCATTTCTCATTCACTTAGACACCACTGCCTCTAAGGCCTCGTTCACACGGCTTATTTGTCCGCGGATTGGCGCCGTACTCCACGCCGGATTTGCGCTGCAGTACGGCTCCAATCCGTCGGAGTAATTACGGTAATCCACTGCTCTCATAGAGAACAGTGGATTCCGTCGCTCCTTCCCGCTCGGCGAATCCGCCGCAGGGGGAGAAAGTGACATGCACATTATTTACGGCACGTACGCACCGTAAAAAATGCATTGTCTACGGGGCCGGGGAGCAGCACCCCCGCCGCGCTCCGGCCCCGCCCCGTCCCACCCCTTATTCACGCCGGATTTGTGAGCACAATCCGGCTCACAAATCCGTCGGGAATAAGCCGTGTGAACACAGCCTTAGGGATTACATAGCACAGAATAGAGCCAGCTCTACTCTGTGCTGTAACTAGCGGATGTGTAACGGATGAGCAGGTAGTGGACCCACTGGACCACTGCCAGGCTTGCTCCGAGGGGGCGTGACTAAGCGGCCGTCGGGCATCTTCACAGAGCCTTTGATGGTAAGGATGGCTTACCCCAACAGCCACCAGGTTCCCTTTAGACACCCCCAGCAGTGGCAGTGACCAGCAGGCCAGAATGCCAAAGCAGGCCCCAACGAATAGAAACAAAAATAAAGCAGACTGGGGAAAAGATAGTCAGGTACAAACAAAAAAGACATGACAAAACGGTGCCCCCCAGGGGTTAAACGTGGGGCAAAGGAACAATACAAGACAGACAAAACATAAGCAGGAACTAAAAGCTAAATGCATGAAAGGGAACACGGCACAACCAGGGCAAAAACACGGGGCAGAAACAGGCAAAAAACTCAGACAAAGACACAAGGAACCAACTAAGACAACCAAAATAAGGTACCAAAAGACCCAAACAAACTGGGGGGAACCCCCAGATGCAAAAAAAACAAGATAAAAAAACCACCAGCAAACGCAAACATGAGCCACTAACACCCAAAACTGCAACAAAAAGGGATCAGGGTAGGGAGTTTTGGGAAAAAGGGAAGCAGGTTAAATAAAAAAGGTAAAGGGATTTAAAAATAAAACCCCGCTGAACTGTGGGAAAAATGATGGAAGATGTGGCCTCCACCCTTTAAAAGGCAACAAGGATGGGGCAGCACCGAGAGGGGGAGCAGCATGGCCAGACGGGAAAAGCCGCACAGCCCCGGCAGGCAACCTTGGCGACAGAAACGCACACGGCGACAGCAGAGGCTGCGGGGGAAGGACGGACCGCAGGGACCGTAAAGGTTTTCAGTGAAATTAGCAGCTGGCACCCACCAACTATGTAACGGGATGGGTCTGTGATCCCTTATGGACACTAGGATGTATCTATATGTCCAATGTCAGTGAGGGGTTTAACACCCTTTATCCATCGTTTATACAATGAAGAAGGGTGTACTAATGATCGCTGCCCTGAGTGGTCAAATACCCTAGGGCACTGGTCTGCAAGGTGCGGCTCTCCAGCTATTGGGAAACTGCAACTATCATTGTACATTTATATAATCTATGTCAGTGGACATGATGGGAGATGTAGCTTCCCAACAATTGGAGAGCCGCACTTTGAAGACCACTGCCATAGGGCTACTTAATTACATATAATTGGTATCACCGTATCTGTAAAAGTCTAATATATTAAAATATAACATAATTTATCCGTACACTGAATACTGTAGAAGAAAAAAAATTGCAAACGCCAAAATTGCGGTTTTTGAACATTTTGGGCCACTTTTTGAAAACTTTTAGGTTTAAAACTCCTATTTGCCCTGGGTAACCTTGGGGAAAAAAAGTGAGTTTTTGACCCAAACGGTTCATACAGTAGCCCCCTTTTTCCCCAAAAATGCAAATTAAAAGTGGTCAAAAGTCTCATCTATCCCAAAATGGTATCAATAGAAAGTACACTTCAGCCCGCAAAAAATGCAACCACACTCAGGTCCAAAGGTGGAAGAGCAAAAAGTTATTGGTTGCAGAAAATTGCACTGCAGCACAAATTGAGGAAATAGAGATTGTTTGCATTTTTTTAAGGTACTAAAATATAACGAAAACCCAACATATTTGGTATTGGTATTGCCGTACTTGTATCAACCTGTAGAATGCAGGTATCTCATAATTTATACCGAAGAGTGAACACCCTAAAAACATAAACCCCCACAAACAAGGCGCAAGTACATTTTTAATCCCATTTTACCCCAGTATATTCTACTATTCGGTCAATGACACTATTAGAAAGTACTTGTCCTACAAAAGAAAAGCCCTCATATGTCTATGTAGATGAAAAAATAAAACCGTTATGGCTCTTGGAAAGCAGGAAGGGAAAAAATGAAGAGCCATATTATTATGACCAACTGTCAGGAAGGGGTTAAAGAAGAACCAAGAACGTTTTCTGTACTTATTATTATTATACTTGTTATTCTTAATTGTAACCACAAAGCTTAAAGTGTCTCATTCCAGCAAAGCCTTCCTGAGTTCAACTTCAAGGACTGTCTGTCAAGTTATTGCTGTGCCATCTCCTCAGTGAGGTAGCCACTACCAGGCTCCTTACAGCTATGCCAATATCAGCCTGTTGGGGATAACATCAGCTGACCCCATTTGTCCCGCTTACATACATAGACAACTTTTACGTTATGTTCACACAACGTTTTTAATACGTTTTTTAATCCAAAGAACGTATTGAAAAACATAGCATAAAACGTATCCAAACGTACCCAAAGTGTGGTACGTGTTCGGATACGTTTTCTGTGCAGAAACATCACATCCGTTAAACGCATTTGAAAGACATGTATTGAAATCGATGTAAATCACACTAAGCATTATTACAAACGTATTTGACTCCGTTTTAGGATCTGAAAAACTTACCCAAACATGTGTCTAAAACCCGCCCTGTGAACATCCCCTTATTTGTATTTCATTTCAATATCTTTTATCTATTTGCACTAAACATAAATACAAATTAACTGATATATTAGAATTGAAATAGGCAAATTGCTAAAATTAAACTATTTTCCTGGTAATAAAAGGAGGTAAATGCTCCTATAATGAACTAGTGAAAGAAATACCTAGGGCCACATTTATAAAAACCGTCTAGGTCTAAGATCAGAGCTCCCCTTACATATTTTCCCGAAAACCCAAAACTGAAAAAAAAAGCTGACCTCTATTGGTTTGGGTGTGGAGAAACCCAGAAAGTCCCTTTCTGCTAGCGGTTTTTTATACCTGGGCCCCCCTTAGCTTTACATAGGATGTTTGCATTCTTCTATAGGCTTTATTTCTGAATAATGTACTCTTTAAAATATTTAGGGTTTTAAATTTAAAAACAATTGGGGGTACGAAGAAGAGAAGGAATCGCTCATTCCAACAACTTTCTGAAAAAACAAAAAACCACTTTCAACTGAGAAACTAACCCTTTAAACCCCCTTTCCCGAACAACCCAATTTTTTGGGGAACTGCATCTTCATCTTGCCCATGGACCAAATTTCAAAAAAAACGAAATTTTTCTTTAAATTTAATTTGGAAATTTTTGAAAACAACCCAAAGAATTTTAAAATATATATGGGACGGGTTTTAATTGGGGGAAAAAAAAGGGAAATTTTAAACCCTTGTTATTTTGGTTTGCTGGAGTTTTATTTAACTTTTATAAAAAAAATGTTTTTCAATGATGCAGTTGTAGATACTTTTGGGTTTGGGGGGAGAAGTTTTATTTTTTTGTGGGGGGGGGGGGGCAGTAGTTTGAGGTTACATATAAATGACTGCCCCACCTTTTTTAGAATTTTTTTTTTTGAAGCGTGAATATAAAAAAAGCGTTTTTCTGCATTTGTTTTTTTTTTTGATTTTTTACACCATTCCCATTTCACACTAAGTAAACCCGTTTTTAAATTTTTCTACAGGGGGTTTTTTTGGTTTTGTGGATACCTTTAATTTGGTAATTTTTTTTGTGTTAATATGGCGCAATATTTTTTCATTAAATATTTATATTTATTTTTTAATCTCATTAAGAGATAATTGTTCACTTTTTTACACTGAGTAATGTTTTAGCATACTCCTGTATGCTAATATATTACACCATGTGCCAGTAACACTGGTCTCGGGCAGCGACAGTGTCCACGGGATACTAGAAAAAGCACTGAGATTACTCTAGGTCCCTAGGGCTGACTGTACAGACATTCCACAGGCTCCAAAATGGAGCAGAAGAATCCCCTTTGATTATGCCGTGGACATGGACTGCACTAATCAAAGGGTTAAATGGCTCCCTAAAGTCCCTGACGTTCACAGAGACTGCTTTAGAAATGGAACTATTAACCATACCTCCCAACTTTTAGAGATGGCAAAGTAGGACACATTAGGCCACTCCTCTAACCACACCCAAACACATGACTACACAGGCCCCCGGCCCCCCAACAACCAAACAAATGACATCCACCAAGGAATGCCTCTAACCCTGCCCCACCTAACAAAAACACCCCCCCCCCAATACCACCCCCAAACACCCTCACATTTTGATTTAATAAACCCCAACACCATGACCACATATCACACCCAAATAGTGACTGAAAAAATACCTCCACACCATGACCCCATATCAACACCACATAGTGATTGCATAATACCACCACATACCACCATCACATAGTGATTGAATAATACCACCACACCATGACCACATATCCCACCAAATGTGATAATAATACCCCACACCCCACCACATATCCCCGCCATAGTGACGAATAAATCACCATACCATGACCACATTCACCACCCAAGGAATAAATAAAACACCATACTGATCCCCGAATTAAACCATAATACACTACTACCAATATTCCTGACATAAGTGACCCTTATGGTAGTTTTCATGTACATAGATCTGCGATGTATATTACCTCCATACAGGACCATATTGGGGAGATAACCCTTTGTACACAGGCTGTGAAAAAATAAAGTGAATACAGTAAATAAATGTAGTGCTCAAGGGGGGTGTCTTCTCTGATGGGGGTCATTCCTTTCTCCGTTTCTTCCAGATTCACCATGATGACTTCTCCCGGCCTCATCCCTTGCAGAATTAACCACACAAAACTTCTTAGAATTCGCTCACTTTTTTCCAAGAGCACCTGTCTCTATCTAGTATTCCCACTCCTCTGTGTATACAAAACTACCCCATGGGGACATAGGTTGGAGAGATAGGGGATTTAAAAAACCCCCCGGGCCATGGGGCGATAGGCAGTGGTCAGTGGGTTATATAGTGTTACGTGGGGGTTATATTTTGTGTTGGCACTAGGCGCGGGGGTATAAGAGGAGGAAGTAAAGGCAACAGCTACGGCTAATTCTCGGAAGAAGACCAAAGACCAACCCCCCGGAGATTGTGGTGTGGCTCTGGCCTGTTCTCCATTCTATGTACCCCCAGATGATCAGCCACAGCCATGACCTTCAGTGGTGCAGGGGAGGGAGTTTAATACTATTCGATTTGTTATACTACGTCTGACCAACATTACATCTATTTCTAAACTAAAATGGTCAGCGAAGGCTGTTGGGGAGTGTTTATTTAAATAAATTGTTGTTTTTTTTTAATTTTGTTTCTGTGTTATTTATTTTTTTTCCATTTAATTCCAGTGGACAGTTAATGGGAGGTGTCTGTTCAGTTGCCTCCATTACTATTACTCAGGCTTGGTGTCAGTCAGCTGTGGTTTTGTCACTCCAAAGCTGACACTAACCCTCTGTCACTATTATCCCAGTACCCAATGAACCAAGGGTACTAGGTAAGCTGGTTAACACGTCAGAAGCGGACCCTCTAATGTGAAGGTCCACTTCTGGGGTGGCTGTGGGCTGTTACTCTTAGAATGGAAAGGGACTAGTAATGATGGACCTTCCCATTCTGATAGTATCAGGCTGCAGCTGTCGGTTTTACCTTGGCTGGTTATGTAAATTGGGAGGGACCCCACATTGTTTAGTTTTTTCAAAAATCATTTGGGGGACAGGGAGGAGAGGGTCGAGTTGGGGTCTGAGAGAAAGGGGGGTTGAGTGGGGGACAGGGAGAGGGAAGATGGATAGAGAAGTAGGGACATGGAGGAAGGGAGACGAGGTCGGAATGGGGGGACAATGGATTGTTGGGGCAGTCGAGTTAGGGGACAGGGAAGGAGGGGGTGAAGTGTGTCTGAGAGGGATGGAACGGGTTGGAGTGGGGGTGACAGGGGCTCGACGAGAGAGGACTCAAGAAAGGAGGGCGAGTGTGAGGGAACGTAGAGAGAGGGAAGGGTGTCGAGTTGGGGTGGTGGTCCAGTAAGGGAAGAGATTAGAGTGAGGGAAACAGAGAGGGATCACATACAGATCCCTCAGAGCTTCTTCCTGCTAGCTATGAGCCCGTAGTCTACACTGGAAACATTGATGTCAGGGGCAGAGTGCCCTTTATGGCGCATATTCTGTACCCGAGTAGTATATACTGTAAACTGGCCGAAAGAATGTGAGAGGAGAGAAGAATGAGTCCCTGACAGGCAGAGCCAGGAATGTGGAACACGCTCTAGCCAAAGACAGAGAAGTGGAAATGCAGTCAGTTCTATAAAGTCTACCAAGGGATTTTCAGGGCAAAATATACCTTGGATTTCCGGGACATAACAAAAAATAGGGACTCTTTCCTGCACAGAGTCCTGATGAGAAGATGGCGGGACATCGGTCCCAAATCGGGACTGTCCCACCCAAAGTGGGATGGTTGGGAGGTATGCTGTTAACTACAGCTCCATTCTTAGCACAGTTGCTGCACTGGGAGCTTCAACAGAGGACACAATCTGCTTACCGTGAAAAGAGAATAAGCGGTCATTAAGGGGTTACATTTTTTCACATAGTCTGTCACTAATTACTAGCTTAAAATCTGTGATATGTTAGAGAAGAGAACTGGTTGCAGAAGGGAGATAGATAGACCAGACTAGTCCAGTTTCGCTTTCTAGGTCAAGGCTAAAATGCTAATTCCTAAGCTTTTAGGAGAAGGTGAGCTATATGTTATCTATGCAGCGGTAAATGGTAGGGGATGTAACTAATAGAGAAGAGTAGGCTTAAGCAGTGAAGGGAGCACTATTTGAGAATGCACAAGAAAGGTGAGGAGACTTTCTGATTCAGCAGGGAGAGAGGGGAATAGAGAGAGGGAGAGAGTCTGAAATAATGTCAGCAATACATGATGGGAACTGCAGTCTGCTACCGTTATGAACTGCTGCTGAAAGCCACGGCTAATATAGACTTGCTGTGTCTTGACGCAGGAGTAACATGGAGAGCAAGTGGAGACAAAAATATATCTAGAATATTATACCGTACATGTTAGAGAGGATGTGAGAGGATTAGTGTTAATACTATTGCTAGTATAGATGTAATGATACCATGCAGAATTTATTATAGATAGTTTTTTTGATAGTACCGGAATGCAGTGGAATAACCCCTTTTTGAGCAAGTCGTGTGCATGGAGACTAGAAGAGAGTTGGTGTCCAACATTATTCCACTGAATGTACAAAGATCAATTTATGGTGTGCTTCATGATTATTGGAAGCAATGTGGAGAAGAAATAAGGAATCCAGTGAATAGCAATGGAAGAGCCCTGTCTAACACCCAGAAGAGGTACAGAGACTGCTAAAAGCATCTCCTAAGATAGCCATGACATAGAGAATGAATGTAAGGGCACACATTATGAAAGAAGAGATGTGAGAATACTAGGGTAATCGGATGGACTGGATTAAAGCAGGTGTACAGGAACTTGCTGATCCAACATATAATAGAGAGAAAAAATAATTAGTACTGTAGTGATAACAATTTTGTTTTAAATGACCAGTGTTGAAAAAATGATTGTCAGATGATTAAAATGTTTGAGTGACAGGACTGAAAATGCCAATTGTAAGGAGGAGGCAAATATAAGACCAAGATAAAGAATTGATCATACCAATAGATTTACTAGAAACTCTCCACCCCCTGTAAATCTCACATATTGACATTAGTCAAATATTGTAATAAAAATATAAGAATGTTGGTAGAGACCTTATAAACCAGTTATATTTAATGTGGAGGAGAAAGTCTTACTCTTAACAAGATATAATTTAGAGAGAGAATAGATATTAGTGAATATCAGAGTGACGTTTTACCTTGGTTAGAATAGAGAAAAAGTAAAGAGAAAAACTTTTTTAAAATTATTGATATGTCGCAGGAATGGCCTTCCTGATTGGCCCATGTTTACACGGAGCTTATTCTCGAGATCGCGGATTGCGAGCCGGATTGCGCTCGCCAATACCAGTGCTTGGAATAAGGGTGTCGGGTAGCGGAGGTGTGGGCGCGGCGTCAACGCCCTGGCCCCATAGACTTCCATTATCCACGGTCGCGTATTGCGCCTGGATAAGTGCATGTCGCTTGACTCATACCGCACCCGGAGCGGATTCTCGAATGGAGAACAGTGGATTTCCGTATTTACTCCGACGGATTGGCGTCCGTTACTGCAGCTCACTCCTCAAATCCGGCAGACTTGAGTACTGGCGCCAATCCCACGGCGAAATAAGCGTGTGAAACGGCCTTTTGATTTTCAATAAATAAATAAATTAAAATTAAAAAAAACCTCAGACTATGGGGTCATTTTATATAAACTGGAGGTAAGAAGGTTAAAAAAAAAAATACAAAAACAGCAAGTTTTGAAACCTGTTTCTACCAGGATAAAAAGAGGAAAAAAAAAGGTCCAAATGAGATATTGGGCATAAGTTTCCACACTAAAAAATTAACACAGCCTTGCAGTCCAACCCAGAAGCAGAAAAAAAATACAAGCACATATACAAAGGGTCCGTTTATGAAGGTTACTCTGTTCTTCCCAGTACCCCTTGGTGCATTGGGTACTGGTATAGTAGTAGTGAGGGGATGAGGGGGTCACAGCCTCAGTTAGGGGATATGTTTATTGACAAAACCCCAACCCCAACTCGCTGCGATGGCACCCCACCCCACACCCCTAACCCGCCCTCCGACCCCACCCCGTTAATGGAGAGGATGTGTTCTGTTCAGATGGTTCTCCATTACTACATTACCAAGATATGTAAGAGACACACATTTTTTTTGATTTAAATAAACAGAATCAGTCATATGGACACGAGTCCTCTTTAACTACGTGTTTATTATAAAATAAAAAAGAAACATATATCTCAAAGCTGATCTGACATAATGCATCACATTAGATCAAGAAAGTATACTACAGAATGTGAAAGCTAGTAAATAAACAGAAACATTACATACTTACACATAGCCTATCCATGGTAGAGGAAATCTGGGTAATGTTTCATGATAAGAAACCTGGGTGCCACTAGTGTGGGACAGGGTGTCACCCAGATTGTATATGGACTTGGATAAGCATATCTAGTTTCCAGTAAGTGGGCTGAAGAGAAGTGGGGAAAGACAGGAGAAGAGGTTGAGCAAGGTGCAGAGATGGTGTCTCTTCTGACTCTTCTTCTCCTTTCTCCTTAGGTGGCGACCCCATAATGCAACTGAGTCAACTCCATTAGTAGTGCCAAAGCAGCATCTTATGATGCTGCTCCAGTGCCGCTTCTCTTAAAAGAGGCCTCAACAGGTTTCTGCAATTATCTGTCTGGGGAAGGGGAGGGTTCTCTATTATTTGTTGAGTACTTTCTCTCACAATACGGGGGATGAGAGTTGAGAAAGTCTGAATTATAGCACAATTCTCATCCACCTATCTCACTTGCTTTCAATATAATGCTGGGGGGTCAGGTGAGGAATCTACCATCAGACCGCCCTCTGACTGAAAGATCTTTCTAAACCACCCAAGGTTGGTCATGTAACGAGAAGAGATATGTATCTAGTGCATGGAGGACACACCAACTTTTGACTGGATATTTTTTTGAGAGCGAATCAAAGACCTATACAAGACTACAAAATCAGACAATGCCACTCTAGATAAATAATAAGGGAGATTTGTTATGAACAGGTGGTATGAGGAGATACTATCACAGAGTAATGATAAGAGGTCAGGAGGTATACTTTACCAGTAGTTAACCAGGTGCAGCACAGCCTGTCACTAGAAAAACGATAGGGGTTACCCATATAATGTTATATGAGTCCTCAAAATCATAAATTTCAGTTCTTTGTGCTTGAACCCACAATTATACCACTTTTGCTGGAGTCAATCCACTGATGTGTCTGAAAGGGAGGAGGGAGGGTTTAGATGGAAACCAACAGCAGCAATCAGATAAAGATAACAGTAAAGAGGGACCTAACTGGGTAATCCTTAAAAAAATGCCAGATCCAAAAGCACATGATTGTCTAGAACTTATTAAAACCGAAATGCAAGATCTTGACAACGTAATCAAAGATCCAATCATAAGTCGATATGAGAGAATTTGTAGTATGGAGATCTTGAGATACTCAGAAACAAGATGAAGAGAAGAGAGAAAATGGGGGATAGATGCTGTCTCTCCATACAAAGAGAGAGTTAAGACAATTCAATAACCATTCGATCCAGGACAATCAGCTCAGTAAGAGGAGCTGATGGTGCTCAATGAGAGAGCGGTTAACTGGCTGAAAAGAAGTGTTAGGCTACTTATGTGTGCACCAGTCGCCAGGTATGCATAGTTTGTAGTGCATACTAGTTTGTATTGAGACAACCTAGAGAGAAAAGCCAAATCAAGAATGCTGTTTGTTGTCCAAATTATATTTGATGACACCTTAAAACTCCCCCAGACAGGTGGCTGGTCGTGACAGAAGATGCAGGTTCATCGAAGAGGGAAAAAGGGACTATAATGTGATAGCCAAGGCTGTGATGCACTACTCTACTCAAAAACCATCCTGGTGATATGCTCACAACATAGTGAGAGAGAGGATTGAGGGGGTAGTATGTCTGTTTTACATGTCTTACAGGAGCATACCCCTGAATCTGAGTGAGCAAAATGGTTAGCAAAGGGAGGAAAGGCACTAATGCTATCTGGGATGTGGTAAGAAACCATGCCTGCCAAAAACTCTGTACCCTATGATGGCTTAGTTCATCAATGCCGCATGCATGTAACTAATGAAGATATGTGTAGAATTGTGCCTTCTCATTGGTTGACCCTTGGGTTCAATAATTTAGCAACAAGGTTTTTGCAGACGTGTATTATTTGCACTTAATCCAGGTAACACAGTAAAGGTACCTCCTCATTGTGCACTCCAGCCAGACTAGCCATTTCAGAAACTGCAGATTTATTACACATAGTTACTGAAGATGGGTAAATATAAATACGTCCTGATCTCTTCTCAGGTTGGCCAGACGCCAAAGAGAAAACAGAAGCAAGAGGATAACTATGTAAATGACGTATTGGCGAAAGGTAGCGGGGTATAGTACCCTTGAGGTGAGTGAAAACATGAGACTTAGAGTACAACACTTTTAGACAGCTGTTTATACATCACACCACATCATCTTCAGAGTAGTGGGAAAACTAATAACTACAGAAAGCTGTGCAAGGAAAGAAATGTTTGTGGACTAAGTGATTTTCAGTAGCTGTGTACTCAATAATGACTAACCCCAATAGGAAAACCTCATTAGACCTTTGTGAAGTACAGTTTGGTCAGCCCCCTAGGACAGGAATTGTATGTTCCTTAACAATTGCAGACCCTGCACTCAGACATGATGAGCTATGTCAGCGCACTACAATGGCATTCAACCATTACTCTTAATTATGTTTTCTTTACAATTCCAAATTCACGGGAGAGCTCATGCAAACTTCAGCCTGGAGATTGGGATGTGTGTGTGTGTGAAAGTGGAACGGAGGAGTGAAAGACTAAAGGTCAAAATCCTGATCTTGCCCTCATCAAGTGCAGTGGACCATGTCCAAATTCTTGTTAAAGTTGAAGGCATAGATTTACTTGAGATCCAGTCAAAGCCACTGCTAAAAGATGGTTTTCCTAACCTGGAAGTCTAATAGTAAAGCTACCCCCGCTCATGTTGATGTTGCTAACAATGGAGCTATTCAAAACATGAGTGAATGTAGACATTTGAAGATATCATCGCACCTAATATTTGCCGCAACCTTAGCTAAATCCTATAGCTTGGGGACCCATCTAGAGTCCAGGGTTGGTATACCTTTGGTGGAGGGTCTGAGTATTGCGCACCCTTGGTTTCTCCTACAAAAAGGAGAGACCAATTGAATGTAGGTGCCATCTCTTTACAAAGGAAACCTATAAGATAAAACAAAAGAGGGCAAATGATATAGTGAACTATAGTAAAAGTTATTCTTACATGATCCATGAGCTTACATAAGCCCATGCACTTATCCCCTTGGCGCTTGCCCTTATCTCACTGTTTTAGTGCTGTCCCCTGACCTCATGATGTCTCTACCTTAGGTACAAAATAATTTTTTGTAGCCTCCAGATTGTGACAATAACACCTTTTGGAACCAGGTATTATTGGTGTCATAAGCAGGCCGTCACATGCCTACAAGGGTTATCCGAATAACTATTATTGAGTCTTGGGTAATTTCTGTTACACTATAAACCTGTAAGTCAAGTTCTTTCTTTGCACCTCAATGATCTTCAAATTTAACAGTGTTTGCATAAATACAGCAAGCTGGGCTATCCTGGCCAGATTTTGTTTCCAGATGCTTTGTGTTCTGTGGGCTTCGTTTTTCCACTGGCCGGTGTTTACTTTTTAATCAGAAGCTACTAGAGCAGGGGTGGGCAATTAATACTCCCATGTGGCCACATGAGAAATTGGAATGGTTTTAGAGGGCCAGACTGATATGTTTAACTCAGTTCTACCCAAGATAACTTGTACTACTATAGCCCTGGAGATCGATTGCTGAACGCTTTTAACTCTCAATGATGTTTGAGTGCCTTAGCAACCAGTAACGGTACTTGTTAGGACTTCACAAACAGATTTTAGTTTTATATGTCCCTGTATAAGTAATTTAGGGTTCTCCCAGTAAGTTATATGTACCTTCAGTGTTATGGTAATAGGTTTCCCCAGTAAGTTAGATGTGCCCCTGAGTATAGTAGATGATAGGTTTATATTCCCCGCAGTAGGTATACAAGCAGGTTATAGGTCCCCAGAGGTTGTATAGGTAGGTTATATGTCCCCAGTCGATTATTATAGGTTATGTTTTTAAGAAACGTCCTGCCCATTAGGTATATAGGCTTGGGTTTATAGGTCCCCGAGTGGGTATTTAGGTAGGTTATATGTCCCCCATCGGGTCATTATATGTTGTAGGTTTTATGTCCCCAGAGTGTTTTAGTGTATGTTATATGTCTCCAGCAGTGGATATAGGTTAGGTTATAGAGGTCCACTCCTGCAGGGAGTATAGTCAGTATATAGGTCTCCAGTTAGTGTTATTAGGTAGTGTTAATAGGTCCCCTAGCAGGTATATAGACAGGTTTTTAGGTCCCCAGGATGGTATTAGGTCAGGTATTGTTAGTGTGATCCCAGCAGGATATACAGGTCCCCCATTAGGTATTAATAAGTTATATGTCTCAAGCAGGTTATTAATAGGTCCCCCAATAGGTTATATAGGCAGGTTACATGTCCCCACAGCAGGTTGGGTATGAGCGCTATTCAAAAAATATAAAAAAAAACATAAACAGTGACTCACTTTCCCCCTGATCCATCAAAGCTCATATTTTTTTTTCCGCTGTTCTCCGTCTGCTTCCTGCACAGGCAGCGCGACGTCATCAGGCCGCACAGCAGGCAGCGTGATGACACTCTCCCGCCGCCTATACTATGTAATCTGGTGAGCCGTAATAAGTTGCTGGGCTCACTGAAAATATGCTCTGCGGAGAGCTTTGTTACGACAGAAGCCTGCAATCTGTATGTGCATCCAGAGGGACGTCCCACTAGTTTAGTCTCCCGGGCGCCGCCACCATCCGATATCGACTTGGGACCTTAACGGTCAGTGGATGGCGGTGGCGACGGGGACTACTAAGTTGCGTGTAATGACGGTAAATCACATGCGGGCCGGTCAGAGCTGGTTAGAGGGCCGGATGTGGCCCACAGGCTGTACAATACCCAGGTCTGTACTAGAGTGAACTGATTTGCTGCACAACCTGGAACTCTGACAGTGGCCATTCTGGTAGTCATCCAGAAACAGATATAACTAAGTATCATATTCATAGACCTTATATATACTAATGATTTCTAGCTTTTCTTATTTTTTGGGGGGAGGGGGTTGGTTAGTGAAAGCAAAACTAGCAACAAGTTAATAAATTTACAAATGTATTCAAATGAGTATGGATGTATATGAATGGAAACAATTACATTCATGAATAAATATTGTTTGTGTTTACCGCTTCAGAATATTGTATGACGTGAAATTTTTGCTTTTACCAGAAACAGGGTAAGCTATTATTCAAGTATCCGAAGCTGTTTTTCTATTCTAGATGATCAGTGCTTTATTTTTTATGAAACCACTTTCATGCCTCTGTTATAATTTCATTAAACGCCCCATTTACTACAGACTTCAAGGCAGCGTCTTTCATAGCTGCATATCTTTAGCACGGTTTTTGGTTTTTCAGCAGCTTTCATACCATTCAACATCTTCTGTCTGAGGTCTCGTATGATATTGCTAGCTATCCATAGACTGTATAGTAAAAATTATGTGGACACCGTACCATTACACCTATACATGTCTGGTCATAAATATGGAGTTAGGCGACATTTTATAGCGGTTAGAGATTCCACTCTTCTAGGAAGACTTTTCACCACATTTTTGTGAATGTATGCAAATGTGTGCCCATTTAGCCAAAATAATATGTGTGGGGTCAGGCACTATAGTTGCTCAAGAAGGTTCAGTTTGTAGTCAGTGATTCAGTTCATCCCAGAGGTTTTTCTTAAAGGGGTTTTGACTGGAATGGTTTCGGTTTGATACGTGTCTCATTTCATACCTCTCTGCATCTAGCTGCTTCAGCTCTGTGTTATCAGAAGGTAGGCTGGTGTGTGGATTTTGTTGTGAATTGCATTCATGCTGACACAAGCAGGATGTGTAATATGTATTGCACTTTTTGCGCAGTAGGTGTGACCGCTGGTAGTGGTGTGCGTTATATATATATATATATATATGATTGTATATATATAGTAATTGTATATATATATGCCGGCAACCCTGCCAGTGGCACCAGGTTTGCATAGTTTTTTCATAGAAATGTTTTTTTGTGCAGAACCATACGTTGTATTTGGTGATATTGCTTTTTATTCTATATGGGCAGGAAAGGGTGCCGCATGTTGGTTTTCGCATCTACTGCCCACTTTCACAGGTGTCATAAAAGTGCAGCTGTGTTAGGTATGGTGTTTTTTATTTTTTTTATACTCTGTATAATGGAGGTTTGGTGTTGACCCAGTGAATGAGGTCCTGGATTTGGCTCTATTGGGAGGTAAAGATAGCATAGGACTGCCCGATTCTGAGAGTCACGTGAGAAAGTCAGTTTGACAGGTAGCTTACAATATTTTTGATTCAGTGAATATTGTGAGCCGAGGAGATCTCAAAGTTTTTTTCATGTAGTGATGAGATAGCATAATAAATGCTTCGTTAGGGAGTATCCATGTAATGTATTGCCCTTTTTCCAGCAGGATGACGTATCACCAGCCTGTTTCCTTTCTAGTGAAAGATAGGTCTGTTTATGTATAGAATTGTAAGTTGCCGCACTGTAGTCTGTAAGGTAAATTTTTGCCTTGGACGCAGCACAAGGCTCCTTGGTTCCCACATCAGCCTGCGCGGAACCAAACTGTGGATTTTTTTTTCTCTTTATCGAATGTTACACAGGACCTCATTAGGTTTCATTTTTTTGCACTGTGTTGACTTATTACTAACTAGGCCAAGGGGGGGGGGGGGGGGGGGGGGGGGGGGGGGGGGGATCGGGAGTAGAGTTGCGCAGCACCTGGGGTTAAACACGTCGCGTCAGCAAGTGAGTGTATGTGATTTTACTAAGTCAGATACAGGTAGGAGGGAGTAGTAGATTAGACAGCACCCGGGGTTCTGAAGACATCTCAGAAGCTGCATGAGGAAGGAGAGGGTGATGTCTGAGCTGTGTGGCGGTTGCGACCAGTACTGAGGAGCTCGTCAGCCTTCGGTCATATCCCCTGTGATGATGAGACTGTAAACAATCGGATCACGTAAAGGAGCAGCCCTAAGAAACAAAAACGGTGCAGAATTTTTAAATACTGATGAATGGTGAAAATGTTTTATTTATTTTATTTTCAAACTTTCCCACTTCAATTTTAAGCTTCGTGGGCAAAACCCCTTTAAGGTTGAGGATTAGGGCAATGCAGGTCACTCAAGAGCCTGATCAGATCTTTATGAGAACAGTCGAGAGAAGATAAGATTTATGTGGTGCATAGTTAGGGTGAGACATACTACCCAAATAGTAAAGCATACAGTTGTGAAAAATGTTTTTGTAAGCTAAAGCATTATTATTTCTCCTCACTGGAAATTCATTGGCCCCTTAACATACAATATTGATTGGTTCCAGAACAACCATTTTATGTTAAAATCATTGTTGATGTTGAACAAAAGATCTTTGTGATTGTGAAAACTTGTATGGGTTCAGAGCTAGTGGCGTGAATTTACAGGGTGTGGGCTGCCCAAAGGCACTGAGTTTGAATAGTACGCCGCTCCGCCAAGTTAGGGAATAAGTATCCCACGAGGAAGAATACTAGCACGTTGTGTGCTCTGTGCAAGGCACATCACTTCCTTTGATAGTTTAGTACTTATTGGCGCATATGTGCAGCATAAACGAGAACATAAATCTACCTCCTGCGACTGTCAGAGACAGACCACAGGGGGCAGGAGACATGAGCAAGGGACAGGAGACAATGGGGCAACTCCTGCCCCCCTACAGTCTGTATCCAGCCCCCTGCAGCCACCAAAGACAGACCACCGGGGGCAGGAGACAGGGAGAAGAGGGAAACTTCTACCCCCTGTGGCCTGTCTCCCTCCCCTTGCCACCATCACATTCAGACTGCAGGGGGCAGGAGAAAGGGACAGAAGACAAGTGGGCAATTCCTACCCCCTTGCACATTCAAACACACACAATCCTCCCCTGCACACTGAAATACACACACCCATTCCCCACATACTCAAACACACACAAACACACACTCAGCCCCCCCCCACACACCCCTCACCTGCACACTCAAATACTCACACCCTTCCCCTGTACACTCATATAAATATATATACACACACTCCCCTCCCCTGCACACTCATATATACACACACCCCTCCCGCGCACATTCATATATACACATTCTCCCCTCCCCACACACTCATATATACACATACACCCCTCTCCTCGCACACTCATGTATACACACACACCCCTCACCTGCACACTCATGTATACACACACACACCCCTCACCTGCACACTCATATATACACATACACACCTCCCATTGCACACTCATATATACACACGCACCCCTCCACCACACACTCAAACACTCGTGCACACCTTCCCTGCACACTCACACTCTCACACCCCTCCTCCGCACACTCATATATACACACACTTCCCTCCCCTCACACAATCAAACACACACAGTCAGTCACCCCACAGTGAAAATGGGATACAGAGGGTTTTGATTATCAGTGGAATGAGATGTAGGTATAAGGTGAAGATGGGTTTGGTAAATTAGATTAGTTCAGTACTCTTTTGTGAATTGTTAAACTTTTTCTTTTTAAAGGAGGAGAAAAAAGGCGATAGTGGACTATAAACATCTGGAGGAGGAGGACGAGGATGAGGAGGAGGTGGAGAAGGTGGAGCGTAAACATCTGTAGGAGGAGGACAATAAGGGAGAGGAGGAGGTGGAGAAGGTGGAGCGTAAACATCTGGAGGAGGAGGAAAAAGGAGGTGGAGCAAGTGGAACGTAAACATCTGGAGGAGGAGGAAGAGGAGGAGGTGGAGAAGGTGGAGCGTAAACATCTGGAGGAGGAGGTGGAAGTGGAGGTAGTTGAACATAAACATCTAGAGGAGGAGGAAGAGGAGGTGGAAGGAGTGGAGCATTAACATCTGGAGGAGGAAGAAGAGGTGGAGGAGGTAGAGTGTAAACATCTGGAAGAGGAGGTGGAGGGAGTGGAGCATAAACATCTGGAGGAGGAGGTGGAAAGAGTGGAGCATAAACATCTGAAGGAGGAAGAGGAGGTGGAGGAAGTAGAGTGCAAACATCTGGAGGAGGAGGAAGAGGGGGTGTAGGAAGTAGAGCATAAACATCTAGAGGAGGAAGAAGTGGAATATAAACATCTGAAGGAGGACAAGAGGTAGAGGAAGTTGAATATAAACATCTGGAGGATGAGGAGGAGGTGGAGGAAGTGGAGCATAAATATCTGGAGGGAGAGGAGAAGGAAGAGGAGGTAGTGGAAGTGGAATGTAAACATCTGAAGGAGAAAGAGGAGGATGAGCTACAGAAATATGAAATGGAGATTTTCCTATGTTACATGTATGTATATTAATGTTAGGTATTAAGAATATTGTCTGATAACCCCATGTGATATAAGATGATAGCTGTATAATTTCTGTTAATAAGAATTTCTATAATCTATATAAGCAATATCTGTCATTTTCTCTATCAGACACGTGTATGACGTGTATTGGCCCAGGCCACAAAAACTGTAATTATAGAATAGTACCTACAATTCTGTGTAGTAATGATATTGCATTCTGTCTTGTAGGATTAGAGAGGAGTAATCCTTAAGTGTGAGTTTAGTATAAGTCCTTAACAAGGGGAGCCTTGGTTGCTGTTGGTGTCCATTATGTAATGGGGGGAGGGGTGTACAGAAAAATTGCAACTGATTATGCAGCTATTACACATATACAATTATTGCTGTTGGCTACAGATATAACTACTATAAGAAGGGGCCAGCCATGTAGTATATCGTACTTTATAGGGCTGGTGTGAGGGGGTATATGGGGCATCTTGTGTAGAGGAATTCCAGGTAACAGAACTATTATATTGTAGAAGAAGAACAAGACGATGGATACCACCTTGGATCATGGAGGCAAGGTAAGTTTATAACAAGAACAGGTCCAGGTTTATATTGCTGGACCCATTGGCCCAGAACCCTTGGTGATGTTAGATCCACCTCTCTGTTACTAAAGCTCTCTCTTCATATTATGTCCCCATTACTATGAAATTATGAATTTATTGGTATGAGAAATTTTATGTTTTATGTCCAACAGAGAGGAAAATACAGAGATGGAAGAAGCAGAAGAAAAAAATCGAGAATGGGAAACATCAGGAGGAGGAGGATAAGAAGGAAGAGAAAGATCAGGAGGAGGAGGATGATAAAGAAGACAGGATATTTCTTGATTTCATGTATGTTTACCACTGTTAAGTACTTTGTAATTAGTAAAGAAATTAAGAACATTGTCTGATCTTTAGTGTTTATCCTTCTCAATCCCATATTTCAGCAACGGACAAAGCCCCCATAAGGCTAAGGTGCGATTAAAAGATTATAAAACCCATGATCTGACTGGATACCATGAAATACTGTACCACTGTGGAATGTATAATTTATGTTAGTAAGAATTTCTATGACCTGTATAAGTAATGTTTGTGATTTTATTTTCTCCATCAGACTGTCATGGAAAGTAGACTGGTCCAGGCTACTAAAACGGTAATTACAGAATATCTCCTGTATTTCTGTACAGTGATGAGATAAGATTTTTTTTTTGTATAGGATTATAGGGAAGCAGTCCATTATCTTTATATTAACTCCCTGATTATTGAGCCTGTTTTGGCACTTGTTTTTATTTTTGCCTCTCCACTTTTCACCAACCTAAACATGGCTGCAGGAGACCTTGTTTTATGAGGGAGGGAGGAGACCAGATGAATTATGACTGATTATGTATACATTAGATATACTATTATTATTGGTATCTACAGATATAACTACTTTAAGAATGGGTTAATCCTGTAGTACATTGTATGTTATAGAGGGACATGAGGAGGTATATGGGGCATCTTCTGTCCAGGGCTTCCAGGTAACTAGAACTGTGTTTATATTGTAGGAGAAGAACACTAAGGGCATGTCCCCACGACACGGGTTTTCGGCTGGTTTTTCAGACGGTTTGCGGTTTTGCAGACTGTCTGATAAACCGTCCGCAAACGAGCACAACGGGGCTCTATGGAAAACCCATGCAGCAGTCCCCACTACACGGGTTTTCCGCCCGGCGGTTTCTCGGCTCGTAGGCCACCCGAAAAACATTTTACATGCACAGTCTTCCGTCCAGTTTTCGGACAGAATCTGTGCTTGTGAATGGGAAGAGGGAGGGCTCATTGCGGAGAAAAGCCGTTCCCCCCGTGGCCGTGTGCATGGCACACAAACCGGACAAATGCCGTTTGGTTTATCCCATTGCCGTGGGGATGCGCCCTAAGAGGCACACTGTCCTGGAAGATTGAGATGATGTAAGTTTATAACAAAAGCACGGCTGGGTTTATGCTGCTGGAGCCCAGTGACCCACAACCCTTGGTGACCTCAGACCCTCCTCCCCTGCTACAGAACTACTATTCCACCTAATTCCTGCTATCTGGACCCAAAATGGAGGAAGAGAACAAGAAAGGGTGCGTTCACATGACAAAGGACAAAAACAGCTCTGTTTTTGCCTCTCATTTCAAGCAGTTTTTGGACTGTTTTTGTCACAAAAACCAGTCTGTATTTTGGCTGTTATCGGTTTTTGAACTGTTTTTGGCACTGTTTGGGGCATTTACACGGGAATGGAAAGATACCGGTCGGTTGTCCGGTTTGTGTGCCGTGCACACAGCCACGAGGGGGGCGACTTTTCTCCGTGATGAGCAGAGAAAAGCCCTCCCTCTTCCCATTTACATGCTCATATTCTGTCTGAAAACCAGACGGAAGACTGTGCATGTAGAATGTTTTTCTGGCGGTGGGGACTGCTGCACAAGTTTTCCATAGAAGCCCGTTGTGCTCATTTGCAGCCGGTTTTTCAGACGGTTCGCAAAACCGCAAACCGTCTGAAAAACCGTCCGCAAACCCTTGACGTGGGGACATGCCCTTTTTTGTCCCAGTTTTCCCAGTGGCTTTTGGACTGTTTTCCAAGCTGACTAGTGTACTGAGTGCAAGAGTATTCCTGATTGGTGCTGTCAGGTGCACCCCGGCCTTCTAGTGTGCGCTCTAGGCAGCTCAGTGATATGTTATCACTGTGCACTGACCCTATTTAACCCTGCCTCTTCATACTATCCTTGCCGGATATATTGTGCTCATTGCCTTTAGAGAAAGTGTTCCTTGTGTTCCTGTGTACCTGACTGTTGCTTACGTACAGTGACCTCGCTCCTTCTTTTGCCTGCCCTTCCCTTTCTTCCTGTCCCTGACCATGAGTTCATCTTACAATTCTGTACCATGCCAGCCCCTTAGGCCGCCACCGAAAGAAAGTCGCATCAGGGGTCTCTTGCTGCAGCAAGCCCAATCTGTCTTAGATGGTGGTCTGGTGCGGCTTACACCACCACTTGTGGTGATCCAGAGGATCCACACTTTGACCTGGCTGTAAGCAAGTCCTCGTACAGCAATGTCAATGGAAAAACTAAATGGTTATACCTCTTTGAAGCAGGGATTAAACAAACAAAAAATGT
Source organism: Phyllomedusa bahiana (assembly GCA_025379985.1). Classification (NCBI taxonomy): domain Eukaryota; kingdom Metazoa; phylum Chordata; class Amphibia; order Anura; family Hylidae; genus Phyllomedusa; species Phyllomedusa bahiana. Next base: position 166,972 of record JAODAL010001431.1, read on the forward strand.
TACCAAAATTTATTCCAGCAGTCTCCCCTTTCTGTCCAAATGATTTTTGTTTCCGTTGCAATAGTTTTAATTTTTTTTATTTTTATTTTTCCACCTTTATAGCCATATGAGGGCCTGCATTTTGCAAGGCAAGATGGGTACCATTTATATTTATTACTTAATGCACTGGAAAATATTATTTGTGAGGCACAATGTAAAAAAAAACGCAAATGTGCCACTTTGTTTTCTTTAAATGAGGTGGATTATTGTAAATGATGTTATCTTTACTCTGCAGGTCAGTATAATTCTGGTAATACCCAATGTTTGCCGTTTTTGCTATGTTTTATTACTTTACATTTTTTATAAATTTGCTTTACAATGTGATTTTTATGAGACCTTTTGTTTTTTTCCATCTAAGATTTTGAGGGGGGGTTTTTATTTTTTGGGGGCTGAAATTTAGTTTTTATTTCAAAACCTTTTTGGGGAAAAAAACATGCGACTTTTTTTTCCCAATTTTTCAGGGGGGGCCGAAAAGACCCAAAAACTCCCTAGTCCCCCAAAACCTTATCACAAAGGGGTTTTAAAGGCTTTTCCCCCAAACCAAATTTTAATAAATCCTAAAAAATTTTTAAATAAAGAGGAAAAATTTCCCCCCGCCCCTGGTCGCTTCCCAAGCTATTGTAAACCCAAACCCAAACTTGAAAATGAGGTGGCACTTTTTTGGGGCCCATCACACATGAAAGTTTCCACTACTCATTTTACGTACTTCAAAAAGCTTACAAACACATTTTAACAATTGTAATTTTAAGTCTAACATAGGATACGCCCTGCGGGAACCTGTGAAATCTAAGCCAATGAATACAGCTATTACCTAGTGTATCTAATCATGTGTTTTGACGTTGCTTTTTATGCATGGCGCCAAACACTATTTTCTAAAAACAATCTTTGTATGTTTTGGGTAATTGATGTATGACTCATTCAAAAGAAGGACCACATAATTTTCTAAGATAATGAGCAGACAGCTAGAAAACCATTTGGTGTCAATTACAATGGCTGAAGAGGGAAAGGCAAGTTTCCTAACCCAAAGAAAAAAAAAGGGTTTATCAGGTAAAATGGTTGAAAGAGGGGCGATTAGAAAGGGGGAACCAACCGGGAAAATGGAGGACTTTTTCAGAGCCTTGCCCCCCCAAAAAAAACCCTTTCCCCCTTTTTTAAAATTTTAAAGTCATTTGCTTATTACCATTTGGGGAATGCTTAAACTGGACGGCACTAACACATTTTTTTAAAAGGGTTTTTTCCCTTTCATAGTTTAGCTTTAAACATGCAGGCAGAGGAAAATTAACGCGTTCCTTTTTCCGTTTCGGGTTCTGATTTACCTTTTCTACAGAGCGGGGTTTTTTTCTTATCCCCCTTTTTTTTGTGTACACAAGCTTCCCCAAGGTTTTTTGGCCACCTCTCCTGCCCCAACGGGCGCAGCAGCAGTCCCTGTTTTGGGGGAAAACATTTCCTTCTAATTTTTATTTTAAAACAAACTTGGAAAAAATTATTTAAACAAATATAAACCCCTTTTTAGAGCTCGGAACCTTTGCACTGCTGTTTAAAAAACCCCCCAGCATTAATGTCCCCCAAACCCGGGGGCTCAGCTGGGAATACAGAGCTATTTTGTCAATAAATTTTGGGTAACCCACCCCCCGGGCCCAAACCCCAGGAATTTGAAGGGCTGGGCTTTGTAAAACAGAAAGGGTTTGCTACAAACCCTTTAACCCTCCCTAGTTTTATAAAACTCACCCCCTTTGGGAAAAAGGCCCAAACAAGCTTTTTCAGGGGGAAAAAAAGGTTCCAGCTTTTCTGATTAAAAACAGAAATTTAAACAGATAGCAGAGCCAAAAAAACTAAATCAAAAACAAGTAAGAAAAAACTATTTGCCACAATCCCTCTTTTAAAATTAAAAAAATTACGAAATTTTAAAGGTTATCAATGAAAAATTTTTTAAATTAACTTAGAAAATAAAAAAGACCCACAGGTACCTTTTGACTCCCCACCCCCCGGGATTTCAGAAAACCACCCCTTGGGCCCCGTTATTTTTTTCCATGAAACTGGTGTAGCGATCAGTGAAAATCAAAACCACTTTGGTTTGGAAAAAAAAAATATCAAAGACATAAACCTTTAAATTCAAACATGAATGAAAGGGTCATTTCCAAATAATTTATAAAGCGTCTGTGATGCATGACAAAGCAACGGAAGTTTTTAAAATGTTTTAAAAATTTTTAAACCAAAAAAAACGGGAAATTTTGGCTTAGCCCACAATTTTTTTTAGTGCCCTCCTTTAAATTTTTTTGGGCCTATGGGGGTACTTTTTTGGAAAAAGCCTTTGGGCCGGTGAAAGGGGAGCCCTTCCTCTTCATCCAAAAGTAGCCCTCCTTCTGCCCAACCCGTACCCCTCATCCTTCCCTCCCCGTTTATCCCCCGGGGTAATTCTTTTTGGGTGCCCATCTTGTTTGGGTTCTTTGTTTTTTTCGGGAAAAGGGGCCCACATACCATTTTTCCCCCCCTTAAACCCTGTCTCTGCCTAAAGGGCTTCCACCTACTGACTCTTTCCCCTAATTATCCCATTTTTTTTTCCCCTTCCCCGGTTTTTTTTCCCTCCAAGTGATTTTGTGCCCCCTATTTTCGGGAATAAGAAAGTGATCACCCGGGTTCTAAAAACATGTTTTTCTCTATTTTTTTTAATCTAAAAAAAACTGGAGGGTCCACACTCAATGTTTTGTTCCACCAAAATGAAATCTGAATTTTTACAAAATTTTTTTAAAATCTTTTCCCCCCGTTTGAAGCTATTGGAAAATTACTTAGATTGGATTTAAACATACCCCCTTTCTAACAAGGTACATCTCTTTTTTTAAAAATTGTAAAAACCAATGGAAAATACAGAAAACTGAATTTTTTTTTGGCAAAAATGGGTTAAAAAAAATTGGGTGAATTTTTTTTTTTTTAAGGGAAACGGGCAAACATTATTTCCCCTTTTTCCCTTCTGATAATTGTGTTTATATTATTTTCAGTTGCCCTTACCCCCAAAAATTAAAACCCCTAGCCACATCCCTTTTCTGGGGGCCTATCACCCAAGAAAATTTCCCTGACCCCCTTTCACCCCATCATCATTTAAACTAAAATTTTTCAGAAGTCATTTAAAAAAGAAAATTCTTGCTTTAGAGAAATTTGAAAACCCCACTGTGAAAGGGAAATGAGATTAAATCTGCCCCCTAAACAAAACCTGAGCTCAACTCTAAAGAACACGAGTAAAACTAACACTGCTGCCATTTCGAACTCTACAATAAAATACCTGTCATGTAAATTACAGATTATACGTGCCCTACGACATTTTAAAAAAACGAAAAATGGCCCCTTGTACAAAGTGAAAAACTTTTGTACTTTTAAAAGATAAACAAAAACTTTACAGCAAAAAACCACCCCTCCCAAAAATGATGGCATATGGAAACAGCTCATTGAAGGGGGATCTGAAATAAAAATTTTTACATCTAAAAAAAGGGTTTTTCCTAAATATGGTTTTATTTCTCCAATAGTAATTTTTTTCCAAATTTGGGCTGTTTTAAATTTTTGGGAAAGGGGGTTAAAATAGCCTTTCATTTCCCCCCCTCACTTGGTTGGTGATGCTGATATTTTCGGGCCCAAAATCGGGCGGGGCCCCCGTTTCGCATTACGGGAAAAGGGCCCCCCAAACCCATTACCAGGCGAAATTAAAAGACGCAAGCGGGCATTTTGTAATGGGGCCTAAATTTCGGGGTTTTTTACCTTCAAAGTGGTTTACCTGAGCCAAACTGTGGGCCAAAAACCCGATTTATGACACCTATAGAGGGGGGTTTCCCAAAAATCACGCGCATTCTAGGCTTTTAAATGCAAAAGAAATTTGACTTTTAAACACCAAATTTCATAAATTTGGCCCCAAATCCACAATGAACTTTTTTTTGTTTTAAGGTTACAAATGAAGACTACGGGAAAGCTCAAGGGGCCAAACAGGGGCCTTTCACAGGTTTATACGACGTTTATCACAGTAAATTTTGGGGCCAAAGAAAAAAGTTAAACCCAAAGGGGCAGAAATTTTAAATTTTTGTCCCTTTCCTTACGTGATAGTACTTTTTATTGCCACCCAGCGTTTCCAAATTCCCTGTATGTCACAAGTGTGCACAACAGGGTATATCAGTATTACTTCCCCAAAATTTCTTCATTCCCCCTGGGGCCTCCCAAAATTTTTGAAAGAAACCCTTGGAAAACAGCAATGGAAACAGAAAAAAACTTAAAAACCTCCAATGTATCTTACCACTGTCCCCAAATTTTTGGGGGTTAAATATTGGTCTTTTTTTAACTTTTTTTAAGCCCCAGAAAATAGAAAGGGGTATTATTCACTAAATTTTTTTATGGCATGGTTACAATGTTATTTAGCCCATTGTGGGGAACATTATTCATTTAAACTGAAATGATTATTTTTTTTAAGTCAAGTACGGCATGAAATGAGGGGTAAACACTTTTAAACAACCATGCCCCCAAAATTACAATTAAAAATTTTAATGGTTAAACCACTTAGGGAAAATTGAAGTTAAAAAAAAACATTTCTTAAATATGACTTTTAAAAAACGGGTCAAGGGTTTAAACATCACCCAAAATTAAACAACTAAAGGAGAATTTTTTGGGGATAAAATTAATTTAACCTTTAATGCGGCATATTCGGTCTAATTGCCTAAGGATTAAATAAACCCTTTAACACAGAGTTTAAAATAAAAGTAAAAATTGGGAAAAAAAAGAACATTAGCCCGAAAACCAAAAATACACATACCATGTTTTAAATCAAAAAAACCAAGGGTTGACAAAAAATAAATTAATGTTTAAAAACCTAAAAAAGTAAAAAAAGATTTTTAAAAAACACCGGGTAGAAAGGCTAAACCCTTAATGGGCCCCGTTCAAATAAATACATAATGAAAAATTTAATGACTAGACCACAAAAAATATTTTTCTCACAATACATTGATTCAACTCCCAACCTGGTTTTTCTTTGGGTTTCACTTTTTAATTCAGGCGTGTTTTCTGGCTTCTGGGTAGGGTTTCAGGGAAAGCCAGGGCCCGTAGCTTTAAAAACCAGGGGCTGGCAGCCCAACCGGAGAAATCAAACAGGTCCCAAGCTAAAAGCACCTGGGAGCTTAGCAGCCCATACCAAAAGGGGATACTAGGAATGGTGGATAATGTTAAAAGGACATATAACAAAGTGACTTGTTTTTTCAAAATCTTTAACCCAAAAAAAACAAAACCGTAAATGAGACAACCCCCATTAAACCCAAAATTTATTTAAAACCAAAAGCGACCATACAGGGTAAAAAGAAATAACTTCAAAAAAGGGAATAGTTTTAGCTACATAAGTGACCAAAGGGGAAGTTTTTCACAAAGGTAAATTTGGGGGCGCATTTAACTAATTTTGGGCAGATTTTGCGCCAAATTACAGTAATCAAAGCTCCCCATAGAGAACTAAGGATTACGCCTCCTCTTCCCCCCCTCGGACAATACGACGATTGTACGCGGGGGGTAATAATTTTACAAGTCAATTAATTTACGGGGAAAACGCCCCCGCAATAAAAAATTTCAATGGAGCTCGCAGGGTGCCCCCCCCCCCTGCCCCCCGCGAAAAGTACATGTGTAAAAAAGCGTGACTTTCCCCAGACACACCAAAGTAAATGCGGGAAAGGGAAATGTACAGGTACATTTATTGAACATAACCCCCATTCCAACCCAAACAAAGTCAAAATTTAAAATAATGCAAGGGGAAAAAAAGACCATTTTTAACGTTTTCCCAAACCCCCAAAAACAATTTTGACTTTTTCCCCGCTTCCTCAAGTTTGTTTTGGGTAATAAATTTTTTTTTTAAATGTTTTTTTTTATTTTTTATAAATTAAGCAACCCTTTTGGGGGATAAATTTACTCAAATATAGCAAGGGTTTATTCATTTTAAAGGTGAAAATTTTTTAGTTTTTTTTAAGGTTGGGATGGTTTATTTCCCCTAAAAAATCACAGAAAAATCGGACATTATTTACTTAACACAGACAAACGGGCCCAAAAATCCCCTTTCTCCCGGGCCCGGGCCAAAAAAAAAAAAAAAAGTTGTTAGTAAGGCCGTGCTGTTTTTTTAAAAATTTCTTATAAAAATTTAAAACCAAAAGTTGGCTGTTAAAAAGGGGTTTTTTCAGATTTACCAATCATGCCTCCAATAACAAAACAATTTTTTTACAGCACTATTTAAAGAAAAATTGAATTAAACAAGAATTAATAAATTTTTGGGGCCCGGGGTTATTGGTCAAAAAATTGAATGATACCATCACCCAAAAATGAGCAAATCATGGCATAATTTGGGTTTGTGTAAATTGGGCCTTTTTAATTAAATATATTTTGGGTTTTAAAAATTCTGCGGGCACGGAGCTGTATGGTTTTTGAAACACAGATAATTTAGGTTTGGTTTTTTAAAAAGGGCTGTGTTGATCTGGAAACCTAATTTGTACGTAAAATGCAGCTGTAAACAGGAATAGCAACTATCCAGACAGAATAGCAGCAGACAACAGCCCAAAAAAGCACCCCCCCGTGAAAACCCCTTTCCCTCCACTGCAAACATTTTCTTAAAATTAAATGTTATTTTTGATTCTTTTTCCCTTCGCCAATCCCAAATTTAGATCAAGTCTTGCTGAACGATAATTATTACCGGGAAAAACATGGGCCCCAGAGCTCGGGTGGGAATGGAGAGGGCCTGTCATTAAAAGCGATGTCATTTTCCAAAAGGGTTGGAAAATAAATGCCCGGAAAAAATTGGCCAAAAGGGAAACCAAAAAAACACCAAAAACCGAAGAAGGGTTGGGTTTTATGCTTAATTGCTCCCCCCACTTAAGAAAAAAGGGTAGTTCCCCATGTTTAAGCTTTAGGGTTTTTTTCCCCCTATTTATTGCTTTTTTTTGAAGGGAAAAACAAATTTTTTGTTTTTGGGAAATTTTAAAAAAAAATGCCAAACCAACCCCCCAAAAACACAACCCAAAAAAGGGTTTCGTTGGGGGTTTGCTACTGCCCCCTTTTAAGGGGGGGTCAGTTGCCAAAAAATTTAAAAAAAGGGTTTTTGCTTTGGTTTTCTTAATGGGTTAAATAACTAGCCAATCCCTGGGTGGGAAAGGGGAAATTTAAAACCTTGGGCTTTGGCCGGGCAGCCTCAGCTTGTGATTGCTCCGATAACCTGGCTAGTTTGGGTTTTTCTCTTTGTTTTATTTAATTTCCTTTTTGGGTCTGGGAAATTGGCAAAAAAAATCTGGTAACTCCCCTTTCTTCCTTTCCCTTTGATACTGCATGTCCAAAAGGTGTGACCCCCAGCCCATCTACCTCTTTCCCTTTTAATTTTCTTTCCCGTTGAGTCTGTTCCCTGTTTCGTTTGCTTTTTTGCCATTTCCCCCGGTTTTTTGGGATCAGTTTTTAAATAAAGCAAACCCAGAAGAGGGTCCGGGACCGGGGCGCTCTTTTCGGGCTTTGCTCTGCTTTGGGAAAGGGGGAAAACCAGACGAAAACTAAGGGGAAACCTTTTTCAGCTGGGATTCCCCTTTTTGGGGAATTCAGATGGTCATGTTTTTAAAAACCCTTTCAGTGGTCCAACCCGCGGATCTTTCCCCCAGTTCTAAATGAAAACCCAAAATCAGGGTTTTTAATGGTTTAAAACTTTAAAATTCGGGTCATTTCCCAAAAATGGGTAAGGACTATATAATGGGTTTTTAATTAGCACTGTTTCTTGGGAGTGCTGGGGTCCCGAAGGGATATTTGAAGCCCGGCCCTGGGGCAAAAAGTAAAAGGGGCCCCCCCCCCGCAAACAAATTTTTCCATTTTAAAAAATGCGCCTTTTTCCTTATGTGGCAGAAGGGCTTTTGGGCCCCCTCAGGCTGGAGGGCCCGGTAGCGACTGCTACCTCTGCACCCCCTGTAGCTACCCCCTTTCTGGGGTCCTGGGTTCAAATCCCACCACTGACAGCATTTATAACGAGTTGGTATGTTCTCCCTGTGTTTGCTTAGGTATTCTCTGGTTTTCCCCACAAAAACATAAAGACAAGTTATTTTGGAATTTAGACCATGAGCCCCAATGTGGACTGGTAGCAATGTGAAGATTGATAATCCCGGTGGAATATAACAACACTGTATAAATAATTCAGCCCCATTATATGGGAACTAGCAGCTTAAAGGACCATTCTGCATCATAAAGGCTTGAATGAAAGATTTTATATATATAAATATATATATATATATATATATATATATACAGTATAAGCAAGTATTGTTTTGTCCACTTTATTCATTTTCGCCCAGTGAATTTTCATCTGTTTCACCAGGTGACCAAGGTCCGACCCATACCTAATAACGGTATTATTAGAAGAAAATAGAAGTTGGCATCTACATGTGTCGCCCACTTCCTACAAACTCCAAGATTACATAAACAGCATGATTCCTCCCCTCAGGAACTGCTACTTTAGTTGAACCCTGAAAAAACAATCAGGGGGAGTATGGACCAAAAACACGGCGCTCGGGCGATGCAGTAATCAAATTCGATCAAATTCGATATATATACTTTTATATATTGTGACATCTCACTCTTGTCCTGACGCAATTTTGGGCCTTCCGGGGGGTACTTGCTCATGGGAACGCCGTCTTGGGTCAACAGAATGGCACACCGACACACCTGACGTCAGCCAGCTTTATTGAGGCACAGTTTAAACGTATAGCCATACACAGAAAAATGTACAAAACAAACCCTGGCCGTCCAGCCACTAACTAAACATATATTCTATTGCCTCTCTAACCTGTGGTCTGGATATACCATCCAGCACCACCAACAATCATGTCACCAGTCTCCACTGGTTCCAGCTTCCTCAAGCCTCTGAGGGCCAAAGCCTCTTGTCAGCTTCTCTGCTGCTCCACTCTCAGGTCGCAGACCATGCACCCCCTCTACCCCACCCAGGATCACCTGGAGTGGGAGGCCTTTAATAGGTCTCCAGAGACATACAAAAAACCTGACTTGGAATGCGGGGACAGCCACCCACCCAACACTATGGCTGTCCCAAAAAAGCCACCCCATACATAGCCACCTAGCAGCTATTCTAGCCGCTACTGTAAGTGTCAGTAATATATCATTACTGACACCATAAAGGTGGCTTTTCCCCACCGAGACCAGGTCCTCAGTGGCGCATCTGCAGCATGTCTCTGGCTGCACACCCTCTAGTGGCAGAAACCTATGATTATCGGAGGTCGCTCTGCCACTATATATATATATATATATTTTAAAAATATTTTATTTTTATTTTTTTTTACACAAATATATATATATATATATAATAAAATATATAATATAAAATTTTTGAGCTTTAGCGGCTCTGGGATCGTGACTTCACGTTCAGGCAGAGACAGAGACGTATTTCCCGGTGAAAATACAGGGCTTCTGTATTTTATTTAGCAGCAAACAGAAAGTACAACGTGCAAGGCATGCACAAACACAAACAAAAACAAAACGCCTGCCCGTCTGGGCTCTAACTAACAAGGTCATTTAGTCACCCCTCAATTTCCCCCCCTGTGGTTTTCCAGCAGGCCCCACCAAGCTTGGGTCCAGGGGTTTAAACCCACCATATCCCTTACTGCTGATTTTACCCAGGTAAACCCCGGATGGAGTCAGGGGAAGTGGCACCCCCCCTGCTCTAGCCCACCCCCCAAAAAAAGGGCCGACCCGGGAAAATGGCTGAAGCCATACTAACATTTTTAGAGTAAACATATGTCGACAGTCAAACGTCGAACCATTAAAGTTTGCCTTATTCCCCCAATTTCCCCTTTACCTTGGGGGCATGTTTTGGACATTGAAAGGGCATGCCAGACACAGGCCGGGGATTACACTCCATTGTACACCCTTCCGCGTTGCCACCTTACATACCCCCCCCCCCCTCTGTCAACCCGTGGGGCGGAGCCCCTTTGCCCCCCAAACTATTACTTAGAAATGCGCCCTGCGTTTGCTTGTTGAGCCCCGGACGGGTTTTCAACACGAACTTAAAATTGTGGGGCCGGGAAACCCCGGGGTCACCCTCCATTTTCCCTTTTTTTTGGGGCCACCCTTTTTAAAGGGGGGAAATTGATCAGTGTCACCCTAAATTGCCCCCCACCAGATAGTACCTCGGGCCCCTCATTGCCCCTTTCAGAGCCAGACATTCCTCCACAACGAGAGTTCTTTTCTGCCCCCACGCTTCCGGCTGAGGTACCCAAAGGTGTCTTCCCCTTAAACCCTTTGGGACAGGACTGACCTAAACCACCTCTGGGGCATCCGTCGTACTATAAATTCCCCTTCTGTAATCAGGGGTAACCAGTACAGGTCTCTTAAGGTCCCCTCCTTAATTTTTAAAAAAGGCTTGCTCGCCCCCGGGTTTCCACTTTATTGGGGTTTTTTCCCCCTTGGTAATCGGGAGAGGGGCAGCTATTGGGCAAAGGCTGGCCCCTACCCCTTGAAACCGCAATGCCAAGGAAGGGTTTCAAACCCTTTTCTTGAAAACGGGTTGGGGCCAATTTTGAATCCCTCGAGCTTGTCTAGGGGGGTTTGATGCCCCCCGGGCCCAAATTTTAACCCAGTAGCGGCCTCCCAGCCCTTTTGTGCACCTTGGGGGGCCGTTAGCCCGCGGCCCCTTGCTCAACTGCTTCCCCTTAGCCAAAGCAATCCCAATGGCGCGTAATAAACCACATCATCCAGGGGCGGCTGCATTTTTTATGCGGCTGCGGGATGGTCCATTCCCCCTTGAAAGGTCCGGGGGCCCCATGAAAACCAAAGGGGGAAGGACACGTACTGGAAGTGTCCCCTGGGGTGGAAATGCCGTTTTTTTTGGCCGATTGTGGGGGGAAACCTGCCAATACCCTTTGGTGAGGTCTAGGTGGTCATAACCCCTGTCCCAACCTCCGACACTCGGACCCTTGGCAGGGGTAGGCTCAAATTGGAGACTTCATTTAACTTGGGAAAGTCATTAAAAAACCCGCAAGCTACCAGGGGCTTAGGGTAATCACGAGGGGGCTGGACCACCCATTTTGGGGGTTTCTTATTCCCCCCGGGCTAGCATTTTCCTCACTTCTTCTGAAATGGTTGCCTCGGGGTCTGGCCCCCTTATGGTCTCAGCCGCACCATTTGGCCGGCTCGGTGAAATGTCATGTTGGTGACATTTCCCGGGCCCGGGCATTCAGAAAACCCCCGGGTTTCCTCTGTAGAATCCCTACCCCTGTTCTGGACCTTGAAAAGGCTCCGGATACGGACGGGGGGAAAACCTTTTTGGGACTCCCCTGACCCCCCTTGCAGCCCCAGGCTTTTTGGGTCCTTCCGGGTTTGATGGGGTTAAATTGGTAAATTTGGTGGGGTTTTCTTTCCCGGGGGAAAACCTTGAATTCACCTCCCCACCCATTCAAATCTCATGGGGCCCTTCCCAAAATTTACTAGAACTTGCTCTCTACATTGGTAAATTTCGGCACCCGCCCCCGGGGTGAAAGACCTACTCTTGCGGCCCTTTTTAAACCCCCCTGGGCTTTCCGGGCCTGTAGCATGTTCCCCCTTACAATGGCTAACTCCGCATCCGTCCGCTGTCGGTATTGCCTATGATACTTGAAAAGGGGTTTCCCTTCTCCAGGTTTCTCTGGCTATGTCCGGGACCCCCGGGGTGTCCCCATATACACTCGAAGGGAAAAACCCCCCGTGGATGCCTGGGGGTTTCCCCCGGATGGCAAACATAAGATAGGGCAACAGGGGGGTCCAACCCTACCTTTCCTTGCCCACCACCTTTTTTAACATCCTTTTAAGGTTTTTTTAAAAGCGCTCAACCAGCCCATGGGTCTGGGAGGGTCCCGGGAATGCCGGGGGGAAATTTTTACGGGGGCATAGCTCTTTGGTTACCTTGGACAAAAACGGGGTCCCCTATGGGTCAGGATCCCCTTGGGGATCCCGAGGGTGAATAGCTAAAACAGCTCCCTAGCTATCCCTTTAGAGGGGGGTTTTTTGAGGCTATAGCCTCAGGTAACTTTGGGGGCATAATCCATACAACCAATATGCGGTTCCCTCTAGCTATTTTAGGGGGGGGGACCGACCAACCCAAATCCCAAAATCCGCCAAGGCCTCTAATAAGGGGGGAGGAACCAAAAGGGACTCCCGGAAATTGGGGTCTGGGGGCGGGGACCTGACACTCCGGAACTGACAAAACATCCACTCCCCTTGTAGAGCCGGGCCAAGAATTACGTCCCCCCGCCCCCTAGTTTTCTCCCCCCCCCCAATGTCCCCCAAAAAAGGGAAATGTCCAGCTCTAAGATCTAGGGACATTGTTGGGGTACTGCCAACGTTCCACCACCTCTTTTGGGGGTCTTTTCACCGTAAAAAAAAATTTGTCCCTAGGGCGAAGTGGGGAAACCCAATCCCCCCCGGGTTCCCTGCGGTTCCCTCAAGACCTTTCCCTTTTTTCCAAAAGCTTACCCGGGTTGGGGTCCCTCATTGTCTGTCCAAAAAATTTCCCCCTCGAGACTGGAAAGGGAGGAGAGTTAAAACTCCAAGGGGGTCCCCTCGGGGTCTCCCCAACCCGACAAGGGAAAAAAGCCCCAAGGTTCAACATTACCACTTGTTTCACACGTCATTTACAGCAGGTAATCTTTAACTTTTTAGGGTTTTTTTTTTCCCCACGGGTCCCAAAACACGAAAGCCACAGAATCTGCCTGTAGGTAAAGGGTCACCAGGCCACCTCATTTGGGTGCCCCCCACGGGCAGTCCTATTGCCTATGGCATGGGGGTCCCTGGTGTCCCCATGTATAAAACTACCCCTACCCGGCGGAAGTATTTCTCTGGGCTCACCTCCGGGCTTGCACAAGGGTACTAAGCCCCCCCTCCAGGGGGGGGGCCTGCACCAAAGTCCCATTAATGGTAACGGGACCCCCGTCGGCCTTTCCCCAACGACCCCGGGGAATATGAGGCCGGCAAAACCCCGGGGGACGCCTCCCCCTCCCACATTCCCCTGGGGTTTCCCCCCGCCGGAACGTGCCCCCACATGCCCGTCCTTGGCATCGCCAGCAGACAAGGGTCCCCGGGCCTTAAAACAGGGGCCGTTTTTTTGGGGAGGGGGCCTCTCCCCCCTTCCTAACCCGGAACCCCCTTTCGGGGAAAAAAAAACAGTCTTACCACGGTGAGGTTGCGGATTCCCCGGGGTTGTAGGCTTTCAGGAACTCCTCTGTAAGCCTGTCCGTTCCCCCAACCGCGACCAAACGTCCCCGCTTTTGGGTCGGTGAAAACCCCCCGCACCTCGGACTTTGGGAAGGGCCCGCCAAAACGGTCACGACCACTCGCTCGACCACCGGCAGGGTGTGGGATCTCCGGGTGTGCCACTTGTTGGTAATGTGGAACAGGCTACATTTGTGACCTGGCGGGCTTTGGCCGGATTAAATCCCCCGGGTTGACCTCGGCCCCGGCCCGGGGGACCCCCAAAGGGGCCCGGAATCTCCCCCCATTTTGTTTTAGCCCTTGGGGTCTTGGACACGCAGGTCGAAGTAGGGCCCTTTTCGGTTCACCCGTTAGGAAGGAGCCAAATCCCCCCCTGGCCCCGGGAGTGCCTCTCTTGCTATCCCCCAAAGGTCCCCCCGGGAGGGCCCCCAAAAGTCGTATCCCCGGGGCATTTGCGCGGGAATTTCACCAACTGGGGGCCGTGAACCGGCCTTTTGGGTATTCTGGCCTTTCACCAGGGGCGAGCTGTTCTGCAGCGGTGGTTTTTTCCTGCTGTTGTTTCCTTCACCGGGCTTGGGGGGTCCAATTAGCAGGGGATTCGTCTCAGCTTGCCCCGGAGGTCTCTTCGTGCGCTTTCTCTGGCTGGCCCCATCACTAGGTTAGCGTTGGTTTTTAATTTTTTCACCAATCATCCTTTTACCGCCTTGCTGACCGGCGTAGTTTCTTTGCCCCCGGACATACGTTTTTCCCTGCTCAAAGAGTATTCCCCTTTTTTTGCCCCCTGGTCCTCCCCCATGTGGAGCTTTAGGGCTCTGGGATGTGATTCACGTGTTCGGCAGAGACAGAGACGTATTCCAGGTGAAAATAAGGGTTCTGTATTTTATTTAGCAGCAAAAAAAAAGTACAACGGCAAGGGAGCAAAACCCCAAAAAAAAAAAAAACGCCTGCCCTTGGGCCTAACAACAGAGGCATTACTGCATCTGCAAGTTCACCCTGGGTTTTCCCCAAGGGCTCCCACCAAGGCTTTAAGGTACCAGGGGGGTAAACCCCCATAGTCATTTCCCGCTGACTTTTTTATCCAGGTAAACCCGGAGTAGTCATGGGGAAAGGGGCACCCACCCTGCTCTATGTCACCCCAAAAAAGGGCCGACCCCGGAAATGGCTGAAGCCAACTAACATATTACCATGTTAAAACATATGTCACAGTCTAAAAAAGTCGACACCCTTTTTTTGTTTGGCCTTTCATTCCCCCAAGCTCTTTACCTTGGGGCATTGTTTGGAATTGAAAGTCATGCCGGACCTGGCCGGATGTACCTCCATTGACACCCTTCCCGCTGTTGCCACCTTACTATTAATTTTTAAAACTACATAAAAGAGAATCCACAGTAGATTCCCAAAGGAAAAAATGTCAGAATTTATTTAAATAAAAGAACATTGCGGGTCATTTCGCTTTCTTTTGAAACCCAACAGGCAAAAAAACACACCCAAAAATTTCAGCGCTTCTTTGAAAAACTGACAAATAAGAAAAAGAGGGTCCCAATAGCATAATTCTTAATGAAGAATACAAACTTCCTAAATCATAAAAAAACTTGTTAAATCCCAAATAATTAAACTAAAAAAAACCATAATTCACAACATAGATTTATTTGTCTCCCTTTCTTTCCTCTTTTTTCCCTCTGCCCTCTCTTTATTATAAATCAAGTCAGAGAAGAATAATCTCCCTAAATAAATAAAAGACACCTGTGATGGTTGTGTGTGAAGAGCACAGCATTCAAATGTGTAGTATACATATAATATTGCTGGGAGCATTATACAAAGGGAAGAGTTTACAACAAATTAATTACCTATAGTGCCTTGCGAAAGGATTCGGCCCCCTTGTACTTTTCAACCTTTTGTCACATTTCAGGTTTCAAACAGGCTTCAGTTTTTTATTTTTTACAAAAGCTTAAAATATCCAATAAATTTCGTTCCCCTTCACAATTGTGTCCCACTTGTTGATTCTTCACAAAAAATAAAATTTTATATCTTTATGTTTGAAGCCTGAAATGTGGCAAAAGGTTGAAAAGTTCAAGGGGGCCGAATACTTTCGCAAGGCACTGTAGATTGCAAAATCATTACATCTTGCTATAAAGCTGTGTGTGTAAACCCACAGTGTTAGGCTGAATGTCAGAATGGCAGCATTTAGAGCGATGCTTTACAGCAGCTTCATGCACATAGGAGCCTTAAAGGGGTTTTGCCAAGAAGTGATTTCCTTACCTAACAGGCTGACACAGTACTCTTAAGTCTTGAATAAGGGGGTGTTATGTTTCTGTGTTTAAAGAAAAACCAAGAGCCTCCTCCATAATGTCATCGCACCACCTCCCATGCACGCTCCCGAGGCTGGTATTCAGTCTCTGTACATGAGCAAACATTTTGTTTGGCTAAACTACAGAGTATAAATGTATTGTGCACAAGCTATACAGGTTTTGTGTTCTCCCTCTTATCTGCTCAGGAGAGAAGATAAGATCTGAGCAAGCAGTAACTGCTGCAGGGAGGAGGGTAGGAGAGACAGAATAGCTGTAATGTAATTATATAAGTAAACATACAGGGATCCACTGCTGCAGGGAGAGCTGAGCACAGAGCTGACTGATAATTACATTACAACCAAGGGATTCTCTATACAGCAGACACAGGCTCTGACACAGAGCAGAGGTAGTGCACATGCCCAGAAGAACTGCTTTGTTCTTCCCCTCCGTTCAAAAGTCATTCATGAGCACTGCCATCAGATAAGAAGTGCAAACAAAACAAGTGTGGCCAGATCAGCTCCTGGTCCTAGTTAATGTAAACCGTCAGAAAACTAAGGCTGACTAAGCAAGGCTGCAGCTTTCACAGGCTACACTTTTATTTAATCACATATGTTTAGAAAAGTGATTAAATATCCATTTTGGAGGATCCCACGTCAAAATTAGATTGTGGCAAAACACCTTTAAGACTGACAGCCCCATTGACTTCTATAAGAGAGTTTTTTAGTCATGCTCTGTGACCTGGGAAGAAGTCAGTCTGCAGGGAGGGGGAGATGGTGAACTGTGATTATCTCCTATTGTGACTGGTGGATCCTGTGTTATCTATACACATTGCTGTCACCTTTCAATTTTCAAAGTGTCAGATTATTATTAGGCTTAGTGGCCAAAGTGAAAACTTCCGGATTTAAGAATTTTAAAAAAATATTGAAAGTGATATGGAAAATAAAAAAAAATAGCCAAAAATTCATAAAGAATTAGTTTAACATAAAAAACGTGAGTTAAACATTATGTTATGTTTTGATGACACATTCCCTTTAAAGCCATTTCCTGTATGCCTCTACCTGATTAGGACTGAGCTATAACACCAGACACAAATCATGTACACTTCAGTCCCAAGGCAAAAAGAGAACACAAAACCTGTATAGCTGTATGCAGCACACGTGCGAAAATGAGAGTACAAATCATGTACAAGTAATGCTATTTTGGGCAGAAATAACCTTCTCTTTAATTCTCTTACAACCTTGTTTCAAGCTTGGCAAAAGAAGGTGCCAGAAAAAGTACTAAGGTAGCCGTCTCCTCCTGTTATTTCATGTTTTACCAGACAGTTTTTTTTCTAAATTTGATTAAAAAGAACAGTATGGTACCTTCCAACAGTGGTGGTGTTAACCTAGCCTTAGCCAGAGAAAACAATGATTTTATTCACTTGCAGAAGGCAGAGATTTTGAAACTAGCAAGAAAATAAAGCTGAAATTGTGTAGTTTAAATATTTAACTAGTTTATTATATGATTATTAAGCTTTATTTGAATAAGACTGGGCAAGCCATTTAAATCTACTTTCTTTTAATCAACAATATACAATAATTGTTAAAAAAAAAATCAAACCATAACCATAGTTACTGTTTGGACGTATTTATATGCCTAATGCAGAGTGAGTAACTATTCAGGAAATGTAAGTCATCCAGCTTAGGTGGACTCAGTAACCACATTTTTAGCTTTCTGTTTAGGTGGAATTAGTAGCAAAATATATGTCCTTCTGTTTCTTTGGACTCAGTTCCCACATGTATGTATTTTGGTGGGCTCAGTACCCACATGCATGTCCTACTCTTTTGGTGGGCTCAGTACCCACATGCATGTCCTACTCTTTTGATGGGCTCAGTACCCACATGTATGTCCTACTCTTTTGGTGAACTCAGTACCCACATATATGTCATGCTCTTTAGGTAGGCTTAGTTCCCCCATTTATATCCTACTCTTTGGGTGAACTCAGTTCCCACATGTATGTCCTACTCTTTTGGTGGGCTCAGTACCCACATGTATTGCTTACTTTTTGATGGTATCAGTACCCACATGTATGTCCTACTCTTTTTTGATGGGCTCATTACCCACATGTATGTCATACTCTTTTGATGGGCTCAGTACTCATATGTATGTCATACTCTTTTGATGGGCTCAGTACCCACATGTATGTCATACTCTTTAAGTGGGCTCAGTTCCCCCATTTATGTCCTACTCTTTTGATGGGCTAAGTTCCCACATGTATGTCCTACTCTTTTGGTGGGCTCAGTGCCCACATGTATGTCCTACTCTTTTGATGGGCTCAGTACCCACATGTATGTCATACTCTTTAAGTGGGCTCAGTACCCACATGTATGTCATACTCTTTAAGTGGGCTCAGTTCCCCCTTTTATGTCCTACTCTTTTGATGGGCTCAGTACTCTCGTGAACGTCCTACTCTTTTGGTGGGCTCAGTACCCACATGCATGTCCTACTCTTTTGATGGGCACAGTACTAACATGCATGTCCTACTCTTTTAATGGGCTCAGTTCCCCCTTTTATGTCCTACTCTTTGGGTGAACTCAGTTCCCACATGTATGTCCTACTCTTTTGATAGGATCAGTACCCACATGTATGTCATACTCTTTAAGTGGGCTCAGTTCCCCCTTTTTGTCCTACTCTTTTGATGGGCTCAGTACTCTCGTGAACGTCCTACTCTTTTGGTGGGCTCAGTACCCACATGCATGTCCTACTCTTTCGATGGGCTCAGTACTAACATGCATGTCCTACTCTTTTAATGGGCTTAGTTCCCCCTTTTATGTCCTACTCTTTGGGTGAACTCAGTTCCCACATGTATGTCCTACTCTTTTGATAGGATCAGTACCCACATGTATGTCATACTCTTTAAGTGGGCTCAGTTCCCCCTTTTTTGTCCTACTCTTTTGATGGGCTCAGTACGCTCGTGAACGTCCTACTCTTTTGGTGGGCTCAGTACCCCCATGCATGTCCTACTCTTTTGATGGGCTCAATACTAACATGCATGTCCTACTCTTTTAATGGGCTCAGTTCCCCCTTTTATGTCCTACTCTTTGGGTGAACTCAATTCCCACATGTATGTCCTACTCTTTTGATGGGATCAGTACCCACATGTATGTCCTACTCTTTTGGTGGGCTCAGTTCCCCCATTTATGTCCTACTCTTTTGATGGGCTCAGTTCCCACATGTATGTCCTACTCTTTTGGTGAGCTCAGTTCCCCCATTTATGTCCTACTCTTTTGATGGGCTCAGTTCCCACATGTATGTCCTACTCTTTT
Source organism: Phyllomedusa bahiana (assembly GCA_025379985.1). Classification (NCBI taxonomy): domain Eukaryota; kingdom Metazoa; phylum Chordata; class Amphibia; order Anura; family Hylidae; genus Phyllomedusa; species Phyllomedusa bahiana. The sequence continues at coordinate 185,822 of JAODAL010001431.1, forward strand.
GGTGGGCTCAGTACCAACATGCATGTCATACTCTTTAAGTGGGCTCAGTTCCCCCTTTTCTGTCCTACTCTTTTGATGGGCTCAGTACTCTCATGAATGTCCTACTCTTTTGATGGGCTCAGTACTCTCGTCAACGTCCTACTCTTTTGGTGGACTTGGTTGCTTCATGAATGTAACATGAGGTTTAATCTATAAAAACTAATCCTTCTGTCTTGTTTTTGAAAACCTAAAAAACCTTAATTATGTAAACAGCCAACATTTCCAGTACAATCATGCATCCTTTAGTCATAGACAGAACCAAGTAGCTGCTTGATCATAGTGCCTGGTGTTATCACACATTTTACTGTGCACTTATTCGTTTATATCCATAGGATATCAAGATAATATTTTTCTTTTTTTTTTTTTTGGAACAAATTTTTATTGACACATTTAAAGCAATACATAGATTGAAAAGAAAAATGTACCTATAAAAAAAAAACAGTGTAATTTTACATTATTAGTATTTTTCAATGTTCACATATACCATGAATTGTAATATGTCATTTAAATGATCCGGTAGATTTCTATCTTAGACATTGTACATTTTAACACAATATAAGTACAGAAAGCTTGTCCAGATGCGCAGTGAAGGGGTTAGCCATGCCTAAAGTGGCCCGTGAAACTTCCTTATTATACATGCCAGCTAAAATGAGTCTCCATAATCCAGAGACGAGCCTGTCATTGCTGGACCATAATTAACAATGAAATTGATGCTGCAGTGCAGTGATCGGAGCACGAAAAAACCAAGCAATACAACATGAAATTGTACTTAGAAGGGGTCACTGGGAGCCTCTGTGAGTGGGTTCATGTCACAGTAATGAGCGGATGCGCAGCTGTTTATAGCAGAAATCCACTTCAATAAACTCACCAGGTCCTTGAGTTCATTCATAATACTGTAATGCTGATTATAATGAACATATAACACATAAACACACATACACTGTAGAGCACTTGGTGAGGCGGACGTGGAGAACCAGCTCTCCGTATGGTATATTGGATTGTATGCAAGAATGTAATCATGGGAACTGTGTAGCATGTTAAGTGGGAGCAGATTGTAGACATTTTTTGACAGAACATCTTTTGTTTGATTCTCTGTGTCCTTCATGACATCACACTTATTCAGCTGTAGCATAGTCCATAGAACTGCATGGAAAATATCCTAATGGAGATGACAATTTTTCTTCCCTTGGTTTAATCTCATAGGCAGCCACTTTAACGGTATACCACAATCACATTTTTTCTTGTCACATATTGACAAGGAATTTGCAACTATTATATGTTTTTTTTTTTTAGTTGGGTGGTTGTTTTATTTTATATAATTTTTTAAAGTTCCCTTATGTACATTACTTCCTGGTTTGTCTCTGTGACTTCCCCTCTGTGAGCTTTGATAGCAGTGAGAGGATTGCTTGACGGTGGTTCTTCCAGGCGGACTAGGGTCTGAGATGTGTAAGTATTATCAGCAGCACTTGATAAGTGTGAAGAAACCCACTTTGTAGTGTAAAAAAGGATTACTCAATTATCCTTTCATGTATGACTCTTTTTATGGCCCAGTCTAATCTTATCTGAGTCCAGAGAACAATGTAGAGATCATTATGTCATTACCTACTATTTGTAATGAGAGTACATAGAACTAAGCAGCTCCAACTGTATAATGTTGTTTGTCTGCCATGCCATTCAAGAGTTTCATCTTTCCACAATCACAGCTAGAAAAAGACTAGTTTTACCTTTATTTTATATTTGCATAGGACTGCTGAAATAAACAAAATACTGCCAAAAATGTAAAAAAAAAAATTGTTTTCCAGGAATATTGGTGTTAACAAAAAATACTCCTTTCTGATGGAAGTGTCCCTCTAAATAGCCCAACGTAGGAAAATGATTAATCAGAAACCCTCCAAATCCCCCAAATTCCTAGCCCTGTTGAAATACAATACCCAATTAATATGCCAACCATCATTTTTTGCAACAAATATTCAAATACATAAGCCCAAGCATGTAATTACTAATGTAGAAAATTCTAATAAACCAATTAGACAGCGGAGGCCTGCACAACTTGCTAAGATGTGGGGGCAAAAATCCACTTTTATCATGGGTTCACACATACTTTGATGTGCAACTGGCATTTTACACAACAAAAGATGCATAAAAACGCAGAATATTTCTATGTCAATAGGAACATGTCACTTAACACATGCATATTTTACATGTAATTTAACACACAGTATGTGGAAATCTGCCTCTAAATTGAGGGTCAGATCAATTAGAAGTCTGCTGAATTAGTCTCGATTTTACATGTAGCTTCCATGCTCAAGCAGCAGTGAAATTTTGTGCTGAGGTGTTTGTTGGTGCAGTGCATTGGCACGGGCAGTACGGTAAGATGGGGCGCAAGCCCGTTATGGAGATGGCGAATTTGACTGAAGGTTGTTGGCTCATGAGAGCATGGTGGCAGCTTTAGCAGGACATGTTATGAGTGTGCGCGCGCGGAAGGGGGAGTGGGCTTTATGTGGATTCTCTGATGGCTAATTGGTGAGCACCTGAATGGGGTGTTTACCTAACATGATATAAAAGGAAGTGAGCTCAGACCACATGTGATCGGACCTCTAAGCCTTGATAAAGCCAGGTTAGCTGGCGAAACATGTCGGCGAGGTCAGATATGACGTTTTAAATTGTGATCTCTCACCTCTGTCTACAAGTGTCACCTGCTGCAGGGGTGTCACAAGGGGGCCTTATTTGTTCTGTGTCTATGAGATTAGGGACGACTGCCCAAGTAGTTGGCTTGGGATCCCTTACTGAAGCTAGTACTTTGCTATAGATATAAGGCTCCCCTGTTAGTAGGTGGGGTTCCACCAGACTTGATAATAGAAAGGGAGTTATTCCCTCTCTCAGAAGCAAAAAGGGTTAAATGATGAGGTTAGAGATCAGGTTTTTAAATAGTGTGTATAGAGGTTAAGAGTTAGATATAATAAAAGTTACGTTTTAGTGTTTAACAGATAGAGAACTGATAGAGTTTAAGTTTGCCTATGGCAAAATAGTAAATATAGTGGCTTCAAAGCACACCCATTGAGTGATGACAAAACGTTCACTGAGGCCATGTGTTCAATGAACATCAGGTGGTTTGCAGGAGATAGGTGGAAGGGGAAGACAAGGCTCTTTGCCTGGTTTTGTACAGCAGGACAAGTAAATCATTTTTAATAAGTATGAATTACAAAGTATAATATAATACAGTTGTGAGCAATTTAAAACTTACAAAAATAGTCCAGGCTCCTTTAACTTCAGTTAATGTTTAATAAAAAAGAATATTAGTGAAAATAATTTAGCAATAAATTAATAAAATAAATCCTCTTTCATATGTTTTTAACTTCCCCATGCTCCTAGTTGTTTATGGATCAAAAAAGGTCAAAACTAAATATATACTCATGTGAGGTAGACAGCTCTAATGAAAAAGCGGACACATATTATAGAATTCCAATAATCTAGTGCCTATGGGACCAAGCATGTAATGAATGATTAGATTTTATGCATTATCAAATGGATTTAAGTAAGCTTGATAAAAAGAAATCTCTTCCACAAATGCAAAATCCTTTATCCCTCCTTCCTAGTTCAATTTTCAGTAACAGATTATTGGAAGAACTTTACTAATTTAATGGTCACTTTGCTAAACCAAGACAAGTTATGTTACAGTATTTTCATAGCAGTAGTTATCCAGTAGTAGCCCTGGCATTCAGGGTCCGAGTTTGTGTTGTGCATTCTGGATTTCCTGCACAGTGTCTCTGGCTGTCTGTATCCCCGTTTTTGTTCCTGCCTAGAGCTCATATCTGCCTGTTGGCTGTGATTTGTCTGCTGGTCATTCATTTCTGAATTTTGTCTTCTGGCCATCTAAAGTTACTCCTGGTTGAAGTCCGCAGTTCCTCTGGTGTTCTTCCTGGTTCAAGTCCACAGTTCCTTTGGTGTTCCTCCAGGTTCAAATCTGCAATTCCTCTCGTGTTCCTCCTGGTTCAAGTCAGCAATTCCTCTGGTGTTCCTCCTGGTTCAAGTCAGCAATTCCTCTGGTGTTCCTCCTGGTTCAAGTCAGCAATTCCTCTCGTGTTCCTCCTGGTTCAAGTCAGCAATTCCTCTGGTGTTCCTCCTGGCTCCAGTCCGCAATTTCTCTGGTGTTCTTCCTGGTTCCAGTCCGCAATTCCTCTGGTGTTCCTCCTGGTTCAAGTACACAATTTCTCTGGTGTTCTTCCTGGTTCCAGTCCGCAATTCCTCTGGTGTTTCTTGTGGTTCAAGTCTGCAGTTCCTCTGGCGTTCCCTTTTTCAGTAACAATGATAAGAGCAGATACTGAAAGCCAAGCTTCTCTCCAGTTGTTAATGTTTTTCAGGGAGTGATCAGGCTACTGCTACAACCAGGGCTGTGGAGTCAGCAAGCCAAAGCCCCGACTCCGACTCCTCAATTACCCAAACCTCCGACTCCCAACTCCCTCCTGACTCCCTCATACACGGCGCATGTTTAAGTGATAACTTTACTGTAGTAAAGTTTTAACATCAGGCTGTTTATCACCTTATGATACAATAATCAAGCTATTTAGGTAGAACAGACACTGACAAGCAAAAGGGTAACAATGTTTTGATCTTTTGAACACTTGTGGGTAGAGTTGAAGAAAAAGCTGTATTTGTATCCAAGTCCAGTCTGCACCAACATTGGGAATATGTAGAAGAGACCTGAGATCAGATTTTAGTCAAGACCTGCTTGAATCTGATTCAGAGCCCAGAAGGATTCAGGCAGCATTGAAAACCAAAAGGTGGATTCACCAAATACTAACAAAATAATAAGAATTAACATTTTGATTTTTAGGAGCAAAACAGTAACAATGCAGTTACAGGAAATAATCTGCAGAACTAAGCAGATGCTAAATGTATGTATAAGATAGGTAAGATGACTGTATATAAAATTACAGTAGCCTCATGTGCAAAGCTGTAGTGGATGGAGAGATATAGAACCTGAAAGTCACAAGTTCAAAGCAATGTTACCATTTTGTTTGTCAGTGTAAAATATATTTATTGGATATGACTTTAGAACACAAAAAAATTGTAAATATGCAAAACACTGCAGGAACATTCGGGGAGTCTCTGAATTTGTTCTGAGAAATAATATTGCCTCCATCAGATCCTGCATTCATGACCTCACATCTGATCTCATTATTTCCAGGCTAGAGAACGGCCTCTCTACACTAACTTGGGTTTTTGGCAAAGCGGTGACCACAGGGGCATCTCTAACAATGTCAGGGTATAAAGGAATTGCCTCAGCCACAGTCAGTTTTGATGAATGGTTGAACTCTTCTACTTCTTTGAAAGCAGGAGAAAAATGTTGCTGAAATCTGTTTGCCATGGCAGCGGAATCTTTTCCCCTGGAGCAGCGCTTTGCCTGCTCCATGTCATCAATTACACTCCTCATGTGATAAGACTGAAGATATGGGAGCAGTAGCACTGGCTGGACCCAATTCCTCTTGCTCTTTGCACTGCATCGAACTAACTGGACCAACTAATTATATATTTTGGGAGTCAGAGTCGGTCCCTTTTATGACGATGACGACTCCTGCAAAATAGGCACTGACTCCGACTCCACGACTCCGACTCCACAGCCCTGGCTACAACACAGAAGTAGTCTTTATCCTAGGAAAGTATCTGTAAGCAAGTAGTTCAATTGATAGTCTGCTGTATCTTTGAAATAAATCAAAATTAGAATAAATAAATAATACATTTCGGCAGCTACAATTATAAATGGGTATATCCCAGGGACCCTGGATACTAAGTTGCGTTAGAGCAGGACCTGAGAGTAGATGCCATAGGATTTTGCTGCCCAATGGTTTTGACCTGCCAGACCTTGCACTCAGTGTCGGACTGGGGTGCCTAGGGCCCACAGGTGGAGTTGACTCTAGGAGCCCACCAGTTAAAGTGTTTCTGGGCCCACCGGTGGAGTTTATATTAGAGGCCCACTCTCCAGCTACTGTAAATGACTGTATAGGCCTCCTATACTCTGCCTCCTGCTTTTTTTTTTTTTGAGGATGTATATGCAGTTACAAAACAACTCCAGGTCTACCATGCTTAGGGGACCACTGAATGTTTCCCCTTCTCCCCTGTGGGCCAGTCCGAGCCTGCTTGCACTCATTGATAATTACAGACTGAGGCAAGGAATGCAAGAACTTGAAGATTTATAAAAGAGAGAAGGTTGCAGGAATTTTCTGTTTTTCCCTACATAAAATCAGTACTAGTTTCCTATACATGATGGGGAGATTCATAAACAATTTGTATGTCCTTTTAAACAGATTGCCAAGCAATGCCTTGAAGAGCGATGCTAAGAAAAGTGAGCGTTTTATGGTAACCACAGTACACACAAGCATTACATTGCCTCCAGCTATTCCATCAATATCATATCACACAATGCAGAGATGTAAAATATTGATCCAAACCCTCTCTGGCCTCATACTTAGTCCTGGCCCAGGAAGAACATAAAGTGTACTTTGTCTGAAGTGATCTCTCTCCTTTGCTGCTGCCTTTGATCATCTGACAGCCAGAAACCCATGGGATGCTCTGAGCTTTCTAATATAATTGATCTTTAAATCTTAACCATTATAGAAAAATCGATTTAACCTATTGATTGCTTGAAAGTGTAAAACCTGTGGCTAAGGCAAATATTCCTTATGTTGATCCTAAGCAAAAAGATCGAAAATGCTAAATCTAAGTGCAAATTTTGCCCCAGTTACAAAACATACATCAAAATGCTTACACGCTTATGGTAGATCACTGAAACAATTGTAGTATTTTATAATTGTGTCACCTATTATTAGACAATAGTAAATGGTAATTTATTACTAACAATCTGTTAAGATCTATAATAGCCTGTGATATACTGCAATGGAGAAATCCATTTATGACAATTTAGTTTCAACCAAAAGAAATACAGGTAAGCTGTATGAAAAAGTAACCTGAATTACCATTTTGTTTTTAAACATTTTATTAATTTTGTTCAACAAATGAACAGAAGGTCCAATTATGTTTCATAATATACACGGCTGTTCTTAGGCTACATTGCACTCAGGGCAGGGTGAAGAAATTTCTTTCCCCCCAACATAATGTGCCACGATGCGACACGGTGCATTACCATCAACCAAATATACAAAATGCTTTAACACAATGTTCTACGTATACAAGTACTATATAATAGTCATACAGTTACCAAATAACACTGCTACACAAAACCAGAATCCCAGGCTAATATTACCAATATCCTACTAAGACCACATACCCACCAGCACGAGTGACCGAAACGCGACCCGTCCACAATCACCAGCACTAGTGACCGAAACCCACACCCTGACCACTATCCCACCACATAGTGACTGAATAATACTGCAACACCATGACCACATATTACCACCACATAGTTACTGAATTATACACAATACCATTACTGAATACAAACCTTTATACTGCAACCAATATTATCGGGTCATGGGCCATACAGTGATACCATTGTACACAACCTGAGACAAAAGTAAAGTTACATTCAGGGACTTTCAGGAACTCTCTGAAGAGTTTTCCTTTCCTTTTTCTTCCCATCGTCCCAGGGGGCCCCTGATCTTCCCCAGACCGACTCCTCACTGTTGAATTTACAAAACAAATATCTTAGACCCCCAATTTTTCAAAACACTTCTCTACCAATTTTTTTACCTCTGTACAAACCCCCATTTTTTCGCCCAAAAAAAGCGTATAGTTTCACCCCCAAACTAGGAGGCAGTCCTCAATTAGGGAGGGGTATGCGCCCCATTAGGTAGGTAAAATTTTTGGGTCCCCTCAAAAAAGTAAGTATTATCTCCCCTAATTAAGTGTCGTATTAATAGCCCCCATAAGTAAAATATAATCCCTATTAAAGTATTATAGCCCCTCCCCCAAAAGAGAAAAATAATTCCATTTATTTGTTATAAGGCCCCCCTAGGGATTTGCCCCCTGGTAGCCATGAGTAGCCCCCCCCAACTAGTAGTAGCCCCCTGAGTCAGGTTAGTACCCCCAGTACCAGGTATTTGCCACCTGTACCGTAGTAGCCTCCGTAGAGCCCCCTGAACCAGGGGATAGCCCCCTTACCCGGTTAGACCCCCGTATCAGGTAATAGGGCCCCCCCTTTGCCAGGTTTTACCCCTGTAGCCATGAAAATAACCCAGTAGCCAGGTAATATGCCCTCTGTAGCCGATAGAGCCCCCCGTAGCCAGTAATAAGCCCCCTTAGCCAATAGTAGCCCTCTGTAGCCAGTAATAACCCCCTGTAAAACCATGTAGTAGCCCCCTTTGACAAAATATTTCCCCTCAGTAAAAGGAATATTCCCCCGTAAGCCGAATATGCCCCCGTTACCAATAGTACCCCTTAGCCATAATTACCCCCTCAGCTAGTGATAAAATAAAAAAGGACCCCTTCCTGGCTATGGGCAGGGCCGGGACTGGGTTTAAAGGGTAAATGGTGTGAACACAGCCGCTTAGCCCCCACAGAGGTCCGGGGTCTCTGGCGGCAGAGCTGCCTTAGGGGGAAACAACGTCGCAGGGGGCGTGGTGAAAGCCATGTGTCACGCACCCTGTGGCGCACGGCCATGCAGAGTCAGAGGCCAATTGCCAGGCGGGTGGCTGCGGCGCCCCCTATAACGAGCGCCGCCCTGGCACCCCAGGCCCATCGCCCCCCCGAACCCGCCATCTAGGGAAATTTCCCCGTTTTAAATACTGCAGCCTGGCAGGGTTTCGGGCACCAAACTTGGGCCCCTCTTGTGGGGGTTTAGCAACTTTTTTTGCCCGACCCCTTTTTTGTGAAACGGGTAAAGGGAAAATACCCCCACAAAAACCCCACGGTTTACCCCAACTTGGGCCCCAGCCACTTTAAATTTTTGGGGGGGGGCAGGTCAGTACAAATCCAAACAAAACCAGAAATCCTCAACCATCTGACCCCCTACTACACACATAAGAACCCCTCTCTAAAGTGGGCTAACGAAACGTTTCCCGCACCACCCCAAAAAAACCCCTAATTTTCCCCGTACGTTTCGGGTAAAAGGGTTTTCCTCAAACTTTTGGGACTCACTCCAGCTCCACTACTGCTCCAATGCCAGGAAAAAACCACACCCCCGATCAACTGGGTTAAAACCAAAACAACGTGGGCTCCCCAAAAAAACACGACCCCAAAAGACCCCCGTGTGAAAAATCCCCCTTTGGCTAAAGTTTTTAAAACGGCTTTAAAAAATGGACGGGAAATTTTAGTCCGTAATTTAAAGCGCCGGGGTGCGCAAAAATTTCGGGGTGAAAACGTCCCCCGTCAATTTCGGTAATCCACAGTTTTCCCTAGAGAACAAAAAATTAAAGTCTCCTCTTTCCCTGCCGGCGAAAAACCCAGGGGGGAATAAAAGACAAGGGGGAAAACCAGCGGCTATACGCCCCCGCTGGGAAAAACGATCCCATGGGCCGGCGAGGTGTCACCCCCCCAGCTCCCCCCCCCCCGCTCCCCCCCCCCGCCCCCTCCAAAACGGCGGATTGCGGGGCCGGGAAAAACGTCCCCAATTTAGCCGTGTGAACCAGCCTAAAAGTCCTGGGAAAGCGCCTTTTAAAATCCCCGAAAAATAAAGGTAAATCCTGTGCCCGAATCCCTTGGGGCTGAAGTGGGGGACACCCAAAAAAAAATTTTCAGGCGGTTTCCCCTAAAAGTTTTTTAACATCCCTAACATAGACAACTAACCCCAAGCTGGTAGTTTTCCAAAATTTTCCCTTTTCCCGGTAAAGGTGTAGTGGGGTTTTAAAATGCGACGTTTTGGAAATCTTTCTGACTCTCTTTATTTGACTTTTCCATTAAATTTCAAACAAGAAGTTGTGTCCTGTCCCCGGGGAACCTTAACAAAAAAGTAAGGTTAAGGCCCCTGTTAACACGGGTTATTCCCCGGCCGGGGTTTGTGGGCCGGATTGCGCTCCAAATCCGGCTTTAATAAGGGGCGGGGCCGCTCCCCGGCCCCATAGACGCATTAAACTACGGGGCGTATTGTGCCTTTGGGTAATGTGCCCTGTCACTTTCCCCCCCCGCGGCGGATTCGCCGAGCGGGGGGGAAACAAAAGGAATCCCTGTTTTCCTATTAACATGGATTAAACCCAATTACCCCGACGGGTTGGCCGAACTGCAAACGCAAATCCCGGGGCGGGGGTACGGGGCCCTTCCCCCCGGGCAAATAAGCCGTGGGGAACGAGGCCTTAAGTCCACAGGGAAAATTTCGGGGCTAAATTACACCCCCCAATTAAACCCCTGTGTTTTGGGAGCTCAACCCGGGGATCAGTGTGAGCTCCCGCGGGGGGGGGGGCCGGCAGCTTTGCCCCCCAAAAGACCTCATTGGGCCAAAAGGCGTAAACGCCGTGGGAAAAAAGACCCTTTCACTTCTCTCCTCACGGCGAAATGGGGAGAGGAAGGGATAATCCATATTTTTTTCTATGAGAACTGTGAATTACCGTGATTATTGGGATGTATTTCGCCACGTATTGAGCGCAGTACCCCGCGAAATACGGGGCGAAACACGTCCCAATTTCACCCGTGTGAACATAGCCTTGGGGTTCATGGATGTAGTCTGGAGAAGCACAGTGTACTGTATAGACAGACTAAGACTAAAATGATTCCAGGTGTGTACAGGTATGTCCATTGCTTCCTTGTATATGGCCTAACAGGCACCATAGAGGATTTCCCGGCAGTTTTCTGGTGCCTTCCCTACAACCAAGCACTGCATTTTGACTGTCAGAGTAAAATATGTGCAGTTCAATTTTAAATAGTTTAAAGGGAATGTATTACCAATATTTTTTTTACTAATTAAAATCAGTTATTGATACATGTTTTTAGCAGTTTTTTTTTTCTGATTGTAGATTTTTCTATTCTGTTTCATGGGGGCAGCCATCTTGCATAAGCTGCTTTAACAGCATTTAGAGTTCTGCTTTACTGCAGCTAAATGGGCATAGGAGCAGAACAGGAGGTGACTTATTGACTTGTATTGGAGACTGTTCTAGGTATGCTCTTTGACGTGGTAAGAAGTAATTTCATAAGGAGTGCATGAGGAGAACTGTGTCCATCACCTAGTATGAATGGTGAGTCCCATGTTATCTACACATTGGTGTCACCTTTTATTGAAATTTTGCCTGTGATAATAATGACGAGGGTCAATACTTAAAGGGTTTTCTCACCACTATGATTAGCTTTTAACATGTAGGGAAAGTGATATGGAGACTATTACAAAATACATTGCTTTCTTGATTTTGCTTTGGTCAGGAGATAATAAAAGATTTTATCTCCTCTTAGAGTACATAAGTTTCTCTTAGTTACTGACTAGCTCTCCTCTGTCTGTTATCTGATTGTTCCACAGGCTGCCGTTAGTTCATGGTGAGTCACGACTCCCTGCAGAGTCTTATCTCTAGCAACAGACTTTGTTTACCTTAGTAAATGATGAGATTTCACCCTTTAGAGCTCTGTATCTGTGTGTTCTACAGTTAATTAATCTCCAGCATTCATGTCAGTGTAACAGGAATAGCTAGGAACAGCAGAGCTGATATGCCAGTCACTGCTATAGAACCACCCACAACCTGAACAGGCAGTGTGAGTCTGAAGCTGCCTGTGACAGCTGTATTCACTATGGAAAAGAGCACTTGTCTCAATCAGAGACCAACTGAAACTAAAAAAAAAAAAAACTGCTAAAAGGGAATTTTTATTGTGTCTGATCTGGAGATATCACTACACACTACTGTCTATTCACTGCAGTCTCAGTGAGTTTCCTTAGCAGTCTTTTTTCCCAATTACTGTCACTTTTCCTTTCTTTGCAAAAGTGAAGGCTTATCTTTGTTGACTGGCAGTCACTTGACCTCTCTCTGTCACAAGCTGATATTTTCCTTTCTTGGGCACTCTTATTTTATTGGCTGCCCTATATCCGTCCCCAATAGCCCCAATAACCGTCAGGTTTCCCTTGTTTGTACTTTGAATCCCCAGAAAAGATGAAGAAGAAAATAAAGTCGGGGCCCTGCCACTCGTCTATAATACACCTCAGTGAGGCGAAGATATGGTGCTGATCGCTGTGAATCCGGATGTGCCTGCTGAGCGGAGGATACAGCGCACGGATACACACAGCACTCGGCTACAAATGAAGCACAATTGTGCAACAAGTTTCTTCCTTCACACAAGACTGGGACTCTGTTCCACAGGATATCCTTGCGCTCATGTGAACACACTACAAAGCATGTGATCAGCCTGGCGTAAGGTACGTGGCGTACGCAGTTTACGTAAGAAGTTCTTAGAGTGCTGCTGGTTTCTGCAGAGCGGTGCCGGGGACGTAGCTGTGTTATTCCACATGTGCGAGTCCCAGCTTGTGTCAGGAGCTGTGGGATGTGTCTGTGGGTAGGGGACCTTTGGCCCCAATTTTTTTTCTGTTTCGTCTTTACTGAGAATGCCCACTGCAGTGCTTCTTGCGGCTTTGGAGTGGAGACCCGCGGCTGCCGTTGAGAGACTCGGACGGAGTCTATACATATATACAGGCAGTCCCCGACTTACATACGTCACCTAGTTACAAACAGAGGCTTATGGGGCGTGGCTGACATTCAACACCGAGTAACGCCACATGATAACCAAGTGCCAGCATGCCACAGCTGCACATGAGATACAGAACGTTAGGTGAAATCTTCTAAAAAAGGCCACAGACAGCAAAACAAATGTAAAAACTGTTCCCTGCACTATCCAAAATTGTAAAAAATTTTTTTGCTGGAATTACATTTAATAAATATACCTGTTCCGACTTACATACAATTTCAACTTAAGAACAAACCTACAGTCCCTATCCCGTTTGTAACCCGGGGACCGCCTGTACATATGCTTATGAGAGTTGTGCCTCTACAATACATGCACAACTCGAGGAGGTGAACGTGCTGTTCACTTTTATTTGTGTTCTACTTTTTGACATTGACGTACTTTCACCATAAAAGCACCCCTCTATATTTTTCTTATATTTTTGAATCCCCAGAAGAGACAGCAGATAAACTGGAATAACAGTGGCAAGGCAAAGTGACAGTCAGGTATGGCTGCAAGAAACTAAAGAGAGTTTAGATCGTACAAGTGGATTTTAGAGCAGTGAGGCTGTATGAATGCCAAGATAAGACAATTATACCCACCCCATATGAGACAATGCCTGATCCTTGTCTTATCTTGCCCTCTTCTGCTCCCTTTGGTAGACAGTTCATAGTATTTAGATGAGCTAATCCTGATGCCAGGACACAATTAGATTATATCTTTTTATAATCTAGGCATGAACTAACCTGCTAGACTGGGTGAGCACCACAGATTTGTAGTCTACGGGCAGAGTTAGAAGCATAGTATGATTAATTATAACTGCTGTGACGCATTGATGATGAATTCCTTTTCCATTCTTGGGAGATATGGCTTTAGCATCCATTACCTGGCTCCATAGAACCTATTGCGATTATAGACCTTTTTTTGGTTCAGCAGCTTTTCTGCATATTGTAGAAGTATATCTAACTTTCATACCATTCTTTTCATCTGTCCTGTCACAACTCAGTGCTGAGAAGATCTCAAGAGCACCTGTACTTACATTAGTAGATCTCCCCCTTGCTAAGATTGTCTATCCCTATAAGATCTGCTGTGCTGAATGAACTTGTCTGTTAAAATAGAGGATGAAGGACAATATCTCTGTCACGATCAGCAGTAGTGGATCCTCTGGACCACCGCAAGCAATGTTATACTGTAAGCCACCACAGGGAGCGGAATCTAAGTAGGTCCTGGTATTCACCAGAGCCCGCCACAAAGTGGGATGGACTTGCTGCGGCGGGAGTCTACCAGGTGATTGGTTGTGGCAGCAGCCAAGGTGTAGCATGGACCAGAATCGTAAGGCAAGACGTAGTCGGGGACAGGCGGTAAGGTCAGGACAGGCGGCAAAGGTTCGTGGTCGAAGGACGGAGGCAAGAAGGTACACGGTAAATCAGAACAAGACACAAGAACGCTTTCTCAGTAGGCGGTAAGGCACTAAAGATCTGGCAACAGGATCAGGAAGAGGCAGACTTAAATAGGGGCAGCGACTAGCAATACCCAATTACCAGTGCGCTGGCACTTTAAATTTAACAGTGCCAATTTGGGCGACATGTATGAACGTTGGCGCTAACAGGCCAGTTCTGAATAGCTTTAAGGTAGCGTAGAATGCAGCAGAATGTATGACCCTGTTCTTCTGCAGGTCATACATACAGGTGCAGTCTAATGCCAATCTGACAAGTCAGGCTCAGGCACCACCTTTAACCTAGTCTGGCTGTTCTAACTGTTATGTGCCAAAGTCTGGCGTCCAACATTCATAAATGTGTCTAATTCTGCGAATGTGGTGCGGCGCCCCCCAGAACACCCCTAATCTTTGGCGCATTAAAAAGTGTTGCATCGGCACTTATAGCGCCAAAGTTTGGAATGCGACTGTTCATACATCTATAGAACAGGGCTACGACAGCTTTTGGATTCCAGATAACTGGCACAGCCCCTTTATACGTGTCATCCTTTGTGTTATAGATAATTTCTAGACATGCCTGTGCCTCATCCAACAAAAAGGGTGACTTGGTGATAGAGGAGTGGCTCAGCATACAATGCACACAGTCAGTGGAATAAAGTAAGTCATCTAATAAAAGGTGTAAAGTTAGACTACACAGTTCTAATATGCACCAGATTTATCAACACTATGATAAATGTGGCGCATTGTAAGACTGTCTAGTCTAAATCTACACTGTCTAAGAATTACATTATTGTCATCGATATTTATCCTTGTCTTGACTTTAGAGTCTAACCTTCAAGTATTTCAAACTATGAACTATTCTAAAAATCCACAGGAAATATAGGGATAAGTAATATTTAGTAGCATAGCTGTTCATTTAACTTTTTGGTGTTTTTGGTATTTCTTGTTTAATAGTTCCTTTTTGTAAAGTTTGTGCTACTAGGATCGATATCAGCATTGCTGTCACATAAAATACCTTTGAAGTTCAAGGTTGATTTATGCCTTCATGACAGTGATGAAGCTATTTACTTCAGCCTCTGGATCTTGATCTCTGGGGAATTTTGTTAAGGCAAAATGGAGTGTAAATCCATATGTTCTACAAAAGGTGTTTCCGCAAAGGTCAATTTAAATCAATCGACATTCCTCTTTATATATTGGTTTAGTTACAATTTCATTCACAGCTGCTTTGATTCCATTGGGTTTCTATTGTTTCCGAAGAAACCTCCAACGCTTATGTGAACAAGTCTAATATGGCATGATGGAAGCTGATGCCATACCTCATTGAGCACTGTGTATACAGTGAATGCAAGGGACAATGGTCTTTGCAGAGTCTGGCTCCCGCCGTCGGCTGGCTCTCCAGTCTGGGACTGGTGAGGTCTTCCTGCAGCTGCAGATTTTACAAAGTCAATCAGAGTCACTTGGATGTTTGTAGCATGCACGCAGTCTGCAAGTGGTTGAAGTATGTGATTTACCATGTGAAATTCAAATCCTTGAAGCTGAGCTATAATCTATCTCTTGGTATTATAGGTAGTTATTACCCCCCACCCCTCCCAAAAGTTTTGTACTTTGTCAGTATTGAGTCTTAGGTTGGTCATAAGCGTAAGAGACACTTGTCCATAAGATGAGTGATTACTAAGTTGCCTGTTATAACCATTTGTAGATGCTTTTTCATAATGTCCAGTTAGCTGTAAATTGTTTGTGTCATAAATGTAAGTTTCCCCTATGCACGGTGTCTGTTCACAGCTTCATATTGTTAGAGAGAGAAGGTCCCAGCTAAATTCTGCTCTGATATTCATGTGGCTGGGACCTCATCTCCCTGAAAATATGGAGATCTGAACAGACACCAAGGGCCACATATATGAAAACTGTCTAGGTCTAAGGCTGTCCTTGTTGCCCATAGCAACCAATCAGAGCACCCCTTTCATTTCATATAGTTATAACGCTCTAGACGAGGGCAGGGTCACCCCGGCGGAATCCATGGTCAGTCCATTCTGTAACGGTCGGGCGATGACAAACGTACGCTGAAGCGCCGACCGCTGACATCCAGGTGTGGATCCTCTGTGATCACCGCAGGCGAGCGGAGTCTAAGGGGCCCCTGGTCTCCCCCAGAGCCCGCCGCAAAGCAGGATGGACTTTGCTGCGGGGACCTCCAGGTCGCTACCCCTGACGTGGCTACCTGCGGTGACAGCCGGGGTGCAGGACAGGAATCCAGGCGGTGGAATACAGGAACAACAGGAACATGTGCAGCTGGATACAGGAGGGATAAACCAACACAGAGCACCACAGGATACGGCAGGAACTGGTGTGGTTACAGAGCAGGTATAGTCCTGGGAACACGGCAGGATACATCAGGAACAGGAGAGCACATACAGGACAGAAACACGGCAGGATACAGGAGACAACAGACATGATGGACGGGTGGTCAGGAGCTCAGGTGGGAAGCACGTACTGGACCAGCAACTCAGGGGTTAAAATCCCAACAGCAGACCTGAGATGCTGGCAGGAGCTCTAGCTGGACACAGCATGAGGCTCAACTGCAACAATGGACTGACCCAGAGTAAAGGCAGGCACCTCCTCTTATAGCCAGAGGTGAGAGGTGAAGAGGAAGGCACACAGGACAGAAAACTAATAAATAGGCAGGAAGCTGCCGCGCGCACGCCATAGGAGGCACAGTGCACAGACAGGACCCAGGAAGCAACAAGACAGGACAGGACAGGCAACTACAGGAAGGCACGACACACAGACGGTCCATGGCAGGGGACCGCGGTGTGAACCGTGACAGTACCCCCCTCAAAGCCCCCCTCCTCCCCCTCCAAATCACAAACATGGCGTTCCACATAGGTCAGGGACTCGCAACTTCTACGGGTGCTATGTGTACGTTTATCCCTCCTGTATCCTGCTGCATGTTCCTGTTGTTCCTGTATTCCACCGCCTGGATTCCTGTCCTGCACCCCGGCTGTCACCACAGGTAGCCACGTCAGGGGTAGCATAAGTTCCCATCTGAACTGAGGTCACCCTGTCATTGGTGGATGGGCCCCTACAATTTTGATAAAAAATGTGTGCTAAAACCCCCAAATTTTTATGTATTCATAAATAGAATTTGATATAATTCCTATGTTCACTTTGATTGTCTCTTAGCTTTTGTAGAGTGCAGCTGATATTTTGTTGTGTAAGCAATGGCTTCCAATTACAAGATCGACTGTTGCATTTGGAGCCAGTAAGCCATCAGACAAACTAGAGATTGGAGGTTGCATCTCTTTTTAATAAGATTAAATAAAGTTCTAGATTTTATCCACTTTTGCTGCTGGGAACACTATTTATGAAAAGTTATCCTTAGTCTGGAGTGTGCTGGGCTTTACTCTCTTTGGACCTGTCCACATGATGAGCATTTTAAATCGGAATCCATGCAGATTCCAACTTGAAAAACTTGTTTAAAACAGAAAGTAAACCATTCCCATTGACATCAATAGAAAATCCACGCTGTAGTTCATACAATGCATATTTTCAGCGGATGGTTTTTCACTATAAAAAAACTTAGAACGTGTTCCTTCTTTGATTGTATTCGGAAATGTACTATTGATGTCAATGGGGATGACGAAAAACTTCATGTAAAATGTGCCGAAACATTTGTATGTGGTTTTTAATGCGAATCTGCATTTAAAAACAAATAGAAATGAATGGGACTCTTTACTGACTCTAAACAGCGAATAAAGAGAACAACCAAAATCCACATGCACTAACTTGTGAAATACTAGTTGAGAAATGTGTCGTCTGATTTGGTTTTCAATGGCAGAATCCGACGCGTACATTTTACTCCTGGTGTGGACGTACCCTTTAGCCAGTGTATAAACGGTTCTGCAACTTTCCAATTTACGCCAGGTTTCAATTTCTCACCATTCTCAACATTCTTGTTTATATTCAGAGGCATCAGAATAGTATCTAGTCCTGGCCTCAGCTGAAAAGTGGATACAATAATATCTAGTCCAGGCAAGAGAGATAAATGAAGCAGCATAAATCTCTGATTGCTTTCTACAATGTATTAACATGACGACTAGACTGTAACATTTCTTAAAGGGGTTTTCCTATCTCAGACATTTATGGCATTTTGAAAGAATACGTTCGGCTATGTCTACACAGCAATTGTAGAATACAATCAGATTCTATTATAGAAATATGTTCTAGACTACATCATTTGGTTGGTGGTCTATGGAGATGATCTGCAGTCGGATTTTTGTGGATTATAAATACTGAATCCGCTTACAAGTCTGAAAGTAAACCAGTGCTGTGTAGACCAAGCCTTATAAATGTCTGATATGTGCAGGTCTCGGTTCTAGGACTTATACCTACTGTGAGAATGGGGCCATGAAAACCCCCATTCAAAATGGACAGTAGCCTACACTACTTTTTATTCTTTTCTGTTCTTTTGTGTTCAGTCAAGACAAAGCTTTGGCCAGTGACTTTCACTAACAGTGTTCTGGTCCTGTACCTGTCAATGGATTTCATTTCTCTATTTCTGGGTATCAGGTCTATTTACAATGTGTTGCGATTGAATTATTAACAATAAATAGCAGATTAATACAATAAAATCCCATTTTATGTCTATTTTCTGACTTTAAAAAATGAAGTAAAGTACGAGTATCTAAGATGTCAGGAGAAGATGGTGGATCCTCAGTGTCAGCCATAGGTCATAGACTACACCAAGGAGGGAAGTCTATGGAGTCCCTTCATCTTCACATTTTACCCTTACAAGGGGTCTGGACTTTGCTGCAGGTCACTACCCCCAGTAGTGATCACTTACTTTGCTGGCTGGTGTGAGGCATGGTACTCGCGGTACAGGCACAACCATGGTCAAGTTCACAATACAAGCAGAAAGTCCCAGTGCAGAGGGTGTTCGAGTCATAAAGCAGGTCTCAGGCAGAAGGTGAGGACAGACAACGGACAATTGGGAGCATCAGGAACAAACCAAGGATCAAACCGGGCCCTAAAAGCCCTTTTGCCACAGCATTGTCAACGGCACATGGTAATTGAGGGGCCCTATTTCACATATAGTTCAAGTAGGCCCAGAAGCATCAAGTTATACGCCCCTTGTCCCCAGAGTATGGCCAAATTAAAAACAGCAAGATGCGCACGTGCTCCCTAAAGACCATCAGCATGGCAAGTAGCTGACTGGGATGTTGCACAGTGTGGTGAGCAGGTATATAAACATGTTTGAAGCTGCAAGCACCGGCTATTGCACAAATCACTACATAAGAATTACATAAGAGACACTGTCATGTCCCATGACTTCATGGTTCATAATCAGTATTGTAATTTCTATTACTACTTTGGGATGGGGCCCCCCATTGGTTATTTCCTAAGTTTTGTCCTCTCGATCCTCCTGTAATTTGTGCCTCTGAGGTTTTAGCTCCCTCCCTTCCTTGCTAGCATTTTTCCACTTTCTGTCTGACGTGAAGCAACTGTATCCTCAGCCTCTGCATCAGCCTGTAAAGTTTATCATCTTTTCACCTAAACTAATACTCTTGGTGTAAAACTAACAAGTTATCCAGCCTGGAATAAACTCCTGTTTGTTCTTTCATAACGACCGCCCTGAGCAGTCGAGTTGAACAATGTCTGACAAGGTTTCTGAAGTAAGTTTTTACAGTTCAAGTACAGACTTCCATTACCCCAGGGCCTGCTGACTTTTCTACAACTTGCTGTTCAGAGTATGAGTCAGAATAGTGAAAAGATGGTTATAGAAACACAGATAAGCTCACAACTTCCAGCAGAGATTATACACAACAGCGCATGTTCGTGACAACTTGACAAGAAGCGTCAGTGGTGCAGTGTGCATAACAGTATACAGCTTCAAACTGAAGCATAGTCTCTTCTAGGAATATCAATTCTATTCCTGCCATCTTACTATCCCTTGACTGTGTTTTACAACATGGCTGCAGGCAAGCACTGCCCACAGTGGACCAGCCTTAGACCTGCAAGATGATAGGAAATCCTACTCAACAAACCAAGTGATGAGAGCAAGACGCCTAACTCACCCTACATGGAAGGTCAGAGAGAATCTTGAAAGCATAAAAAAAGTAATATTTTTTCTGAAGCTACTGCTCCAATGGAAATCGATTATCCACGATCTTCCACAACTGAAAGGGGGCCCCTTGGCAATGAAGCCACTAACTATAAGGAAGCCCTAGGACAACTTCTCGCAATGTATGAACATATATAAAATCAAAAGTAGCTGAATTAATTGCTAATCTCTTGGAGAAGCTCTATACCCAAGATTTATCTGCAAGAATTGCTCAGCTCCAATCTGTAATATTGAACGCAAAAAATCTGAAATATGTTGGATACTAAGTCCAAATGAATGTCAAGAACACCGCGAACTACAGGATAACATCATCCTGTGTTCCAAATCTACTAAGGCATTCCCAAAAGATCATCCGTAAGTCACGATCTACAAGATATTCTACAAAACTCAGTTACAGCTCATAAGGAAGCACGTGCAGAAGCTGAGGCTACTAGAAGCCTACTCTAGGCAGAGTTTGCCACATTAAAAGGGGACATCTATGGAAAGCAGAGACAGCACAGAAAAGGGGCATCTATGGAAGGCATAGACAGCACAGAAATGGACAGCTATGGAAGCAGAGACAGCATGCAAAGAGATCCGAGATGAAACAACTGCAGAAACAATTTGAACATGCCCACACCGCCATGGGCAAGATTAAAGGTACTATAACGAGCTGCTAGTGGAAAGTGAAGGAAGCAAGTCCAAGCTTTTATGTGGAGTGGTTGTAGAAGAAACCCTGTTAATCGTACAAGATACTATTTGCGAGGCCAAAACAGCGAATATCTGATTGCCACCAACATTCTGACCAGTTTCAGATGTTCCCTCCAGTGCAACAAAGCATAGATCACCCTACTACAGATCCCCTTCATTCGAGGTCATACAATCCTACATCCATGCTGTACTCCGTAATTTCTTCACATATCACAATGCACCAAAGCCATTACACCCTCTGCAACCCTCAAAACAATGATGCCAAGGTCCCAAAATCAATACGCCATCAACTGCCCAGCCCCCTGGCAACCATAACCGCTCCAGCCGCAACCTTAGTAATCTTAATGTAAACCTGCTCTTGCATTGTTGCCTATGCAGGCTCCATATGTCCCCCCTATGTCTCCTTAATAAGACCTACCACTAACAATATGATCATCACTACTTCAGCCAACAATTACCTCCTGGAATCCCATAAAGGTCAGACAAGGGTCCAGCGTTTTCAAGTTCATGTCCGCATGATCTACTAAAACAGGCCTCAACAGTTTGATTGACCGGCCCTGAAGAACTACAGAATCCTGGAAATGTGCCTTCAGAACGGCAATTTGATAGATATTGGCATTACAGCCTGCAGAAGAACTGGACCTGCTTGGTCAGATGGGCTTGGCCCCGGCAGTCCCCCCGTACAGAAAGTGTCCCACGAGACTCAAGAAATCCTTCATATTGCACATCCTGTGCAAAGGTTCCCTAGTATGCTGCTTTGGGAGAGACTAGAACGTAGCTATGCAAGTCCCTGAAGCCATAGAGAATGCCTCTGTTTTACACGCCTTTCAAAGTTTTTTTTTTCCAAAAAATATCCCGGCAAGGACAATGAAAATTCCCAATGAACTCAGTGATCTACTCTTGGAGCTTCCAGTTGCCAAAGCATACACTCACTTACCTGGCTCAGTTACCGGAACACTGGCTCGTGGGTAAACCCAATGTTTTCCAAACTGCCATACAACATTCAAGAAAAAGGTGGACAGCCCTCGATCAAGATACAAAAAGGAAGTACCACGTTTCCCTTTCCTCCATTCTCCAACTTCTGTTAGTTCATAAGGAAACATTGCAGAAGTCCCCCTAGAATGACCCAAGCTTCTTAGACAATGATCCTGGCGGTCCCTACTTCATCTCCCTCCTCCTAAGTAAATGACATGTCCATGGCTCCTAAAACTAACTACAGTATACGTAAGTGAACCAGGTATCATAAAAGGACTGACCCGTTCTTCCCTGCCACCTACATAAGCTCCACAGAAGAGCAGTCAGGTGATAAAATTGAAACTAAACACCAAATCGTCTATGCCCAATTCACAGTAATGCCACACTCCTCTCAAAAAATACATCGGCTTTCAAAAAGAAAACTGCTTCAGGAACTGCAAAAGAGCTTCCTTGACAAAATTTGGTGATATGTTACAATGGTTGTGCATCCACAGAACATTATTCTATAAGATTGTAAAGCTGTTATTAAGTGCACAAAATTGGAATGTGACATGTTGACCAGTGCAAGCACTTCAATTCATCCATCTCAACACAGCATGGAGCCAACCCTCTCCAGTCACTGCCTGTAGCAAAAGCATGGCGGGGAGAAATTGGACCAAACCGTAAATCCTACTACCGTATCTTCCTCATGCACAGAAGTTTGTGATGAAGTGGTCTCTATGACAAGTCATTGTTGCAAAGATATGTCTTTGTCAACGTAATATCCTCCAGGATCATCCATAAAGAGTCCCTAAAAGGTGAAATGCCAATATTGGATGATCAAAGCAACCGTCACTTTCAAGATCTAACTCTTTGATTTTGGTTCAACCCTTGAAGGAGACACCTGTTCCCTTACACTTGTGGGTAACCTGCAGTGGCGTCTCACAGAGGTCTCTTGGAAATGAGAGCCAGCGACCTCATGGTAGCTTCACTTCAACAAACAAGGTCATGATACCCTTAACCAACACTTGGTTGAATGCAACCAAAATGACATCTAAATAGAGAGGAAATTCCTACACCAGAAGTGGTCTCTTCAATCATACTCATCTAAGGTCCTATATGTCACTGAAATACCTGCTCTTGACAAGAACCAAACATCCTGCTTCTCTCGGCGATAGACATTCTTCTCCCGGGTACACAAGGTATGCCAGCAAATCAATGGACCCCTCATGATGCTCCGTTTGCCAACGCCTTTGAATCTAGGCTGGGTGATCATAGAAACGTTTGCATAGCCCATGTAATAAGCCCCACTAAGATTTCCTCATGTTTTACCAAAAGGTCCGCAGCACCATTTTCAACCATGGTCCCATACCATTACAGGTTAAAATGAGAAGCTCACTGTAGTGACTGACACATGATTTAGAAGAAAAAAAAAAACATACTTTCTTCCTTACCTGGGATGACAGTCTTGGGTCAGCAGTCCTTTTAGTCTAACAAGGGAAGGTCAACAGCAAGCACCTGACGAGAAGGAACTATGAATTTCTTAAGATTATGGGAAAGGGAGTTTTGCCAAGTATGACTCCACAGCTGGGGTAGCACCACTACCCTTTCGCACTCCAAGAACAAAACTACCAAACAATCTACAGCAAGCATTGTGCTAGATTATCTTCCTTTTAAACACACCTTAAAGAGGAAACCATGAAAGGAGAAACATTAATGTGAACTTTATTGCAGAACATATTTGGACAGGGACCATGCAAACCTGAACCACCACTAGAGGAAGGAGAAGAATGTCCTGGTAACCTCCCATCTTTTGGCATGTGTCAAACCCTCGCAAACCCTAAACAAATTAGAGTTGTGTTTTTGATTCCAGTGCTTCAGCATGAAGGCATTTCCTCTCAACAACCTGCCTCCCACCGTCCCAAACTCAACTACAGTCCCTCCTATGAGTTGCTAATCCGCTTCTGTCAAGAACCTATTTGCATTAATGGCCCCCTTGACATACAGCAAATGTTTCACTGCTTCATCGTGAGGAAGAAACCACAGAACTACCTTTAGATTCCATTTTTGGCACAAGGACCAATAAACATCAACAGTGAAGACATACACTACCAGATCAAGGTAATCATAACCATTTGGCAACACCCCTTCGTCTGCCGTAGCAATCTATGGACTGAGAATAACCCTTCCCAAGCAGGAGAGAAGGAGTTGTGGATCCGACCTCATCATTTTGTTTTGAGAAGAAACTTTTAAGTTGATAAAATGGAATTAAAATCCCTTCCCTACCAGCAAGAAGCAAATTGAATCACCTCACCAGAAACACAGGAAATGGCTGTCCCTAGTTCAAACTACATACGTTCACAAGATCCATCTTCTAACAGTCCCAGAGGTAATGGATGCATTCCCTTTGGTTGACCATGCTACCAATTTTAAAAGAACCTTAATCATGGGCTCTGATTCCCCTCCCCATTCAGCGCAGCCCTAGGTTTACTGTGGGGACGTCAAAACAAGACAGTTTACATTTCAAGTGTCCACCCTGTGACAAACCTTTTATCACACCTAAGCGGGGAATCTTGGGTCTGTTGTAACAGTGTCCTATGAACCCTCTTTGGATTTATAGCTCCCAATCACCATTCATGTAAGATGCTACTGGAGACAGCTAACTACAGAGAACTGTATACTGGACACACAGCTACCTACTGACAAACAACACCAAGGTTGGGAAGCATGGAAGAAGTCTTTTGAAAGAGTGTTGGAGCAAAACCTTAGTCTCACATTGTTTTACGTTCCCCATTTCCTTTACAGTCTGCTTGTAGGAAAAGAAGTTCATGTCTTCTCGAATGCTATCCAGTGTGGGACGCCATAGCTGCAGAGTAGCCTACCTGGAGGGTGTCCCCTGGAGAGGACAGTCGAGCCAAACTGGTATTTATCCTAGGAAAAGCCAAGCTAAACTCCCAAAACCTGCACATTCTGTCCCAATACTCGAACCTTTGTGCAGCTGTCCTAGCAGTAAAATTGCTTGAAAGTTATAAAGGATGAAATGGATTATTACTACTGGTTTCATTTACATTCTATGACAGACAGCAAGGTTTGTACATGGATACATATACAACCCGGAAACAAAAGCAATTTTATGTGTACATTAGGCAACAAGAGTGAGACACAATCAGATGCTTCTTCTGCCCGAACATGGCCATTACATAACCTACTGACCTCAAACCCAGCTGACCGTGGAACACGGATGTGCCCCTGCCCTCAGCTCATTTTGATCACATGTGGGTGACTCCCTCCAAAGCTTTCTTGTTTCAGGACTCTGGTCCAATACCTACCCTGATGCCAGTTATGATTTGGGTGGAACCTGAGTCCCCTGACGAAGGAGATTCGTCCGACAAGTTCTACGCTTCAGTAACCACATTGGGGTTCCTAAACTAAGGTCTCAAGAACCAACACCGCTTTGAACGATTCCTCACGAATGGGTCGTCTCTTTGTAGAACGACCCATTTGCTTAATTAATCCACATATGCTCCAATCCTTTCCGCCAAGCCAGCCCCAGATCATCCGCTGCCACAGATGGCACATCTGAAAGGATCACCCATCAGTTGCAGGATATCTAACTTGCAGAAGAGGTATCATGGGTTTGTTTTACAGCAAGAAAATTACTATCGGGAGATTCAAAACCTCAAAAAAGGGGTGTTGTTTGTGCCAAAACCCACCCCCACACTTTTAAAACCCTGAATCCAGAAATTTGAAAATCACAAACTGTAAGAGTGGGTGGAAAAAAATAAAGGGGGGCGTAACAAAGAGAAGCCGGGGCCCCAAAGAAATTCTTTTGGATGGGTCCCTCCTACCCCCTCTTCGCCCCATTTCCCTTTGACCACAAACTTTTTAACCAGGACATGTTGTTAGTTTAATACAAAGGAAAAATACCTCAACCAAATCAAAATGTTTCCCAAGCAAATCCCCCCCCCCCCCAAAACCCAAACCCCAAATTACCAAAAAAGAAACTACATAGGGACCTAAATTATACCCCCAAGAAAAATCCGCAAAGTCCCGAATAACCCCCCTTTAACTTTTATTTATCAGTACACAAAGACCAATATAACTCCCAATTAAGTGACCATATGGGGTATATACTATAAACCCCCAGGCTCGGCAGACTGTATGTACCCCACCATCCCAGTGCCAAAATAGTGGTTTAGACCCCAGTGTACACAAAATTTTCAGAAAAAGTGTTTAAAGTGTAGTTAATCTTGTAAACCCCAAAAAGGTGATTTTTTTCCTCTGACAATTTTCGTTGATTTTCCCCCTTTTGTTCTAATCCCCCCAAAAGGGGGCCCGCCATAAAGGCATCCCCGACCACTTTTTCCCTGGGTTTTTAGACAAAAAAACTTAGAACCCTTATTTTTTCCCAGCCCCTTTGCCCCCTGGCTATAGGGGGTCCATTTAGGCAACAGGTTTTTTGAAAGGCTATATGGGGGCCCCCAAGATAGGAAAAGGTTTATGTGGGCAATAGCGCCCCATATAGGCAGGCCAGGGTTTAGGTGGGCTATAGGGAGCCATAAGGTAGAAAGGGATTAGGTGGGCTATAGGGGCCATATAGGTAGATGGGCGGGGTTTTTTTAGGTATTTAAAAAGGGGCCCCATATAAATAGACAGGCGGGCTTCGGGATTATTTTAGGTAGGGCCCGCTTTAGGGGGGGTAAATAGGCAGACAAAGGGTTCACGGGGCTATAGGGGGCCCATTCATTCAGGCAGACTTTTAGAGAGCAAAATAGGGCAGGGCCTTTTGGGGGGTATATAGCCCGGGGTTGGGGGGGCTATATAGGGAACTTTAGGGGGCTATAAAGGGAGGGTTGGGGGGGGGGTATTAGGGAGGGCTTTTGGGGGGGGGCTATATAGGGAGGCGGGGGGGGATATAAAGGGAGGACCCGGGGGGCTTAAGGGCAGGCTGGGGGGTAATAGGTAGGTTGGGGACTATATAAAAGGGGGCTGGGGGTAAATAAGCAGGGCAGGGGGTAGATATAGGCAGGCCCGGGGGGACCCTTTTAGGGAGACTGGGGGGGAATGTAGGGAAAACTGGGGGGGAAAAATTAGGCAGGGTTTGGGGGGGTATGTAGGCAGGCTTGGGGGGTATAAAAAAAATAAGGAAAAAGAGGGTGGGGGGCGGGGGTTTTTTTATTTTTAAAAGGGAGGGGGGGGTTTGGGGGGGGGGTATATAAGGGGAAGGGGTTTTCGGGTTTGGGGGGGGATAAATTTGGGCTGGGAAAAAAAGGCTGGGGGGGTTTTTTTTTTTTTATAAAGGCAAAGGGATGTTTTTTTTTTTTTTTTTGGGGGTTTTTTAATTTTTTGGGGGGGGCTTTGGGGGGTATAATGGGAAGGGTGGGGGCCTATGTCAAGGGGGGGCAGGGGGGGGGGTAATTTTTAAAAAAGGGGGGGTTGGAAAAGGGGGATTAGGGGGGAAAGGTTTAAAAAAAAAATCCCCCTTTTTCCTTTTTTTTTTAAACCACTTTTTTTGTTTAAATTTTTTTTGAAACCCCCATTTTTTTTGGGGGGAAAAAAATATTGGAAACTTAACGGGGGTTTTAAAATTAATTTAAAAAAAAGGTGGGGGTTTTATAGGCAGGAAAAAAAAAAGGGGGGATATATAGGGCCACTTTGGGGGGGAAAAAAAAAATTGGCAGGTGGGGGGTTTTTTGGGGAAAAAGGCAGAGGGGGTATTTAGGTGGGGGGACTTTCAGGAAACTGGGGGTATATAGGATGGGTTGGGGGTTTTAAAAAGGGGGAGGAGGCTATTTAGGCAGGCTTTAGGGGAGGGGGAAAATAATAAATAACTTACTTTAAACCCACTTCCCCCCGCTTCCCCGAAAGTGCTTAGCGCTACAGATGGACGGTTCCCCGGCCGCCCCTTGAATCACAGAGAGCCAGCAGGGGAAGTAGCAGAGTGGAAACATCTTTCCGTTTTTGCTATAAACCAGGCAGCACTATCTGAACGGGTCGGGGCCCCAAGGGGCCCCCCAGCTCCCCGTGCTGGCAGCAGGGGGCCCGGGAACCCCCCGGGGAGGCCCAAAAGGGGGCGAAAGAAAAGGGGGCCTTACCCAGCCTTTTTCCCTAAGGGGCGCCCGTTCAAAGGAAAAAGGCCGGCCCGACCCTTTTGGCCCGGGGTCCAGGGGCCCCTGCCGGGGGGCCCCGAAAACGCCGGCGGTTTTCTGTGACCGGGTCTTTGGGAGCAGGAAGCGAGCGTCTCCTGCCCCCCCAACCCGTGGGCGGGCCCGCCCTCCCAGGAATCCCCTGGGGGCCCCGGGGAGGCTTGAGGCCGACACAGCGGGTTGGGGCCCCCCGGGTCCCCTCATAGGTTTAGGACCCGCCAGCGGCCCTCCGTGCCCCTCGCCCCGGCAGCCCTCCGATGACGTGATGTCAACGCGACGGGGCCGCTCCCTGGGTGCACCGCACGTTTACAAAGGGGTGGGGGGCCCGAGGAGTTTTTTTGGGCCGGAGGGAGCGCTATGGGGGTTGGGGAAAAGGACGAAGAGGGAGAGCGCGCACCCGGGGAAAATTGGTTTTGGTATTAATGTTTGTTTTTTTTTAAGGTTGGGCCGCCTGCACCCCATAATGCCCCCGCCTGTGGGGCCCCCCATTTCCCGCCCGGGGGGCCCCTATTTAATTTCCGCCTGCGGCCCCCCTATTTATTTCCTTCCCCTGGGGAGCCGCCCCATAAAAGGGGCCCCCGTGTGGCCCCCCCCATATCCCCCCCCTGTGGCCCCCCTTTTTAACCCCCTCCTCCGCGGGCCCCCTTTGATTTCCTGCCTGTGGGCCCCCCCATATCCCAACCCCGGGGCCCCCAAAATTTGCCCCGCGGGCCCCCCATAATGCCTGCCTGTGGCCCCCTATATCCCACCTGGGCCCCCCCATATCCCACCTGTTGGGCCCCCCATTTTCCCCCTTTGGCCCTATTAAAACCTGCGGGGGCCCCCATAATGCCTGGGTGTGGCCCCCCCCAATTCTGCCTGGGCCCCCCTAATCCCACCGTGGCCCCTTTAATTTTTTTTGGGCCCTTTCCTGTGGGGCCCCCTTTTTTTTTTTTTTAAAGCCTTTTGGGGGCCCCCCTATTTTTTCCCACCCGCCGGGGCCCCTTTTAATGCCTGCCCTGCGGGGCCCCCCTAATGCCTGCCTTGGGGGGCCCCATATGCTGCCTCCGGGTCCCTACGGGCCCGCCTTTTGGGCCCCCCTAATGCCCGCCCCGTGGCCCCCTATATTTGCCTTTTGGCCCTCCCTAAAGCCCGCCTATGGCCCCCTATAAACCCAAACCTTTCGGCCCCCTTTAAAGGGCCCGCCTGTGGCCCCCCATGTTTTCCGCCCTGCCCTTTTTTTCCCCCCCTAAAAGCCTGCCTTTCCGGCCACCTTTAAAAGCCTTGGGCCCGCGGCCGGGCCCTTTAATGGGCCCCCTGCGGCCAACCCATAAAAGCCTGCCTTTCGGCCCCTAAATGGGCCCGGCCCTTCCGGCCCCTGTTTTTCTGCCTTTTGGCCCCATACGGCCTGCCTGTGGCCACCTTTTTAATCCCGCCTGGGGGCCCCCCTATAATGCCTGCCTGCGGCCCCCCTAATGCCGTGCCCGCCCGCCCGGGCCCCCTTAAATTGCCTGCCTTTCGGGCACCTTTTAAAAGCCCCGCCGGGTGCCCCCTATTTTTCCTTCCTGGGTTCCGTTCCCCCTAACCCGGGCCCGGGCCCCCTAAGCCTGCCCGAGCCCCCCTTAAAGCCTGCCCCGAGCCCCCCTTTCGGCTGCCGTGGCCCCCTTTTATTTCCCGCCTTGGCCCCCGTAGCCTGCCTGAGCCCCTGTAACCGGGGTGCCTGTGGCCCCCTATTTTGCCTGCCCCGTGGCCCCCCCTACACCTGCCTGAGCCCCCGTCCCGGGTGCCCGTGGCCCCCCATATGCCTGCCTGCGGGCCACCTATAAAAGCCTGCCCCGGGGCCCCCCATACGCCCCGCCCGAAACCCCCCAAATTTAAAAACCCCGCCTGTGGCCCCAAAAACGCCTGCCTGTGGCCCCCCCAAAAAAAAATTAAACGCCTGCCCGTGGCCCCCCTTCCCCCGCCTGTGGCCCTGTAACCCGGGTGGCCCCAGCCCCTTTTACGGGGTGCCTGTGGCCCCTATTGCCTGCCTGTGGCCCCCAAAAAAACGCCCCGCCTGGGCCCCCATAAAGCCTGCCTGAGCCCCCCAAAAAACGCCTGCCTGGGGCCCCCCCAATAAGCCTGCCCTGAGGGCCCCCCTACGCCTGCCCCGGTTTCCCCCATAAGCCCCCGCCTTAGGCCCCCCTTCGCCTGCCTGAGCCCCCATAAAGCCCGCCTGAGGTCCCATACGCCTCCTGAGGCCCCCCTACGCCTAAACCCGAGCCCCTGTAAAGGCTGCCTGTGGCCCCCAAATTTCCGCCCGAGGCCCCATAAAGCCTACCCGAGCCCCCCTACGCCTGGGCCCGTGGCCCCCATACGCCTGGGCCCGTGGCCCCCCTACGGCCTTCCCTAAGGGCCCCCTAAAACTCCCGCCCCCGTGGCCCCCATACGGGCCCGCCTGGGGGCCCCTGTACAGCTGCCTGTCCCCCCCTTTTATGCCTGCCGTGGGCCCCCCCTACGCCCCCTGGTGCCCCCCAAAAACGCCCGCCCGAGCCCCCATCGCCTGCCGTGGCCCCAAAAAAAACGCCCCTGTGGCCCCCCCAATTAAAGCCTGCCTGTGGCCCCTATACGCCTGCCCGTGGCCCCCTATACGCCTGCCTGTGGCCCCATACCCTGCCCGGGGGCCCCCATAAAGCCTGCCCGTAGCCCCCTAAAAGCCTGCCTGAAACCCCTAAAAACTATATATTTTTCCTGAGCCCCTAGCTATTTTTTACCTCCGAAGGGCCCCTATAATTTTTTAAAACCTACCTGTCTAAGGGGACAATATCTAATAACCGGGCTGACTGAGAGGGCATTACTAATACCGCTGACTTAAGGGGGCTTATATACCCATAATTAAGGGGGTTACGGAAAAAGTGAGGATTTAAGATATTTGTGTCCAAAACTGAGGACGAAATATTGGCCCGGGGGCAATCAGCAAGAAGGGTAACCGGATTGGGGGAAGGAAAAAAGGGAAATTTAACGACGCGAACAGAAAAAAAACTTTTCCGGGGGATCCTTAAAAGTAACTGCGTGTAACACTTATAAATTTTGCAGGGGGTCTTTCATACAACTTGTAATTTTCCACTATCTGGTCCCCTGTAGGCGGTGGTTTTATGTAACAAGGGCCCGTTACAGCTGGGTAGTACATGTGGGGGTTGCGTTTTTGGGCAGGGTTTGCAGAATTATTTGAACCCCAAAATTGTAAAAAAGTTTGGGTCTTGGGTTTTTTAGGATTGGGGGTTTTTGTAAAAAATAACGGTTTTGGTAGGGTTTTCCCCTGTATCGGTGGAAATTAAATTTAGTGACTTTTATTTAGGGGTAATTTCCCCTTTTCATATGGGGGGAGCGTTTTTTAAAATGCAAATTTGTCCAGGGGGATTTTTTATTGTTTCAAATGACGCCCGAAAGGGGGATGGACGGGGGCAAAAGTGGAATGTGCAGAAAATTAGGACAGGACCTGGCGCAAGGTTAGAGAATTTTGTGTTGTGTTTTGGGGGGGGGGTGTTGGGGAAAAGGGGGGGGGGGGGGGGCGCCATTGGCCGAAATCCGCCTAGGGGAAACCAAAAACCTTTTCCCGGGGCCCCGGCGGCGTGGGGAAATAGTATGTTTTGTTGCCGGCGGGCCCAGGGAACGGCAAATTAACCCCGGGGGGCGGGCGGGAGTAAACCCGCTGCGCTTTGGGGCCCCCCAAGAACAAAGGGGCCCCGGGGCAAACGCTACTTTTTTCTACCCCCCGGTATTACGCCCCCTTTCGAAATAACAAATCTGATCTGTTTCAGCAGGGAAAAAAACCCCCGGGCAACCCTACATGGTTTGGGAAAAAAAATTTCCACATTTTTTGAACCGACACCAAACATGAAACCCGTCCAGCACAAGGTAGGGATTTACCAAAGGGGGCTATTTCCCCTCAAACAACCTGTGGGTTTTAAGGGTTTTAAAAAATGTTTTCCCCTTCAGTACTTTAAAAAAATGTGTTAATGGGGAAAAGTTTTAAAAGGGAAACATTAACAGCAACAAAAGGTGGGCCTTTTCCCAACAAACTTTGAGCACGAACCACCATTTACTTAGTTGGAGTAAAATTCTTTTTGGCCCTTGGGCGGGGGATTACACCAAAAACTCGGGTGGGAAAAAAAAAGGGGGGCCCCTGTTTTTTTACCTGCCCAACCCCTCCGGGGGGGGAAAAACACAAAGGGTCAAAGGGTTCCCTCCTTGTTTTAAAAAATGCCCCCCCGAAATATTTTCTCCAAAAACCCAGGACCTGCCAAGCAAACTGAGAAACGCTAAAGGCACAAAAATTCATTGAGGTTTGGGGGTCGTTTTTTCCCAAAATTGGGGGGGTTTACCCCGGGCCCTTTGCCCCCCCGGGAAATTTAAAATTTTAACGAACGGGGGAACATAAAAATCGGGGGCCCTTAGAAACCCGAGTCCCGCCGGGAAGTTTGGATCAAATTCCGTTCATGTTTCCCCAAACAAATTTTGACAAAACAAAGCATTACAAAACATATTTTGGGATAACTCAAATCAAGTAAAAAACGCAGGCGCAGTACAGGGGAGAGGAAAATGATTTTGTCCATATTTTTAAAGGCCCGCTGTTTAAAGTACAGTTTATTGGGGCCACGTTTTTTCCCCCCTGGGGGAAAAAATCTCTGGGGTTGCATCAGCCAAAACTTCCCGTGATTTTTCCCCGTAAAAAAAGAAAACCCTTTAGGGGAAAGGGGGACAATACTTGGGGGTCACCCTCTTTAAGGGAAAAAGAAACAATTTGGGCCCTCCTGAGCCCCTCCCTTTGCTTCTTCATAATTGCGGCATCATTCCTTTAAAGAAATGGAGTCAATTTTTCCTTTTTTGCTGAAAATGACTTATAAGGAGAAAAAACCCTTTGGGAAATTTTATAATTTTAAAACAAAAAAAACAATATTGATTCAAACCTCTCCCACCTTCAAAAATTTTCCCCCCCAAAGAACCCAAAAATTTTTTTCCCCACTGTCCCCCATTGTCCTTCCGAAACAAAAAATAGCATAGGAAAACCCTTTTAAAAATTTGGGTCACACGGGGAAAAGGGGGGTTGGGGTTTTTTTTCAGAAGCTCGTGAGGAAACCCCCTAATGGGTTTAATTCCCCCCCCGCAAACTTTAAATTTACCTACCTAACAGTGGGGAGGTTTTTTCCCCCCTTTATCTGTCCCTTCAAATCAAGAATTGAATCTTGGTTAACTTGGGGGTTGGTTTTGGTAAAAAAGGGGTGTCTGTGGTGTCCCTTTTCATCACACATCAGGGGGCTCCTGTTTCGGGGGCCAAAAGGGAAAAAGTTCCGTGGGGTGGCCCCCTCCCCAGCTTTCCTGGCCAATAGATTTTTGTGAGGGGAATGCACCCAAAACAGAAACAAACGGGAGCATTTCCAGTTTTTCTAGTATTTCCCATGCCCCCCTTGCTGAAAACCACCCTTTCCCAGCCTCCATTCCAATCGGGCAGCCGGTGGGCCCAAGAAGGGCCCAACCCCCTGAGTTTTTCCTTTAAAATTTTCCTTTGGGACAGTTTCTTTTTTTAATTTGGGCGTTATGTTTTTTTCCATTCCCCTCCTGTGTTGTAAGGTTATAGGTGTTGCATTTTTCACCTATCAGCCACAAACCCCTCCTTTTTTCCGCCACCCCCCTTTCGAGGGTAATCGGTTTGTAAGGTAACCCCTTAGAAATTGGGCCCCCTTTAATTTTTCTTTAATCCCTGAAACCCATTTTCTCCCTTAAATTTAAACCCAAAACCTTTCTGTTTATATAAAAAAAATTTAAATTTCCAGTTACTTTCTTTTTAAATTTTAACTTGGGGAAAAAGGGGGAAGCGAAGCCTGCACAATTTGATTTACGCTTTAAACCGTTCTGGGACCCCCCCCTTGGCACTCCAATGGGAATCTTTTTCCTACATCGGCCCCGTAATAGCAATTTTCTTTCCCCCGGGGGTGTTTTACACCAAAATTAAAAAAACCCCTGTCCAAAGGATGGGAGGTCCTTTCCCTGCGGGGAAAAAATTCCTTCTGGCAGGGTTTATTGGGGAATATATCACAAGCATAAAATTTAAAAAGGGTTTGCCCTTTGGTTTTTTGTCCATCCCCAAAAAAATCACTATACATTAGCTTTGGGTAAAACAAATTTAAAAGGATAAAAACAATCATTTTGTCACTGGGCCCCCTTTTACAAGGGAAAAGCATGGACCACTTGGGTTTTTCCCCCCCAATTTCCACCGCCGGGGGGAAAACCCGGGATAACAGTGAAGGGGCCCTTCAAATTTTGGGCTCCAGGAAATTTTTCCTCCTTATTTTGCCTCTTTAGGTACAGGGGGGGTTTCCCCTGGTTTAAAATCATGCACCTTTTCCCCCCTGTTGGGTTTCTGGGAAGACAAGCAGAGACGGGCGGGCATCCCAAATTAGTAAACTCTTTAGAAAAATTCAATCACAAATTGTACAGTCCTGTCACTATTTTCCCCAACTCTTGTTTCCCTGCCCTCAAACACAGAAGGAGGCTTTCCAAACTTTTTCCAAAAAAAATTTGGGGTTAACCATTTTTTGTTTGGGGGGTTGGGGAAAAACGGGGGTTATAAAAAACAATTTGGGAAAAGGTCGGGCCGGGAAAAGGGGGACTCAGCGGGTCTTTTTGGGAAAAAACTTTTTCCCTTAAAGGGTCCCATTAAATTCTTTCGACCTTAGCTGGGGTTTTGGGGGGTTGGTTTACGGCGAGGGGAGGCCCAAATCAAACCCCCCAAAACCTTTTCCCAAAGTTCTCGGGTTTAACCGGGAAAAGGAATGCGGCCCCTTGGCCCGGGACTCGATCACCTGAGGGATTCCAAATCGACAAGCTTTTTCGGGTAATCAACTTTTTTGGGGCCGTTACTTTGGGGCCATTTTGGGGGTAAATGGGTGGGTTCGGGCCACCCTTTAAAAACCCAGGGTCTTTTTTAAAACAAAACATATTCATATTTTCCCCCTTTAGGGCATCTGGGTTTGGGGGCCCACTTGAACCCTTTTGGGAAGGGATATTTGGCTTCGGCCAAGTGTTTGCAGGGGAAACTTGAGCAGGGGGGAAAGGGTTTGCAGGTTTTACAGAAAGTCTTGCTTGTTTTTTAAGCTGAAACCCTTTGGAAAACTGATTCCTGGGCATGGTTAAATTTCTGCACATAGCGGATTTCCCTAAATTTTTTTCCACGATGGTGCTCCTGGGCCCGGCTCCCAATGGAAAGGATACGGGCGTCTAGGAAAACAACAACCTTTTGCATTTTAAAAATTTCCCCTCTTTCCCGGAGTTTCCCATCTTTCTTCCACTGTTGTTTCCCCCTTTGCAGTTGCCGTTGTTGTTCTGCTGATATTCTTTCTTGAGGGGCCAGCGGGTTTCCCAAATTCAGAGGCTGGAGTTATATTTTCCTGTTTTTTAAAATAAATTTTCCTTCTTCTGGGCTCTGGGGGTTACCATAATGGGTTTCAGGATCCCACCCTTTTTGGATGCCTTACCCCCAAGCTGTTTGTTTTTTGGGGTTTGGCCCGTTTGTCGGTTTTCCGGGGGTTTCTGTCTGTCTTTCACTTTGCCATGGGCCTTAACCTTTAAGTTTGGTTTCCTTTGGGGGGCAGTTCAAGTGGGGCCCTTTTTTAAAGATTTTGATCTGTTTTTGCATGTTTTGGGTTTTTGGGGTTCCCGCCCCCTGTTGGGTTTAATCCCCAAAATTTTTCCAGATGATCCAAAGTCAGGGTTGTTTGAAATAGGCTTACCTTGAATCACCCAAAAATTTTTTATTGGCGGGGTTTTTTTGGCCTTTTTACGGCCCTTCCCCCCCCCCAAGAAGCTTGAAATTTTTTTTTTTCGCCAAAAATTGGGGGCGGGAAAAGTTTTGGGGGCCCCGGTTCTCCCATGAGGTTCTCATCTTCTGTGGTTATTGAAATCCTGTAGAAAAGCCCCAAACTTAAATACATTTTTTTTAACCAAATCTGTCCACAGGTTGGATCCGTTGGGGTTTTTTTTCCCAGTCCCAACGTAAAAGGGGGGCGGGAAATTCTGTTCTTGAAAGGCTTTCAAACAATCATGGTGGTCTTCTTCTGGGTCATGGGTCCACTTCTGTCCCCCTTCCCCCCGTGTATTTTGGGAAAGAAGAGTGGCGGGTGAGGGCAGCAGAAAAAGAGCACTGTAAGCTTAATGGCGGGGATGAGTCTTATGCTTGGGGCAAGGCCCTTGGCTGGAGGACTGCGGGAAAGGGTTTTTTGGGGGGCCGGAAAAAGTAAAAAAATGCCCCCAGGATAAAGGTCGGGCCGGTTTTTATCCAGTAATATCTGTGCGGGGGGTTTGTACAGCTTCAAGCATTTTTTTGGGGGGGCGGGGTTCGAGCAACGGGAATCCCAGACGTGCGAATAGAAACCCCAAGGGGGGCCGTTTTTTCCCCCGCATGGTCTTGATTGCGGACTCCAGAGGCGTTTTTTAAGGGTAAATGTACAGGATATTAGGAAAACCACTTTTTGAAAGGCGGAAACTGAATCTTCGGGGGCCTTCTTCCCTTGAGACAAATGACACGGGGGGCGGGTTATGGCAAGTATCCAACATCGTCGGACCGGGGGAAAACCAAAAGCCCGTGGTAGTTTTTTTGTAGAATAGTTGGGGGAAAACTTGGTAAATGGGTTTTCCATAGGGACTTTTAATAACTGCAGTTTAACCCCTTAAGGGCACAGCGGTACCCCTATCCCATTTTCAGTTTCCGGGTCAAAACAGGTCAAATTCCCAAATCCTTCTGGAGTATCCTGTATTTTCCCTTCTTGAGTGCGAAGGTCCGCTTAAAGTTTATTCCCCAGGGCAGGGTCCCTGAAAAAAGGAAAAAGGGATAATAAGTCGGGGGAAGGGGCCCGCATTAATTGGAAAGGGTTGAGGGGCGACTTATAAATTGCAAACCCTTTCTCCCCAATTCAGCTAAGTAATTTTCTGAGGAGATCTGGACCCCAGGGGGTATGGCCTTAATTTAGTGATAAATTGCATAAATTTTTTAAAGGAAAAAAAAAGATTCCCGGGAGGAGAAAGTGGGGGGAGATGGACCGGGGTTTTTTCCCTGATTGTGTCCCTCTATTTCATTAACCCGATCCAAAAAATTTGTAAAAGCCCGGGTGTAAGCTGAGTTTTTTTTCCTTTTCAAAATCTTTGCCCTAAACCGGTCCCAAAAATGGATTATAAACGTGAAGGGAAGTCTCCTGCGCTTTGTCCCGGATAGCAGAATCCCGTCTCCACTTGGGGCCTTTTTTCCTTCAGTTTTAAATTTTCACAGGGGCCTGGTTTTGCCCCCTGAACCACTTTTTCCATTATAATTTTGCCCAAAACCCCCCCGGGGGGTGGGCAAATTTTAGGGTTGGCGGGGGGTTTAAAAATAAGGCTCCCACCGGGTGAGTGGTGATGTCTCCATGGACCCAGAGAGAACAGTAAATTTTACCACCGTGCTGGGTCTTTAAAAATGCAACTGAGTTTTTGGGGGCCCACCTTTTTTGGATGGTCCCCGGGGGCCCAGGAGGGGGGTTAAAAAGCCGGGGGGGCCCTCCCCCTTCCCCCAAAACCCCCCCGGGGCCCAAACCGGGGGGAGGGCCAAACCCCACTGCGGGTCCCCCCTCCCCCTGAAATTTCTTGGGGCTTTTGGGGTTTTACTTGGGGAAAAACAACATTGTTCTTTCCCGTGTTGTCTAAAAAATGCAAACTTATCTTCAAGATTTATATCATTACACCCGGCGGGGAATTAAAGCTTTTTTTTTTCTCAAGTCCTATAAAATATTTTTACTATTTTTTTTCCCTTTGATCAAACTAAAAACGACCCGCACCTTCTTTGAACTGAAAGGCCTTTCAATTTCTCATTTTCCCCTTTTTAACCGAAGGGGGAAAAAATCCCCCCGGGAGCCTACCCCCCCCAAAGGGCTTTGAAACGAAAACCAAGGTTAAAAACAAACCCGCCAGAATTTCAGTGTGAAAGATAAAAAGTGAGTAGCTTGAATTTAAAATTAACCCCGAAAAGGCAGTTTTTTCTTTCCTTTCTTTAAAAAAGAAAAATTTATCCTAAAAGTTTTTCTTCCTTACCCTTTCCCCCCCAAACTTTCAACTTCCAAAAAAACCCTTTTTTTTGCAAACTTTTTGGCCCCCTCGGAGGTGAGCCTGTCCATCTCCCCCCCATCCTTTGTCAGATTAAATGCCCTCTTTTTTATTTTCCACTTCCTCTTTTTCCATTTTTGGAAAGGGTGCAATTTTTCCCCTTTTTTGGCCAAACCCACCCCAAATTAAAAAACATTTTGAATGCATTTTTTCCCCATACTTTTTTTCCCCTTTTTTTCTACAAAAACAATCTCCCTGACGTCTTGCCTCTTTTAGGCAACTTATGCTCTTTTTTTGAAGGGATTTAAAAAATTTTTGGGGTTCTTACGAAAGGGAGTCTCCCTTTCCCGACAAAGACTTTCACACCGTGGGGCCCCCGGCCTGTGCCCGGACCCGGTCTCACAAAAATAAGGATTCTAAACAAAATAATAAAAAAGGGGCCCTAACCTAACCAACCAAAAGTCCCCCAATTTTTTTTTGCCTCAAAGTGGGGGGGGCCGACCCTCCCCCTTCCCCTTTTTCAAAAAAACCCTATATGGGATAAATTTTTAAAATGCCCCAGGGGAAAAATCCCCAGTGAATTGTTCCAACCTGGACCCAAACCGAATTTTTTAAAAAATAACAATCTTGCTAAAATAACCGGAGGAAATTTCCCCCTAAACCCCTCCAAAAATTTTAACCCTTTGAGACTGTCAAGGGGTTTCCCCAAAATTTTCAGCCCAAACCCTAACCCGGGGAAAGGGGTTCGGACCCAACCCAAAAAGGACAATCCGAACTACTGGAAGTCACAGCAAAAAAAAGTTCGAAACGGGCCGGGCCCGGATCAAAGTTGTCTTGGTTTAGTCACTTTATTGTGACCCCCCGGGGGACCAGATACCACAAGCAATTACTAAAACCGGGGGACATCAAATGGCCAACGG
Organism: Phyllomedusa bahiana; assembly: GCA_025379985.1. Classification (NCBI taxonomy): domain Eukaryota; kingdom Metazoa; phylum Chordata; class Amphibia; order Anura; family Hylidae; genus Phyllomedusa; species Phyllomedusa bahiana. The sequence continues at coordinate 224,792 of JAODAL010001431.1, forward strand.
CAAGTTAAAAAAAATATAGATGTATCAAATCACCGTGACCTTTAGTGGGTGCAGTCCCCCAATTTGATATTTCCTTCCCGGGCCCAAACGCCCGGGGGCCGGTTTTGGGTCCTCGGGGGGTCCCAGTTTCCCCCTCAGGGCCGCCCCACGATGCGGCGCCCTAATTTTTGGGGGTCGTTTTTCCAACATTTGGGGGGGTTTAACCCCTTTGCCCCGGGGAAATTTAAATTAAAATCGGAGGAACATATTTTTGGCCGTTTAAAACCCGATCGACGCGAGGGTTTGGATCAAATTCCGTTTTGTTTTCCCGCAATTTGACAAAAAAAGGGTTTTCCAACATATTGGAAAAACTCTTCAAAATAAAACCCCAGGCCCCCATTAAAGGGAGAGGGAAAAGGATGTATTCCTTTTAGGCAAATGTTAAGTACAGTTTTTTTTTGGTCCCCGTTGTCTTGGGGAAAAAGTCTTGGGGGTTTTGCATCAGCCAAAAAAATTCAGTGATTTTCCCCCTTTTTAAAAGAAACTTCAGGGGGAAAGGGGGACAAAAGCTGGGTAGGTCCAAAAATTTAAGAAACAGATAAAAAGGGGGTCCCACCCCCTGAGGGCCCCTTTGCTTCTTCAAATTGCGGGTTTATTATGACGAAATGGAGTCGATTCCATTTTTTGCTGAGATGACCCAAAAAGGGGGGAAAAAACTTTGGGTTTTTATAAATTTTTTACATATAACACAAAATTTATTCAAAAACCCCTCTAAACCTTTACAGAGGGGATGTAAAAAGCTGCAAATTTTGAAAGTTTTTTTTTCCAACAAAAGGTGCATTGGGTTTTTCCAAAATCCCCCCCCCCCCCCCTTTCATTCATCCTTTAATGGGGGGATTTGGGGAAAGCATGATTGGAATTCCAAAAAACCAAAAATTTTAGATTCAATATTGTTGGGTCACAAGTTTCCCCAAAACCCCTTGGGGGACTTTTTGGGAAACCCTTTTTCAGAAAATGTTTTGCAATAATAAAAGCAAGAAACCCCTCATTCCAGGGATCTTCGGACCCTGAAATTTTCCAAAACCCTTCTAACACCTTCCAATCCTTTAACAGAAGATTTGGGGGGCGTTCAGTTCCCCCGGCACCCTTTGACTGAACAAAAAGAGTCAGTTTGGAAAAAAGGGACAACACCTTTCTAATTTTAAAGGAAGTCAGAGTTTCTCCCCCATGCCAAAAAAACCCTCCAAAATTTGGAGGCATCAAAACCTACCTTTAAAGGGTTTGGGGACCTTGTTTTTCCCAAAAAATTTTAGGGTTCCCTTTTTTAAAAAGGGGCCTAATTTGGTCTCATCACCCAAAGGTTTGCCAGCGAAAGAGGAAAGACTCGCAAAAGGGGGAGGTTTAAAGGGACTTTAAAAAGGTTTTATTTTCTTCCGTCCAATCACTGGGAAATTTTCTTCTCCTTGCCAAGGAAAGCCCGACCCCCGGAAGAAGGAAGTGTACTTTCAGGGCTGTCAGGCTGGGCCCTTCTATAAACCCTCTTTCAAATGGATTTACCAATTTGGGTTTTTTGGGAATAAAGGGTTTGGGTTTGGCGGTTTCCCAAACGAAATGGGGGTTTTTCTTGGATTTTGTTTTCCCCTTGGGGTTAAATTTCTTTGGAAGTACGTTAAAGAATCCAGCTTTAACTGTTTTATATTTTGCTGTTTTTCTCTTTTTTTCAGGGGGTTTAGGGGAAAAAATTTGTTTTTGGAAATTTTAGTGAAATTTTTAAAGATTTCAGACGGGAATGTCTTTTCCCCCTTTACTTCAAAGTTTTTAATTTAGTTTTGTAATTTCTTTTTTACTTGGGATTGTTCCTAAATTTGTCCCCCCTCGTTTTTCTGTATGTGTGCTTTTTGGGGTTTTTAGCTCCTCCCTCCTAGCATTTTCCCAATCTTTCTGTCTGACTGAAGCACGGGCCCTCATCCTCTGCATCAGCTCTGTAAAGTTATCATCTTTTCACCTACTACTTTGGTGTAAATACAAGATTCAGCCTGGAATAAACTCCTGTTGGTTCTTCTACACGCGGAGCAGTCGAGTTGATTACTGTCTGACAAGGTTCTGAAGTAAGTTTTACAGTTCAATACAGACTTCCATTACTACATAGGCCTAATTAATTTCTACACTTGCTGTCAGATATGGAGTCAGAATAGACACCTTATGCTAACTATGTAACTGGTGACTACATTCTTCCCATTTGAATTCAGCGCATGTGCACTAGTTCATAGATGTGCCCGACTCCAATTTTATTGATGGTTTGCCAGATGTGTGTTCCATGCGTGCGTGACGGGTCCTTGCATGCGTGGTTGCATATCTTCGGTGCTTTGGATTCCATCTTTACTTATGACTTGCCTGGTGTGCACTACGCGCACGTGACAGATTTGCGCATGCGTGGTTGCACCGCTTTGGTGAGTCAGAGTCAAACTGTGCTTCCTGTTTATCCAATACAGTTACTATGTCTTCTGTGAGGTGATTGGCTTATACTTTTTTGTATGGGTTGTACAACATAGAAGATAACCAGCTCACCTGAATAAACAGCCCAAATTAAGAATTCTCCTTGGGTTCCCGTGCACGATTGATGCCCAAGCTGCACCAGAAGAATGGGGTATTCCTATTGGCGATTGGCTATTTATATACTGGGCTATGTCTGTTATGTATAGACGAAGCACAAGGTGAAACGCATGTTGGGGCGCGTGTATACACTCCTTACCCTCCGTTTAGATTTGGTGCCATCTGCTGTTTATCTTATCTAAGGTCAGGTATATGCCTATGTTTTTGGTCCATTTAAGGTCAGATATTTAGATGGTATGTCCTTTAGTATAATTGCAGAATGAGCTATCCCATGAGGGATTCTAATTGTACTGTTAATAGTGGTAGTTGTGTATACATGCATTTTTTGCAGTGCTATTGCCATTAAATTTTATGTGTTTCATAATTTTTGTTAATTTTCCAGTTATACTCTACATGATAATAAAATGTTACTTCCTTTGGTATTTTGAGTTAATAAGATCAAGCGACAATCTTTTGTTGCTGAATGAAAATGACAGGACGTGTGTGTGTGCATGCATGTGTGTGTGCATGCATGTGTATGTGTGCGTGCGTGTGCGTGTGTGTGTATGTGTGTGTGTTGTGTAAATACAGCTCTGCTCTAATTCACAGACTGGGGTGAAACCCTTCCCTCTAATTATTCTGCAGCTGTGAACGTGCAAGGATTTTCAAAGGGCCGCAATTAATGGAGTGCTTGAATGGAGACTGATTAAAGGCGCCAGGGACTCAAATCCTCAGGGAAAATCTGCAATAATAATCCTGCTCTGAGTCCAGAGGAAAAACACATATCTTATACAGTAACATTTTTACTGCAAATGTATTAAGGAATACAAGGTAATTATGACTTATTCTTCCACAAAGCATCACTCAGTATCACAATGCGTCCTGTCGACTTATTCATTGTGAGCTTTTACACAATTAGCATCTTGTCACAAGATCATTACACACATCACAAGCAGTTTTGTACAGTAATCAAGGTGATAATTGCAGAAGAAATATTTAGCTGCTTTTAATTTTGAGCAGATGCTTTTTACAATCTTTATTCCCAGTATACCAGGTTGAGACAGTGGATGGATAAGTGGATGTCTCTTACATTCACAACGCGTTTGCTTTTTATCAGTCATAAAACAACCCACACAACTCCATAATAACAGAATGCCACAGTCACCTCTGACACCAATGTGGATATGGATGGTGCAATATTGGGAACTGCAGAGGTGTTATCATAGGGTTGCAGAGGGGGAAGTCAAAACTGGGCTTTCAAAGTAAGGGGCCACACACTCTATGAAATAAGGGGGAACATTATTTATTATCTGTATTGTATTATATTTACTAAACCTCATTTCAAAAATTAGAATATCATCGAAAAGTTAATTTATATCTGTAATTTAAGTCATATGGAGAAACCCATATATTGTAGAGACTCATTACACACAGAGTAATATATATATATATATATATATATATTATATTATATATTATATATATATTATATATTATATATTATATTATAGCTCTGAAAAAAAAATTAAGACCACTGCACAGTTTTCTAAATATGAGCATCTCTACATGTCTGACAGCCATTCCATTCCAGTGTCAGTTGAATTCCAACCAAAGTCCACCTCATTCTACTTAATGTGCTTCTGATAAGTCGATCACCTGAACCAAATCTTATTTAATGAAGGAAAGTAGAAAAAACACTGCTGTGGTCTTCACAATCCTCTTGCAATAGGACAAGCTGGATGGCAAAACAAGTGCTAGGAACAGGCTAAAAGGAATTTGAATGAAAAAAAATCGTGGTTATTCCACTTAATATTGATTTCTGAACTCTTCCTGACTTAAAACATTAGTCTTATTGTTTCTAATAAATATGCACTTGTTTTTTTGCATTATTTGAGGTCTTACAGCGCTGATTCTTTTTTATTTATTTTGAAGATTTCTCATTTACTGCAAATAAATCCGAATTTTTTTGCTTTGAATTTCAGAGACGTGTTGTCAGTAGTTTATATAATAAAATAACAATGTATATTTTTCTCCAAAAATCTACCATTTAAGAGAAAAATCAGAGAAACTGAAAATTCAGGCGTTTATTTCTTTTAATGTGGAAGAATATGACTTACAGCTGATGAAACCCAAATTCAGTATATCAGAAAATTAGAATAGTGTTTTAAGACAATCAAGTATTTAACCATGTATTATCCTTCAGTTTATTAGCTATGTACAATGACGTTAAAGCATCAACTATCCTGTACTGTCAAACCCACTGTGTTCATTACCTCTGTAGTTTGATATCACTATGCGCATTACTTCTGTACAGTGGCAACATTGCAAGTATTATACTTGATTCATGGTGATGTATCTATCATTTCTGCATTATGACACCCCTGATTGCATTATCATTATATTATGATGCTGGGATATGTGCTGTGACATCATGGAGGTGCTTAACCATCACATGTGACATCACTGTATTTATTTTCTGTAAAATCCCAGTAAGTATTATTACCACACTGTAACACTTAAGTACTTTAACTCTTTCCAATGACTTTACATTGTTTACTATCCCCGTAGTGTGACATCCCTATGTTTGCTAAAAGGATTTTCCTATCTGGTTGCTTCACAGGGACTGAATTTCACAGCCAGCTTCAGGCTTGTTCTTCCTGTTCAGGCTGTGGATAGTTCTACAGCAGTGACTGACATTTCAGCTCTGCTATTCCTAGCTGAGCCTGTTAGAAGGATATTAGTGATGGAGGGGTTTTAACAGCAGGGCACAAAGCTGCAGAGTGCTATAGGGTTAAAGGGGTTTTCTCACCATGCCGTATTACAGAGCCAAAGCCAGATTTAGACTACATTTACACTGCACTGGTTAACTGTCGTATTTTTAAGCAGATTCAGTATTTATAATCTGCAAAATCTGACAGTAAATCCTCCCCATAGGGCAATAGAAGTCTACACAGCTCGGATTTTCTGAATTCGGACATCAAATCTGCAATCCGTTCAAAAAACTTAGAACATGTTCTATAATCTGTGGTATTACACTTAAATATAGTACTGCTCAATGTTAATTGGTCATCTGAAATCCAAAAAACGACTGCTAAATCCGCACAAAATACGTGGCAAAAAATAAAAACTGATTGTAAAATACTGGTCGGAATCTATAACGGTATTTCACAATTGCTGTGTAGACAATTGCCTTGAGCCTTAGACTCACACTTCCTGTTTAGGTTGTGGGTGGGTCTATAGCAGTGACTGGCATATCAGCTCTGCAGTTATAATGACATGACTGCAGTAGATTTATATAGTGTAGTACACAGGGCTGCAGAGCTATAAAGAGTGAAAGTTTCTCTTTTATTTAGGTAAACAAACTCCATTGCTAGAAATAAGACTCTGCAGGGAGTGACTCCCCATGGTCAAACTGACTGACCGACAGAAGCTTGAAGCAATGAGTGATAAGAGAGAGCAGAGAGTGGTGGGGATGAGGCGATCAGTAACCAGAGAAACTTGTGTACTCTAAGAGGATATAAAATCTTCTTTATCTACTTACCAAAACAAAATAAAAATGACAATGTATTTGGTAATAGTCTTCATTTACCTTTCAATACATTGTAAAAGACAATCATTGTAATAAGAAAACCCCTGCAAGGCTTGTCAGTAAGAAAGATAAACAAGCTCCTATGCTGCTGTTAAGACACAGCAGGAAGTGACGTCATTATCCTGGCCAGGGCTGCTATAGCAGAGAAAGGTAGTCACTAGTCTAGGAAACCTTCTGTAAACAAGCAGGAGATAAGAACTGTTGTAACTCTGAAATGAAGCAAAATCAGAACAGTAATGTATTTGGTAATTATCTTCTTTTTTTTTTTTAACCTTTCCCTACATGTTTAAAGCTAATCAATATGATGGGAATACCTGTCTAAACCTGTTTTATGACATCACATAATACATTGTCATAAAAAAGTAATACCCTGAGACCATGATCAGTGTGCATCAAGTCTTCACTATGACACTACTGTCACTATTCTTCTGGTAGTGATAGTCATAACATCACTATCTTTATTATCCTTTTGGATAGAGATCACTGTTTATTATGTTTGTTTTCTACCTTTACCGTCACATCAATGAATTATTTCCATGTTATTGTGTTCTATGACTTCACAATGTACACTATAAATCTGCTCATTCTAGCACCAGGGCCAGTCCTGATGATCTTAATGTCACTGTTCAGTGTTAATGTGACCGTGCAGCCACTTATATCCAGCAAGAGACGGCTGCAACCTGTGAAGGGCTGCATGGTCACGTGAAGACTGAACAGTGACGACATCTGCCAGGTCTCGGGCCCTTTTTGGG
>JAODAL010001432.1:0-231690 GCA_025379985.1 Phyllomedusa bahiana
CCTTTGTTTGATGTAAAATGCTACTAGTAATGAGAATACAAATGAATAATAAATCTTATTAAAACAATAGCAGTAATGATAATTCGTAAAACAAATAAAAAATCTAATTAGAGTAAACAATTACAGCAAAAATAACGAAAAATTAGAAACAATTAAGTAATAGCTAACTATAATAAACAGTAACAATAATAATGATTAAAAACAAAAAAATAACTAATTATAGCAAATAATAACAGCAATAATAGTAAATAAATAATACCTTCTACTGCTCTTTTGAAGAATACTTTACAGCTGCCACAGGTCAATACGCCATAATGACACCCAGAGGCTTCATCTGAACACACCAAACAGAGTTTGGAGGGGGGGCCCCGGTGTAGTAGATGAACTGGACGGAGAAGGGCTCACATCAGACCTCATTGCAGGGCTGGGGAAAAAAAGGCCAAGAATTAGAATGGATTAGACCAGGTAGTGTAGGAGCTACAAATAGTGGGCAAGCATAGTGGAATAAATCAGATACAAAAGCTGGTTAAGTAGCTGATAAAGTTATGTACATATGAAATATACCCAGCAGAGTGAGTATAAGCCGGGAAAAAAACAGATATATTTTACTATTGCATTTTTTGATTCTCCAATTCTCATTCTATTCAACCAAACCACTACTTATATTTGTAACTGAGATAGAGTGAAACGAAATAAGACTCTCTAACTGATGTCCTGCAACTGTCTGAGAATGCTGGGAGTTGTAGTTTTGTAAGTTAGAGATCAATGGTTTACAGAATTCCAAGGAAATATTATTTTTAATTTATTTGCCGCCAATTTGCAAGGTATAACCACAAGTTTAGTAATCTGTAATGGATACGCTGCATAAGTCTGCTTGCAATAAAAATGTACAGCTCTGTTATCACATGGAAGGAAATTGCTACTTCAATACATTTATTTCTTCAGATCCAATACAGGCAGACCTACATCTGTCTCCTATATACAAACAGAGACTTGTGGGGCGTGGCTCAGCATGCTGACATCACAGAGGCACGCCCCATAATAATGAACCTCTATCGTCAGGCCGGGACCACAGCTCTCCCTTAAACCGCTCTGGTCTTGCTCTGTCGGCCCCAGTATGGCAGGTCTGTTCTTACTGCTCCCGGTCCCCCAACCACCATTCCCAGACTGCCTCCAATGTAAAATACAGTACTGTACTGTATCAGCACCCACACAATAAGTACATGTGTGGCATGCTGGCATTTATATTTGTGGAACTACAAGTGCCAGCATGCCACACATGTACTAATTGTATGGGTGCTGACTTGTACATGTGTTTAACATGTACTGCTGTGGCATGCTGGCACTTGTAGCTCCATGTTCCACAGCAGCTACTATGTGCCAGCATGCCACAGAAGCACATGAAAGAGACAAAGTGAGGTGAAATCTTCTAAACGGACACACACAGCAAAACAAATGTAAAAGGGGTGTTAACCCTTCCCTGCACTATCCAAAAAGTAAAAAAAGAAATACATTTGCTGGAGTTACATTTAATACATGTACCTGTTCCAAATTACTTACAAATTCTATTTAAAGGAGTTCTCCGGGAAAATAAGAAAAAAAAAATTAGATGAACTAAATGTCATAACGAAAAAACGCCTGAATACTTTTAATTAGAAAAGTTTGCTCGTTTTGTCTAGGGGATAATCACTATAGGACAAGAAAATGGCCTCCGGGCTCCATCCTATGCAGAAACCTGTTCTGGAATGCAAAGTACAGCAGTAGGCTAGACTAAGGACAACGTGTATGATCTAGGCACATCGAGGCCAGTTCTAAATAGCTGTTAAGCAGTGTAGAATGCGCCAGAATGTATGAATCTGTTCTACTTCGGGTCATAGATGTGGGCGCTTTCTAGGTCCACTATGAGGACTCGGGCTCAGGTAGACCCCTTTTAACCTGGTCTGGCTGTCCCAGCAGTAATGCACCCAGTTTTGCCATCCTCCAGTTGTAAATGTGTAGAATTAGGGCTGGTTCACACGGCTTATTCAAGCCGTAATTGCGGGATAGATTTCGCCCGCAATTCCGGCTTGAATAAGGGGCAGGGGCGCAGCTCCCCGACCCCATAGACATGCAAAGTCCACGGCGCGTATTCCGCCGGGATAATGTGCATGTCATTCTTCCTTAGGCATGGGTGCAACATTGGAAGTATTCTTATGATCGGGTGCTGGATGGTGACTATGACTATATAGGATTTGATACACCTTTTATTTGCATTATATTTGCCTAACTACAGTGCCAACCAAGAAGACCTTCTGCTAATTTCTGGTGAAGCCATGTGGATCCTGAAAAATGGACATTATCCCCAATTTGTCTTCAGTTGTGAAAAGAACATGATCAGAAAGGTTAGAATGAATCACAACACACAGGGCCGACTTCATCCAGAAGAGTCATTCCAAGAAATACAGCAACTAATCAGGTTCCTTTTTTTTAACAAAGTTGTCAGAAAAAGCTCCAATACGAATGAGGTGAATATGAACGGATGCCAAAAGCGATCTCCCAATCTGATTGGAGGTGTGTGGGGTGCAGGAGGGGGGCAATACTTATTTCTATGGGTATCACCAGTAAGTCCTCTATTCCTGGTCAATGACTATGATCTTCTGGGAGACCCACCTGACTTTTTGCATTGCTGAAAGCTCACGTGGTCTGGACATGTTATAGGATATGGACTCCCTAAGGTTACGCTGAGGTACTTATGAGGTAACCACTTCTGCACATGCTATTACGCGACCAACCTAAAACTAGAATTCTTCTCATTTCACAACATCTTACAAAACATCCTGCGGACGCACACTGCCTTACTATATGTGAGAATGGAAATGTAGTAATCGTGGTTTCTATTGACAGGACGTGTAGAGAGCACCACCAATGAAGGCGAGTATGTCCGACAGCATTGTGAGGAGATTGTCCAGGCACATTCAGCTTTCCTGCGGCTCTGGTATCAGACACCATCTATGACTTGTCATTGCTCTGTGCACCAGGTTGTTGGCAGAAGCCTACAATGACTGACACATTGAACATTACACATCACAATGGCTTTGTCTTCCCTGGATTGAGAAGTACAGTCCGGCAGCAGCTCTTGGTGATCTCCATGACAAGCCAGTGACCGACTGTCAGGACTTCTCCTTTGTACTTTCTCTACTTTTTCCTACAAAGGCTCTAGTTGGCACAAGTAGTTATGTTCTCATTGGGGAGAAGAGAAAAAGCTGCTGTTAGGGCATGTCCCCACGGCAGGGGTTTTCGGCCGGTTTGCGGTTTTTCAGACCGCCTGAAAACCGGCCAAAAATGAGTACAATGGTGATCTATGGAAAACCCGTGCAGTTTTCCGTCCGGCGGTTTTTACGCCCGCGGTCCAGCCACAAGACATTATGCAAGCACAATCTTCCGTCCAGTTTGGCCGTGTTCACACGGCTTATTCCCGACGGATTTGTGCGCCGTATTGAGCGCACAAATCCGCCGTGAATACGGGGCGGGTGGGGGCGGGCCGGAGCGTGTGGGGGCGCCGCTCCCGGCCCCATAGACAATGCATTGTTTACGGCGCGTCCGCGCCGTAAATAATGTGCATGTCACTTTCTCCCCCCGCGGCGGATTTGCCGAGCGGGGAGGAGCGACGGAATCCACTGTTCTCTATGAGAGCAGTGGATTACCGTAATGACTCCGACGGATTGGCGCCGTACTGAAGCGCAAATCCGGCGCGGAATACGGCGCCAATCCGTCGGCAAATAAGCCGTGTGAACGGGGCCTTTCTGGACAGAATCTGTGCTAGCCAATGTGAAGGGGAAGGGCCGCAAAACAGGACAAACCGGCCAGTATTTGTCCTGTGCAGTGGGAACGCACCCTTAGACTACATCTTTCCTAAGAACAAGGGATGGGGCGTTTAGAAACTCAACATGCCCGATCCTTGTCGTATCTAACATCCTATAAATGAATATCTGCGAAACCTGTAATAGAAATTAGAGGATTGTCACATATCTCCAAAATCAAAAGGGATCGGTCCATGATAGTCTAATGTGTATGGTCACTTTAGGTGCAACCAGAGCAGTAGACATCAATTAAAGGGGTTTTCCAAGACTTTTAAAAACCTCCCTATCTGTGCTAAAATAGAAAATGGACCCATACTAACCTCTCCCATCACCACCAGTCCAGCGCTGCCAGAGCTCCAGTGTTTCCTCCCCTCACTGATGATATCACAACAAATCTCTAGCCTCAGCAGTCACATGTCTGCATGTACAGAATGTGACCACAGAGGTCAGTGATTGGCTGCAGCATCATGTGATCTATGAACGTGACATCATCAGTGAGGGACCTGGGGGAACACTGGAGCTCAGACAGCGCTAGACTGGTGGAGATGGTGAAAGTTAAGGTTGTATTTCAATGTTAGCACAGTGGGAGGTGGTAGGGAGGTTTTTCTTTCTTTCAGTCTTGGAGGACCCCTTTAAATGTCATTGTTGCCTTCATCCCCTTTACTGTGATGATCAGCATGAATATTGAGTAACATTACAGGATAACTGGAGGCTCCCTTTAGATATATTGTCATATTACAGACTTTCCATTATTACAGTAAGTGATCAATAACAATCCTTCAATTTCAACAATTGTGTGGGAAATGAACTAAACCCTTCTGCTCTGCTTACTAAGCACTAGCTTATTTCACTGCTTCCATACAATCCACTTAATATCCTGTAGGCCATCCTCTGTGAGGCACAAGTACTGGCCACTGGCTTTGGTATGCTGCCCTGGGTGGACAAGATATCTGCTGAGGGCGTGAAAATGTCTCCCTGTGATCTATACCTTATCTTAAATCCCTATGTACAGGCTGGAGAAAGCTTTTTAATTCCTAGGTTTTAATAACAGATACTTCCAGATGACTTAGAGCCATCACTATTGCGAAGAAACGTCTGGTTACATTAAAGGGGTTATGTGATCATAAAGCTTATTTACTGCATCATGAAACTAACACGGTCTAACAAGCTTTGTCTTCCAAATCCTCACCATTCTTAAGCTGCTTATATACATACAACGCACATTTATATACCTTCCTATGTACAATGAAGTAAATAATTATTTGATTCCTTGCTGATTGTGTAAGTTTGCCCACTGACAAAGACATGAACAGCCTATAATTTTAAGGTTAGGTTACTTTCAACATTGATATCTAGAAACTACCCTTAAACTTCTAGACTGCTCATGTCTTTGTCAGTGGGCAAACCTACAAAATCAGCAAAGGATCAAATGCTTCCTTCCGTCACTGTGTATATATATATATATATTAATATATATATATATTATAAATATATATATATATACTATATACACACACCACACACACACAACACACACACATATACTCACAAACATATAACATGCACACACATTTACATACATCGGCAGGTATATTATGTGTATATAAATATATTATACATATAAATAGGTGTGGTGTGTATATATGTATGTAAATATATATATATATATATATATATAAACATGTTATATATATATATATATATATATATATATAATATATATATATATAATAATATATATGTTTACATACAGTAGGCAGTATAAAAGGATGGACCCGTCGCACTTAGGAGAGTGGAAGCAATGTCCAGAAAGGTATAGTTAAAAGAGGTCTTTATTTTCAAAATTGCAAGGGACTTATGCCATTGCAAAATTAAAAACAGTAGGCAACAATAAAATCAAGACTTGACGCGTTTCGAGCAGGACTCCAAAGCTTCCTCAGAAGCACAAGTTATATCACCACATGGAGAATTTATATAAGAGAAAGGATACAGGCGTTGTTAAGCAGTTTGAAACTTTAGACGTAACATAGCCTCTGTTATTTGGCTGGTGTAATTCAAATCACTAAAAGACGCTGTGGATGGTTGGGATAACTGTAAATCAAATGGTGCCATCATGACAGCAAAACAATTAAAGGAATAGATAGGTTGTGAGAGACTTGCCCATGTATGTAAACGTGTGTGCTTGTATATGTGTATATATATAATATCATCTATATATAATATATATATATATATTATATATATAAAATATATATATATATATATATATATATAGAGATCTATATATATATATTATAGTATCAATGTTGGAGGGTATATTACACATATAAATAGATGTGTGTGTGTGTTTGAACTTTGCAGGGTTTTGTTGGGTGCCAGAAGGGCTGGTCTGAGTATTTCAGAAACTGCTGATCTCCTGGGATTTTCACGCACAACCATCTCTAGGGTTTAACAGAGAATGGTCCGAAAAAAGAAAAAACAACCCAAAGTGAGGGGCAGTCCTGTGGGCGGAAATGCCTTGTTGATGCCAGAGGTCAAAGGAGAATGGGCAACTGGTTCGAGCTGATAGAAAGGCAACAGTGACTCAAATAGCCACCCTTTACAACCAGGTAGGCAGAAGAGCATTTTCTGAACGCACAGTACGGCGAACTTTGAGGCAGATGGGCTACAGCAGCATAAGACCACAACCGGGTGCCACTCCTTTAAAGCTAAGAACAGGAAACTGAGGCCCCCAATTTGCCCAACTCATCGAAATGGACAGTAAAATTGGAAAAACGTTGCCTGGTCTGATGAGTCTCGATTTCTGCTGCGACATTCGGAAATGGTAGGGTCAGAATTTGGCATCAACAACATGAAAGCATGGATCCATCCTGCCTTGTAAACAACGGTTCAGGCTGGTGGTGGTGGTGTCCCTGGTGTGGGGATATTTTCTTGGCACTCTTTGGGGGCCCCTTTGTACCAATTGAGCATCCCTTGCAACACCTTGTGGAATCTATGCCACGAAAAATTGAGGCAGTTCTGAGGCAAAAGGGGGTCCAACCCGTTACTAGCATGGTGTACCCCAATAAAGTGGCCGGTGAGTGTATACACACACACACACAGGCCATTCCCCGGGTTTACAAACGGGATAGGGACTGTAGGTTTGTTCTTTAAATTTTAAAATTTTATGCAAGTCGGAACAGGTATATTTATTAAATGTAATTCCAGCAAAAAAAAAAAAAAAATTTTAGTTTTGGATAGTGCAGGGAACAGTTTTTACATTTCTTTTGCTGTTTGTGCCCTTTTTTAGAAGATTTCACCTAACGTTCTGTATCTCATGTGCAGCTGTGGCATGCTGGCACTTGGTTATCAGGGGGCGTGACTCAGTGTTGAATGTCAGCCACGCCCCATAAATCTCCGTTTGTAACTAGGGGACGTATGTAAGTCGGAATGATGTAGGTCGGGGACTGCCTGTATGTATGTATGTATATATATATATATGTTTACATACAGTAAATATCTATCTATATATATATATAAACTGTTCATAGTGAGCGAAAAAGTTGGTCCCTTGCTGATTTTGCAAGATTGTCCACTGACAAAGACATAAACAGTCTATATATATATATATATATATATATATATATATATATATATATATATATATATATATATATATATATAACACACACATACACACACACAGAAATATACATACACACACACACACACATCTATATATATGTATAATATACCCTCATCATTGATACTGCATTAATTGGTTCCGGGACGACCATTGTAAGTTGAAACCATAACTATGGGAGATTGGTCATTGATTCCAAGGGCTGAAAATGTCACCAACATCCTGCAAAATGAAGATTAAAGAGAATGAAATAAGTAACTAATGCAGATAGAGCAAGTCCCTACATATAACATCAGAAGGAGCTGCTGGAAATCACTTTCTATATTGAGGACAGGAACTTGTTTGGGTCATGGACTTTATATACAATGTACCAGGACAAATAAAATAGAGCCACCCTCAACTGGTACACAAAGGAGCCGCTCATCCTAGCACATGTAAAGAGCAGTATAGAACATGTAGTACCACACTATACTGTAGAGAGGCGCTACTAGACCGACTGCATACACGTCACTAATACAAGGGCTTTACAAGTAAAATGTTAATGATAATTGGCTGGATCAGTGTCTGGGACATTGTAGCTTGAAACCACACTCAACAAACAATACCACAGGAAACACCATTGTATTTTTAAGATAACTGTATCCTGAGACCATTGTAACTTCAGGGACCACTGTATAAAAATACACAGTCGGGTCACATTATTATGCCCACCAGCTAATATCTAGAGTAACCACCATTTGTAGTACAGACAAGAGCTAGATGGGCTGGTAGTGACTCAATAAGGTCCTGGCCGGTTGTCAAAGGAATCTGGAGCCATGCTGACTGCACCCCCCAGTGAAGCAATCCATGAGCAACAGATAAGAGCTTTTTGAAGACGTCCAAATTCTTGTAGGAGAGTTATTGTTCATTTACAATTGTTTTGGTATCACAGAAGCGATTTTTTATCCCCCCACAGTTCTGAGTTTTCATTGATCATATGAAACAAAGAATTATCCTCTCTGTGGCCAGAGGACACTTGTAATTTCCTTCCAGCTGCTATGCTCCTCTGCAGGGGCACAAGTCGACTTGGCCTAGTCCATGCTGCAATGAATGGGGTTACATACTGAAGCCTGATCACCCCCATACACTACACAGTCACAACAGTGCAACTATCCCGGCCGTTTAAACACTTCAAGAACTGGATGAAATGTCAGGAAAATAGATTCCCTGCGAGCCCATCGTTCACCTCTGTTTAGTGATCTCCTCACTTCAACCTCTCTCACTGCATTTCGGACCCCAGCTCAGTAAATATGGGAAGGGAGACTATCACAGGGTCTGGGCGGACACGTGGAGCTCAGGAGATGTGAAAGGAGGGATAACAATTAACAGATCATTTCGGGGGACACCCCCAAAAGTAAGACATAGCCGAGATTTTGTTGAATTCCCTAATATAAGGCACCCCCTGAAAATAAGACATAGCGGAAATCATTGCTGCAGCTCCCCATACACAGGGCTGTCCCTAAGGGTGGGCAGAAAGAATGGGGGGATGAAGGGGGAAGGGTGTTCCCAAGCCCCGCTCACCCCGAGAAACAGCCCTGGGACATATTGTTGTAGATGAGTTTGGAAGGACCTGTGCAGGGAGGTCATGTGACTGTGATGTCACCACGGGTCCCAAACATCCCAGGACAGGAGACAGTGTACAAGTAAATGAGGGATGGGGAGAACAGAGCAATGATACTGACACACACACATCTCACAGGATGGCTGATGGGGCATGCTGGGACTTCTAGTTCTACAAGTCCCAGCATGTCACATTTGCCATCCCTTGAGAGAAGTCACTGCAGCTGCCATAAAATGTCCTTAACATACATATATCCTATGGTTTGTGACTCTAAACGTTAAGATATATACATACATGCCAACTCTCCCATTTTTGGCGGGGGGGTCCCGCTATTTGGGGTCCCCCCCCACCCTCCCGGGAGAGCTGGCATTACTCCCGCGGCCAGCAGGAGGCGGGGGTTCTTTAAATGGCCGCGGCGACAGAGTAGCGTTGGTGCACTACTCTGGCGCCGCTGGGCCGTTCCCATAGGCGGGTGAAGCAGCCGCAGCGGCCGCTTCACCCGCCCAGAGTCTCGCTGTGCGGGGAGGAGGCAGGAGGGATCGCTCCCTCCTCCCTTCTCCCCCTGTATGTCCGGCGCCTGTGCGCGCCGTACATACAGGTCAGCGGCGCAGGGGAAGTGACGCGTGGCTGCTCTCACTTCCCCTGTGACGCTGAGGAGATCGTCAGGAGCTGGCCGAGCTGCAGGAGCCTGGTGAGGTGAGTGGCTTTTAATAAATTATTTTTATTAGCCGTCCCTGGCTACAATGTACCTGGCAACAGAGGGGGCAACTACCTGGCTACAATGGGGGCACTACCTGGCAACAGAGGGGACACTACCTGGCTACAATGGGGGCACTACCTGGCTACAATGGGGGCACTACCTGGCAACAATGGTGGCACTACCTGGCAACAATGGGGGCACTACCTGGCAACAATGGGGACACTACCTGGCAACAATGGGGGCATCTACCTGGCAACAGAGGGGGCACTACCTGGCTACAATGGGGGCACTACCTGGCAACAATGGGGGCACTACCTGGCACAATGGGGGCAACTACATGGCAACAAAGGGGGCACTACTGGCAACAGAGGGGGCATTTTACCTGGCAAACAATGGGGGCACTACCTGGCAACAGAGGGGCACTACCTGGTTACAATGGGGGGCACTACCTGGCTACAATGGGGGCACTACCTGGCAACAAAGGGGGCACTACCTGGCAAACAATGGGGGCACTACCTGGCAAACAATGGGGGCACTACCTGGCAAACAATGGGGGCACTACCTGGCAACAGAGGGGGCACTACCTGGCAACAGAGGGGGCACTACCTGGCAACAGAGGGGCACTACCTGGCAACAATTGGGGCACTACCTGGCAACAGAGGGGGCACTACCTGGCTAACAAAGGGGCACTACCGGGCTAACAAAGGGGGCACTACCTGGCTAACAAAGGGGGGCACCTACCTGGCAACCAAAGGAGGGAACCTACCTGGCTACTAAAGGGGGTACTACCTGGCTACAAATTTGGCTCTACCTGGCTACAGAGGGACATCTACTTGGCTACAAGGGGGCATCTACCTGCCTGTAAGGGGCACTACCTGGTATGGGGGGTTACCACCTGGCTATAAGGGAATCTAACTGGCTTTCTTCCAAAGCCGTTATGCAGTTAGATGGAGTGGGTGTGGCCTTTTGAAGGGGCGTGGCATACCGACAAGATGGGCGTGTCCATGCAAATTCTTGCCGCGGCGCGCTAAGCGCGCCGCCCCTAAGATCTCCTGCTTTTTCATTTTCAAAAGTTGCCAACTATGGATATATATATATATATATATACATATATATATATATATATACCGTATATACTAGAGTATAAGCCGAGTTTTTCGTCACAAAAAATGTGCTGAAAAATCCCCCCTTGGCTTATACTCGAGTCACTGTTGGCGCTCGGGCACTGTGATGGCCTGAGTGCCGGCAGGGACGCTTCAGTTATATGCGGCTCCTCAGGGAGTGCATATAACTGATTGCCGAGTGAGCGCACAGTGTCCGAGCGCTGCGCTAGCCCGGGCACTGTCCGCGATCCCTTCACTTATATGCGCTCCGGAGGCGCTCCGCAGTGGACTCCGGGCAGTCGCAGACTCGCGGCTGTCTGGAGTTTCCAGCACAGGCAGCGTGTGTCATCACGCTGCGTGCGTGGCCTGATGACGTCACCCGCCTGTGCCGAGAAGATGAGGGAGAGCGCGCGGGAGACGGAGCAGCGGGGATCCAGGTAAGTGATTGTTTTTTATTTTGCCTATTATTGCCTACAGCTGCCTATACCTGCCTACAGCTGCCTATACCTGTCCTATACCTGCCTACAACTGGCCTTATACCTTCCTTTACCTGCCCTATACCCTGCCTACAGCCTGCCCTATACCCTGCCTACAGCCTGCCCTATACCCTGCCTATGGGGCCATCTACCTGCCTCTTTCCTGCGTATGGGGCCATATACCTGCCTATAATCTGCTTATGGGGGAGATATAACTGCCTATTACATGCCTATGGGGCCATATACGTGCCTTTTGGGACATATACCTGCCTATACCTGCATATAGGGCCATATATCTGCCTATAATTGCCTATGGGGGACATTAAACGGCCTATGTAATTTCATTGGTATCCATTTTTATTTTTAAAATTTACCAGTAGCAGCTGCATTTTCT
Organism: Phyllomedusa bahiana; assembly: GCA_025379985.1. Classification (NCBI taxonomy): domain Eukaryota; kingdom Metazoa; phylum Chordata; class Amphibia; order Anura; family Hylidae; genus Phyllomedusa; species Phyllomedusa bahiana. Next base: position 11,735 of record JAODAL010001432.1, read on the forward strand.
ACCCTAGGCTTATACTTGAGTCAATAAGTTTTCCCGTTTTCTTGGGGCAAAAGTAGGTGCCTCTGCTTATACTCGGGTCGGCTTATACTCGAGTATATACGGTATCGGTATATATATATATATATATATATACACACACACACACACACACACACACACACACACACACATACATACATACATACATACACACACACACTCACATACTAGTATAGCATGTTATAATTTATTCGTGGAAAAATAAGACATCCCCTAAAAAAATAAGACATAGTGCATCTTTAGGAGCAAAAATTAATATAAGACGATGTCTTATTTTCGGGGAAACAGGAAAGCACCTGTGCCCCCTTCTTGGCAAGTGGGTGAAAACTATCACCAGGTGAGAGGCCAACATCAGGGGACTCCTGGTAAAACTGGAGGAGATGACTTCTCTCTAACACTTGTCAGCAATTTTGAGGTTATAGCTGGTCGTCAGATTTGCATTGCCTGTATCTCCCACAATGTACTTTCTACAGGGGAGAGCTGCAGAAAGCTTAAAACCTATTGTCTGTAAGTGATTATTAGGCTATGGTAACATCTGCAGGACGTACACTATTAGACAGAAACCAGATGTGGACCACAATATCTTAAAAACAATAGTCTCATAAATTCTAGTAGACAAAAAGGAAAAAACACAGTCCACACTTTCCAACAGCGAATAAGATCACAAACGCAAATGGACACTTGAGAACACAGAGGGGAGCTAACGCCACAAACTATGTCCGAATAGTTAATTCAATTAAACTAAGTACATAGCTCAAGTCTTTAGCATACTAAGGATAGAACTATGCAGTCCTGCATGTATCCGCTCAAACAAATGTAAAACAGAAGATAAAGCTGTAGTGCACATGACCATCTTACCATATTGTATAAACTAGAGCTCTCTATAGTACCCTACTGTATCCATAGGGAGGTATTAGAAATTGATCTCATAGATTTGTACAGTATAGAGAAAGCAGTGTCTCATGAAAGCACGGTATGGCGGTATGTGGAGTAATAGAGACTCGGCACTACACAGTATTGTATGTAATTTGCATTTTCATCTCAAGTTTTCGTTGTTAGGTACTGAGTTCTAAACATAAAAATGCACTAAAACCAGGGCTGTGGAGTCGGTGGCTATTTTGAAGGAGTCGGAGTCGTCATAAAATAGACAGACTTTGACTCCCAAAATATATAATAAGTTGGTTCGATGCAGTGCAAAGAGCAAGAGGAATTGGGTCCGGCCAGTGCTACTGTTCCCATATCTTCAGCCTCATCACATGAGGAGTGTAATTGATGACATGGAGCAGGCAAAGCGCTGCCCCAGGGGAAAAGATTCTACTTCCATGGCAAACTGACTTCAGCAAAAATTTTCACCTGCTTTCAAAGAAGTAGAAGAGTTCAACCATTCATCAAAACTGACTGTGGCTGAGGCAATTCCTTTATACCCCGACATTGTTAGAGATGTTGCCCCTGTGGTCACCGCTTTCCCCCAACCCAAGTTAGTGTAGAGAGGCCGTTCTCTAGCCTGGAAATAATGAGATCAGATGTGAGGTCATGTATGCAGGATCTGATGGAGGCAATACTATTTCTCAGAACAAATTCAGAGACTCCACAAATGTTCCTGTAGTGTTTTGCATATTTACAATTTTTTTGTGTTCTAAAGTCATATCCAATAAATATATTTTACACTGACAAGCAAAATGGTAACAATGTTTTGAACTTGTGACTTTCAGGCTCCATATCTCTCCATCCACTACAGCTTTGTACATGAGGCTACTGTAATTTTATATACAGTCATCTTACTTATCTTATACATAAATGTGACTTGCAAGTATTTAGCATCTGCTTAGTTCTGCAGATTCTTTCCTGTAACTGCATTGTTACTGTTTTGCTCCTAAAAATCAAAATGTTAAATTGTTTTAATTTCTTAGTATTTGGGAAATCCACCTTTGGCTTTCAATACTACATAACTCTAAAGGGTTCAAGTTTGTCAGTAGAAAACATAAACAAGCTCCTGTGCTAATGATAAGACACAGCAGAGAGTCGCATCACCATCCCGGCCACTGTTAGAGAAAACAGAAAAAATAGGGACGGTAAATAGGGAAGCTTGTGTAAAAAAGCAGGAGATAAGATCTACTCTTAACTCCGCAGAGAAGCAAAAGCAGAACAGCAATGTATTTGGTAATAGTCTTTATTTACCTCTACCTCCCTGTTTACAGCTACTCAATGCGTTGAGAATACCCTTCTAGTGTAAGCACAAGAAGACTGTCATCTAGCACAAGATCTTTCCTGGTCTCGTCTTCATTCCGTGCCAAAATAATGATCCCAAACACATGTCCAAAGCCACAAAGAAACATATTCAGAGAATACCAAGAAATTCTGCAACAGAAGACATGACCTTTAAAGAAGTCTGATCTTAACCTCATCAAGCATGTCTATAATTACCTGCAGTGAGAAGCAAGTGACAGAGCCAAGATCTGCAGAAGTATGGCAAGCTCCCCACAATGCTAGAGGCAACCTACCGGTCACTTTCCATATAAAACTGCATGACAGTGTGAAATCTAGTTATATATATCACATTAGACAAGATATACAGACAAACACACACAGCTAAAAATAATGTATTAAATACCACAGTATCCCAGGGAGCCGAATCTAATTTGGGTGTTGGCATGTTCAGCAGGCAATCCATCTAGCGGACATCAGATAAATGACAATATTTACTGGGCCATGTGGGAGGATGCCAGATTCAATACTGGCTGTGGACGGCCTGCCAAGGGTAAAAATAATGCAACACAAGTAGTTATTGCAACGGACGACCAAAGTATACAATCTGGGCTCCAGCAGGGATTCTGTGGCTTAATGGGGAGCCCTGGTATGAAGAACTGAAAACGGTACAGGCTTCCTCAGTAAACTACCTCCATGCTATGCTTAGCCGCACCGACATCCACACCATTATGAACATATCCCGATTTGTTCTATATCTCTTATCCACTACTGTTCATGTGCTTGAAAACTTATGGATGGCAACAGAATCTTTGGTGCAGACAAAATAGTGATGAGAGGTCAAATCATTGATGAAGGAAAAATGAAATATGTAGCATTGACTGATTATAATCTACCCAAGAAAATCTAACATGAATATAACATGGAAACACATAGTGATCAATAATAAACAATACAAAAGAACCCTGCATAATACATAAAGAATACAGAAGAACAAAATACAGGAGAGAACCTGGAAAGCGTCTCTCTGTAAGTATAAAGTAATCCTCTACTAATGTCCTTTAGGCCTCCTGACTGTGGCTTTTTAGATGTTGGCAGCTGACGATACTACTGTGAACTGGTAGCTTCAGGGAAGTAATAGCGTACGTGGCACGTGTTCTGTGAGTTAACACCATATTACTGGCAGCAGGTATACCATACTATTTGCTCACATGATTAACATTTGGGAATAAGATATATGTAAATTAGAGTCACCATGCTGACTTTTGGTCCTGGTGATGCCAATCAGTCACCAATAAAGTAGCCATAGGAAGGAAAGGATAAGTGCTCCCCTTATCAATATAGCAAACTTAAAGGGGGTTTTCTCGCTACAAACCTCATATCTGTGATGTTGCGGACAGTAAAAATAAGCACTTTTACAATTGGTTTGTATTACCTAAATCATTTAGTATAGCAGCTATTAGCTAATCTGTAAGTGTCTAGAGCTAAATCTGAAGCCTGGGGTCAGGCCATGGCCCTTTTGCTGTGATTGGCTGCCTGATATTTAGTTGAGCCCTGGTTGGGATACGCTTCCTGTGCGGGACACGGCCCCTTTGCTGTGACTGGCTGTCCTGCACTCTGTGCTTACTCCCCTCTGAGCTGTATGAAACGGAAACTGTCTGCCTGAGCTTTCTGTGCAGTCTTTGTTCTCATTGTCTTCCTCTAACTCCCCTCTTAGCTGTGTAATAAAGGCTCCTCTCTGCTTCTTTCCCAGTGATAGTTCTATGTGAAGTATCTGGGCAATTACTCATTAAGCTGCCCTATCCACTCCTCTCACTCACAAAACACAGCCTTATACACGTCCCCTCTACCTCCTGCCTGTTAAAAAGAGGGGAGTGCAGACTGCATTTCTCACAATTGTTTAAACAATTCAGGATGTAGTTATAACTGCTTCCACCAATGCAGGTGTTCTGGTTACAAGGATTGCTTGTGGAGGGAGGTGACAGCTCTCCAGGCATGAGAACTGATCAGTGCAGGAGGTCAGCAGAGCTGTGACATCCTCTCCCTTCCACTGCTCAAACAAAATGATGATGATAACTCAGGAGAGAGCAGGGAAGACACGCCTACTGGGAGGAGAGACACGCCTCTGGATTAGCTTACACAACTAATTTTTCTGTTCGAAATAAAACGTTGTAGGTCCTTGGCAGAAATCCAAAGTAATACCCTCACTTTATATGCAAAGGAATTGGCCTCCATAGGGATGTGGATTAGCCCCATTCAATGGGAATACTTAGCGCAGTTTCTAACTCAGATTCAAAAGCCATCAGGTCACAGCTTTTTTTTTTTCCCCCTTTCACATAAAAAAAAACTAATTTTCATAGAATAAATTATGGCACAAATTCCTATTAAGACAATCTCACACAAATTTTCAGCAGAATGAAGATTGATTTCATAGCAGAATGCATGTTAATCCAGTATTCAAATTCACTTAAAATTCTGCCACATAAATGTATGTTCCCATGGCAGATATGGATGCTGACTTGTCAGCGTCCAAATCTCATTTGAAAAGCACCTCAAAAGCGCCTTTTCAGACGAGGTTTTCCTCGGATTATGGACGAGGTTCTCCAACACTGTTTTCTTTCTGAAACACCCATACAAATTAATAGTCAGGGAGAAAACTGTGCCGAAAAACGCACCAAAAACGAACCAATAACTGTGTATGAAAATGTTTTTGAAGCTCTCCATTAATTCATGTGGAGATTTTCAGCATTGAAAACACTTCAATAATTAACATGACGCTTCTTTTTCAGTGCCCAAAACAAAGAAGCTCCTAAACGTATGGAAAAAACTCATCTTGTGTGTGATCTACACTGCGTACTACTTAAAAGCAGATACTAAAACAGTTCTATTCTTCTAAACTGGTTTAATTTTCTTATTGTAGAGGTTTTTACTCTAATTCTTACATGAATATGGGGGCCATTTTGCCCAATCTGAGCTGTGCATGGCAGTTTTGATATTTGCTTTACAGCAGCAGCCTTCTAAACAACAAAAATGTCAGTCAAAAACAAACAAAACAGCCCAAACATTAAAAAAAAAATTATTTTTGCCAAGTTTCCCTAGAGGATGACTTATTAAATGTGAGAAATCCCATAGAAATTGAAAAGCCAGGAACGTTGTAAATGTGGTACAAGAAATGTATTTTTTTATTTTGTGTCTCAAATATTGCTCACCGTACAAGGTTGACAAAGCTAAATGTATAGAAATCAATGAAAATGAACTTGGGGCGTTTTGAAGGCTTTTTTTTATGCTGCTTTGGGCGAGGAAACGCTCTGAAAACAGCGTCAAAATCAGCCGTGTGAACATAAGTCTTGTATACTCTCACAGGCTTTTCTTTATTATTATAATACAATGTTTTTTGCAGTTTTGACTAATAGTGCCACAGAACTGTCTCTATACTACGCTGCCTTAGAGAGTTGACAGATCCGCTTTAATAGGCCATTATCTTGGTAAGGCTTAACACCACTTGTCATATTGAAAACTGTCTCAAGGACTGTTTATACCATATTTCCCCCTTAAAGTCCAGTGTTGGAGCAATTTTGTAATATTCATGGCTTACAAACATAACTAAATCTAGACACAGATGATAAACAGAAATAATCTTGTTCCACTGTCTGTATTAGGAACATATAGAAACCCTGCAGACTGACAAATCATTTTGCAGAAACCCTGCTGAGTACCTGGGTTTCAATCACCTGATGAGCAGTTTCATTTGTGGCTGGAGACTGGTAGAAGGAATGAGTTTAGTAAAGTGGCAGACTTTAAAGGGAATGTGTCATCAAAAAATTAGTCATTGTTTAAGTCCCATTTTCAGGTTAAGCACATTTTTTTAGGAATTTTTTTTTACTTTTCTTATCAATTTTTAATATTTTTTAATAATTCTTAAGTCTTGCAGTTTTCACTTTGGCCACTAGGCCTTGCTTGCACTGCTTTAAAGGGGATTTGCCAAGACGAAAGTTTCTTACCTCTCTCCTTAGCACAGGGAGAATGTCAACAAATCATGCTGAGTCATGAAGCTGCAGGGCTGAGAGGGAGGGGGTGAGTGAGGAATCCAAGAGAGCGTCTCAAAACTTAAGTGAAATAATAAACAGTACAACAGTGGATTCCCAATACAGCAAGACACAGCCTCATACTTCACTCTCTACCCGGTGCCTTAAAAGCTCATTCATTTTGCCTGTCATCAGATAAGAAGTGTTTCACGCAAGCGCTGCCGGTCAGCTCCTGGGTCGTGACTAGGGAAAGCTTTGAGGTAACTAAGGGGATTGAGAAATGCTGTAGCTCTCAGAGTCTTCACTTTTTTGTAATCACATATATTTAGAAAAGTGATTAAATACCCATTTTGGAGGATCCCATGTCAACATTACATGGTGGCAAAACCCCTTTAAAGCAGGAGTGTCAAAGTCCTTTTCAACAAGGGTCACCATCAGAATTATGGTTGTCCTCAGAGGGTCTTAGAGGGTGGCAGGCTAGGGCTGTCACAGCTGTGCCATTGTCTAAGGTGTGTGCCATAGCATTAAATCCACACCCTATGCTACCACTGTTGCCTCTGCCAAGGGCTGGCAACGTATTCCAAGGAAAGAAGAGAGCTGGTCTTTCTGCATCAAAATCTTCTTCATCCCTGCTCATGGTGTCTAAGCTCACGGAGGACCGTATGTGACCCAGGCCTTGTGTTTGACACATTTGCTCTAAGTGCTAATGATTTTAGATGCTACCTCATTAATTCGTTGTATTTGCTCACAAATAGATACACTATGACTACAGTGATTATACCAGACTTCCTTGCTGGGCTCCATATGAGTTGTATGTACGAAGGTGCACACAGATGTTGGTAAATCACTTATCACCATTCTTTGTAGACGCTTGTTCCTTGGCATCAGGTAGAACACGTTTTGCTCAATAAGGTAGAAAGATATATTGAGATTCAGAAAGTGATCAAACAAGGACTGGAAAGGAACGCTCAGTTTTAAGGCCAAAAGCTATTTATCATTTATGACAGAAGAAGAAATGAGAGATTCTTCGGACTGGCTTGGGAAACAAGAAAGCTATTAAAAGTGAAACTAAATCCAGGAAGCTGCAATCCAAGTCCTTTCTCAAACAAGAATGAATCCTTGGAATACTACCCCTGCACGCCACTCCACCAACTACTCCACCATGAAAACCAGGAACCAAGCTCAAACTGTGCTGGCCAACTGTCCTGTCATTTTCTTATTAAGAAACTGTATCTTTACAAATCACAGCTCCACGAAGTTACTAAAACTGCCACCAAAAGTAAAAGGATTGTTATACAAATTGGTTTTTCTAATCTTATTTTGATGCCCTTAAAGGGATTTTCTTACCATGTAGTTTCACAGAGCCACAGCTAAGTTTAGACTCATACTTCCTAATCAAGCTGTTGGTGGTTCTATAGCAGTGATTGACGTATCAGCTCTGTTGTTCTTAGCTATTCGGCTATGTCTACACTGCATCAGAGAAAAAACGGCCCCAAAAAGCGGCCGTTCTCTCTCTGATGCAGGGCCGCGGCTTTTTTCACGCTTTGTGCAAAAGCCGCGGCCGCTTCTCGTTTTCCCGACGTCCCCCATACAATAGCATTGTATGGGAAGACGTCAAGAAGACGAGAAGCACCGGCGTATTATACAACATGTTGTATAATACGCCACTGCCGAAAGACAGGCAGAGAAAAGGCGAGCTGTGTAGACAGCAGCTCATCTTCTCTATTGCCGTCTATGGCACCACACTGACGATCGTATCTGCGGCGCTTTTAAAAAACGAAAAGCGCCGGAGATACGATCGTAATCCTGTGCAGTGTGGACATAGCCTTCCTGTTACAGTGAGATGACTGCAGGAGATTTATAAAGTGCAGTATACAGTATACAAAGGTGTAGAGCTCTAAAGAGTGAAAATTCTTCATTCAGTTAAAGGGGGTTTTGCCAACAGGCTGATACTCCCCTCTTGAGGCTTGAAAAAACGGGGCGTTGTGTTTATGTGTTTAAAAAAAACAAGTACATTCTCTGTGATGTAATCAGTCCACCTTCCATGCACATTCTTGATACTCAGTCTCTGTACTTGAGCAAACCAGGGCCGTCTTTTCCATTGGGCCAGGTAGGCCAGTGCCCGGGGGCCCCACGAGCTTAGGGGGCCCTCCCGGGCAGCCGCCTTCCCTGCCCGGTGGAGCGACAGCCGCAGCGCCGGCTCGGAGCGTCGCCGGGGGAGGCTGGGGTTTCCCCCTGGCGGGCCCCGAGTGTCGGCGCTGGTCCCCCCTCCTTCTTCACTGCACGGCCGGGTCACAGACCCAGCCATGCAGCCATCACGGCTGCCGTCTACACCGCGCGGGGCCGGCAGCGGCAGAGGCTGAACAGCTGGGATCTTCTGCTTCCGGCTGTTCAACTCCCAGGAGGCTGCGGGGCAAGCGCGCAATGTAATGACGTCATCGCGCGCCTGCTCCGCGGCCCCGCACTTTGCTGTGAGCGGCCACCAGCTCCGGACGGACGTGCAGAAGAGGAGGGAAATCAGGTAAGATTTTTATTTTATTTTTTTAAACTACTGCCCCTGCCTGGCTATATTCTGCCCTGCCTGGCCATATACTGCCCTGCCTGCACCTATATACTGCCCTGCCTGCCACCTATATACTGCCCTGCCAGCCACCTATATACTGCCATACTGCCACCTATATACTGCCCTGCCTGCCACCTATAGACTTCCCTGCCTGGCCACCTATATACTGCCCTGCCTGGCCACCTATATACTGCCCTGCCTGCCCACCTATATACTGCCCTGCCTGCCACCTATATACTGCCCTGCCTGGCCATCTATATACTGCCCTGCCTGGCCACCTATATACTGCCCTGTCACCTATATACTGCCCTGCCTGCCACCTATATACTGCCCTACCTGCCCATATACTGCCCTGCCTGCCAATATACTGCCCTGCCACCTATATACTGCCCTGCCTGCCCATATACTTCCCTGCCTGCCCATATACTGTCCTGCCTGCCCATTTACTGTCCTGCCTGCCCATATACTGCCCTGTCTGGCACCTATATACTGCCCTGCCTACCCATATACTGCCCTGCCTACCCATATACTGCCCTGCCTGCCGCCCATATACTGCCCTGCCTGCCACCTATATACTGCCCTGCCTGCCACCTATATACTGCCCTGCCACCTATATCCTGCCCTGCCTGCCACCTATATACTGCCCTGCCTGCCCATATACTGCCCTGCCTGACACCTATATACTGCCCTGCCACCTATATACTGCCCTGCCTGCCCATATACTGCCCTGCCACCTATATACTGCCCTGCCTGCCACCTAGATACTGCCCTGCCTAGCCAACTATATACTGCCCTGCCTAGCCACCTATATACTGCCCTGCCTAGCCACCTATATACTGCCCTGCCTCGCCACCTATATACTGCCCTGCCTGGCCACCTATATACTGCCCTGCCTGGCCACCTATATACTGCCCTGCCTGCCCCCTATATACTGCCCTGCCTGCCACCTATATACTGCCCTACCTGCCACCTATATACTGCCCTGCCTGCCCATATACTGCCCTGCCTGCCACCTATATACTGCCCTGCCTGCCACCTATATACTGCCCTGCCTGCCCATATACTGCCCTGCCTGCCACCTATATACTGCCCTGCCTGCCCACCCATATACTGCCCTGCCTGGCTATATACTGCCCTGCCTGCCACCTATATACTGCCCTGCCTGCCCATATACTGCCCTGCCTGGCTATATACTGCCCTGCCTGCCCATATACTGCCCTGCCTACCAATATACTGCCCTGCCTGGCTATATACTGCCCTGCCTGCCCATATACTGCCCTGCCTACCAATATACTGCCCTGCCTGGCTATATACTGCCCTGCCTGCCCATATACTGCCCTGCCTACCTATATACCGGTCCTGCCTAGCTATATACCGGTCCTGCCTGCCCTAATTACTGGCCCTGCCTGGCTAATTACTGGCTCTATCTAGGAGGGGATAATACAGGAGGGCCTACAATCTATGGGGGAGATATTACAGGGGGCCTACAATCTACAGGGGAGGTGGGCGCTATAAACCTACCTACAGGGGGCAGCATATTTACCTACAGTGGGCCTGTATACCTAGCTACTTAATGGTGGGCAGCATTACTACCTACTAACTAGATGTGGGGCGCCCATAACAGAGGTAGGAATTGGAAGCAAAGTGCTGATAAAGTGAGGATTCTGAGATGTTTGTGTGTTACATTCTGCAGGGACGAGTTGCGGCCGGGAGAAGAGGTTATGGCGGTCTGGACGGAAGGAGAGGAAAAGGGAAAAAGAACGATTCAGAGAACAGCTGATCAGAGATGACGTCGCCGGTGAGTCCCTGGTGTCAGGGGTTATTTTACTTCTATATTTGATCAGTGCTGTGGTCTCTGTCATGTAATGGTGACCGGAGCTGAAAATGTTTATATCTGTTTCTTTGAGTAGTATATTTTTTTTTTTTTGGTGAGTGGGGGGGGGGGGAGGAGGGTGGGGAGAGGTCAGTACACCTCTCTGCCCAGGGGCCCATAGTGCTGTTAAGACGGCCCTGGAACAAACATTGTTTTTCTATTCCACAGAGGAGAACTGTATTGTGCACAAGCTATATGCATTTTATTTATCCCTCATATATTTAGAAAAGTGATTAAATACCCATTTTGGAGGATCCAACGTCAACATTAGATCATGGCAAAACCCCTTTAAGTACACAAACTCTGTTGCTAGAGATAAGACTCTGCAGGGAGTAACTCGCTACAGACTGACTGACTGATGGCAGCTTGGAGCAGTGAGATAAGAGAGAACAAGGAGAAGTGGGAAGAGATGGTTGGTAACCAGAGAAACGTGTGTGTTTAAAACCCCTTTAACGCCAAACATTTTCCTTTCTTTATATAACATGTAGGATAGTGTAAGTCTGGATTCAGAGTGAATGTGACACTATAGGCAAAAATAAATCGACTTATGGAGTGCTACATCCCTCCGAAGTTTTACTTTTCTACTGGTGTGGCCATGACATTTTGATGGCATGAACCCCCAAGCAGAGAAAAGACTACAACTGCCAACCACTGCCACTGGGTTTCCTTTTTAAGACCATTATGACTATGCTTAAGTGCCCATGCCTATTCCTTGTGACTGTTACACATGGCAGATGGTATACATAGTTTTCTTTCAGTTCCTTTTTTTAGGTTAATGTAAATATTAAAATAATTTATCACCACGTACTAATTAAAAGCAGATACTAAAACAGTTCAGTTCTTCTAAACTGGTTTAATTTTCTTATTGTAGAAGTTTTTACATGAATATGGGGGCCATTCTGCCTAAGCTCAGCTGTGCACGGCAGTTTTGCCATTTGCTTTACAGCAGCAGCCTTCTAAACAAAAGAAATGTCAGTCAAAAACAAACAGAACAGCCCAAACATTAAAAAATTAGTTATTTTTATTTTAATAAGCAGAAACCACTTCTTTGCCAAGTTTCCCTGAAGGATGACTTATGAAATGTGAGAAATCCCACAGAAACTGAAAAGCCAGGAACGTTAAAAATCTTGTAACAGAAAGTTTTTTTTTTTTTAATTATGTCTCAAATATTGCTCACCCCAGGTTGACAAAGCTAAATGTATTGAAACTAATAAAAACTGATTTTTTTTTTCTTTAGACATTCCTGTCTAGATAGCGTGGCCCATTGATACAAGTTGATATTTGTTTTAGCAACTTGGGTGCATTCACAAAGTATGACTATTGCCCTGAGGAAACACCACTCCTACATGTAGCGGCCAGTCTGACGGTATTATCAGCAAAACTGTGCTGCCACTTTATTTGTGAGTGGTTTCATCTATGCGTTGACCGAAACAGGAGAATGCATCCTTAGTGGCTTAGTAATGATTTTACATAGGCATTTACACACACCTTTATAGCCTACGTAACAGATCTAAATTTATAAACTGGTCACCTACTTAATAAAGTTATAGGTCATTTGATGATCACATGAATCCTATTTATAAACCATTGATTCTTAAAGGGGTTGTCTCACTACAAGGATTGTTTTTTATGTTAAAGGGGTTGTCTCACTACATTGATTCATCTTACCTCGGTCCTGTTTTTTTGGTTTCACTTTGAATTCAGTGGCATTTATTGACTTCCACTCGGCTGCAGTAGAAGCCAGGGCTGTAGCTATAGCGACCAGTGCTGACAGCGTATCAGGAGAGATCAAACAGGTCTGCAGCTATAGCGACCTGAGAAGCTGATGCAGCCCATACAATAGGGGATATCTAGGAATAGGTAGGACACTGTAAATGGACACTTATTGCAAAGTAACTTGTTTTTGCAAGATCTTAAAAGGGGTTGTCTCACTACAAGGATTGCATTTTATGTTAAAGATCTTGCACAAACAAGTCATTTTACAATATGTGTCCATTTACAGTGTCCTACCTATTCCTAGATATCCCCTCTTGTATGGGCTGCATCAGCTCCTCAGATCGCTATAGCTACAGACCTGTTTGATCTATCCTGATAGGCTGCCAGCACTGGTAGGTAACAGTGTCCTACCTATTCCTAGATATCCCCTCTTGTATGGGCTGCATCAGCTCCTCAGATCGCTATAGCTACAGACCTGTTTGATCTATCCTGATAGGCTGCCAGCACTGGTAGGTAACAGTGTCCTACCTATTCCTAGATATCCCCTCTTGTATGGGCTGCATCAGCTCCTAAGGTCCCTACAGCTACAGACCTGTTCAGTCTCTCCTGATAGGCTACCAGCACTGGTTGTAATAGCTACAGACCTGGCTTCTACTGCAGCCTAGAAGCCAGTAAACACGCCCCTGAGTTCAAAAAGAAACCAAGAAAACAGGACTGAGGTAAGAAAAATCAATGTAGTGAGACAACCCCTTTAAGGAGGAACAGAGGACACAGAAATAGGATACGTTTTGCACTCCTTCATTAATCATTTCCTTTTTCTTAGTTTTTCCGATAACGTCACTGTCTGAAGCACCGTTCCACGTAAAAAGTTTTTCCCATGTATTTTTGGAAAAAAAGAGGACAACTTGAATGACTGAGCTGAACTCCAACACACAACATTAGAACGCATGACTCAAGTTTTCACACTGCACATTCTTCTCAACCCGGATCTCAATTATCTCATGTTCTCTTATTTGATAGACTTCCAAGGAATAGTCGGGAATTTGAAAACAATAAACCCCGGGAGAAAAAAGAATAACAAAACCCTTTTTAATAAACTTAACCCCTTAATCCTAAATGATGACTGCGATGCAAGCAGGCGTGAAGAATAACGTATAGAAAAGAGTCAAGCAGCTCCGCTAGCTTTCAGATAGAATATAAAGCAGATAAGTGCCTGAACCCCACCCCGCCGATTAGACCTTTTGCCTTCAACGAAGAAAGAGAAAAAACCCGCCAGCCTTTTAAGCATGCACTTGTGTTGCCGTCTACCCTACTGATCTTACACATTTCTTTCCATTTGCAATGAAAACAAAGCACATTCCAAAGGAACAGCAGTTTCTTTCATTTCACTGCTGTGCACCAAAAAATAGGACTGAAAAGGAGATTTAGAACAACTTTGAAGTACAGACAGAAAATATTCTCCCAAACAAGTGCAATGCAGTGAGGAAAATGCCATTAACTCCGTGAGATCTCACCTCCTTCAAACGTGTGTATGATTAGAGGAAGCACGACTCCTTGAGATCGGCTGCCACCAGAAGCAGGCGCGGCGTGATGACTCCAGCGTGGGCCACATTGGCAGGGGGGGCTCTGTCTGCAATGTTCACACAAAAGCACAGACCAAAAAGGAACATAAACAGCCCCGGGCCCATAATATTCTATGCTCAGTCCACACAGGACGGGTTATTTTACTAATATTCCAGCTGTCTTTAAATCTGCTCTTCATAGGTTACGCAACGTATGTAAAAAACGAAACCACTAGTCAGGTGGTGTCTGTACCAGGGAATGTGAAAAAAAAATCAATGTTGCTTTTCTATATGTTATTTGTATTAGTTACCAATACTTCCATCCTCATCAACATCAAAACCACACGGTAGTCGTATCTTGACTGTGATATAAAGGGTTATATAAGAGGAGGAAGCTGACTCTGTGAGATATGGGGTTTTAATATAGACGAGGAACTGGGTCTTTGAATTTAAGGTATATTAAGGGAGAAAAAGAGCTCGTGTATATAAGGTATATGATAGAGGAGAGAAACTGAGCTCTGTGATATAAGGGTTTTTATGTGGGGAGAGAATGAGCTCTGTGATTTAAAGGGTTTTAGATAAGGAGAGAAACGGGCCTGTAATTTTAGGGTTATATACGAGGGAGAGAAACTGACTCTGTGATATATAAGGTTTTTATAGAGGAAGAAATGACCCCTGGAAATAGGGGTTTTATGATCGAGGGAGAGAAGCTGACTTGTGATATATAAGGGATATATAGAGGGAAACTGGTCTTGATATAAGGGTTAATGACGAGGAGAGAAGTGAGCTCTGTGTATATGTTAAACAAAAGGGGAGGAAGCGGCTTGTGATATATAGGGTTATTTGACAAGGAAGAAACTAGCCTGTGATAATAGGGGTTATTGATAGAAGGAGGAAACTGATCTGATGATTAGGTTAATTCGAGGAGAGGACGGAGCCTTTTTGATATAAGGGTTATTGATCGAGGGAGAGAAGCTGAGTCTGTGATTATAGGGGTTTTGGATAGAGGGGAAAGCTGAGCTTGTGATATATGGGTTAATGATCGAGGGAGAGAACTGAGCTCTGTAATATAAGGGTTTTATGACAAAGGGAGAGAAAACTGAGCTCTTGATATTAAGGTTTATGAAGAGGAGAAAACGAGCTTGTGAAAAATTTGGGTTATATGATCGGGGAAGAAGCTGACTTTGTGATAATAAAGGGTTTTATGAGAGGAGAGAAACTGAGTCTGTGATATTTTGGGGTTTTAAAGAAGAGGAAAAAACTGAGCTTTAAAAAAAGGTTTATATAGAAAGAGAAAGATCTCTGTTTATTTTTAGGGTTATAAAGATCGAGGGAGAGGGGGAGCTCTGTGATATATAGGGTTATAGATCGAGGGAGAAAGCTGGCTCTGTGATTATAGGGTTATTGATAAGGGGAGAACGACTCTGTGAATATAGGGTTTATATCGAGGGAGAGAAGCTGGCTCTTGATAGGGGTTTTAAATTTTAAGAGTGAGCTCGTGATAGGGGTTTTAATGATAGAGAAGCGGCTCTGTGATAATGGTTATTGATGAGGGAGAGAAGCTGAGCTCTGTGATATTTAAGGGTTATATTATAGAGGAGAGAAGCTAAGTCTTGATATAAATTTTTTATATGACAGGAGAGAACTGGCTCTCCGATATTAGGGTTTTTAAAAGCGGGGGAGGAGCAGTTCTTTATCTATAGGTTATATGATAGAGAGAAAGAAGCTGAGCTCTGTATATAGGGTTATAGAAGATGGGAAAAACTGGTCTTGATATATAGGATTATATATAGAGGGGGAGAACTGACTCTGTGATATAAATTTTATGCAGGGGAAAGCTGACTTCCGAATTGGGTTATATGATAGCGGGAGAGGACCCATTCGTGATCTTTGGGTTTTAAAGATAAGGGGGGAAGGGGGGGGGGGGGGGGGGGGGGGGGGGGAGTTTAGTTAAAAGGGTTATATGTACATGGAGATAAGTGAGCTCTGGATATATAGGGGATTGAAAGGAGAGGGGCTGAGCTCGTGATATACAGCATTATATGACAAGGGGAGAAATGGGTCTGTGGTCATTTCCACCTGCAGGGCTTCCCCAAAACAATTCCCTTTAACTAGAACCCTCATTGGTTGACAGTTTTAAAAAAAGCCTAAGGATTTTAAAAAAAATTGAGAAATGAAAAAATGCAAAGCACAGTGTATAAGGGGGTTTAAAATTGGTGGGGGGAGCAGATGTTAAGGCCCCCGATCCTTCCCCCTAGAGTAAACACTCACTGTGAGAGGGGCAAGAGGGTTTGGACCCCACACAGCTAAAGAGTGAGAGGGAAGACAAAGAAAAAAGATACACCAACTTTACATGGCTGTCACGTGAAAGGGCAAGAGAGTCAGGCACTTTTACACAGCCAGAGGGGAGTGAGAGGAAGATAATGAGAACACATACACAGACTGCCATTACCTAGAAGATCACAGCCAGCCAGTTTCATACAGTTTAGTGGGGAGTGAGCACAGAGAGAGCAGGACAGCCAATCACAGCACAAGGGGGCATGTCTTGTCCAGGGAGTTGAACTAAATGCAGGCAGCCAAACACAGCAAATGGGTATGGTCTGACCCCAGGCTGCAGTTTTAAGTGTAAAACAAACAGATTAGCTAAAGCTGCTATACTAAATGATTTAGGTAATACAAACCAATTGCAAAAGTTCTTATTTTTACTGCCCCCATCATTACAGATATGATCTTTGCAGTGAGAAAATCCCTTTAAGAAAAGATGGTCCAGAATTATTATTTCAAGGGGATTACCAGTATTTACTAAAACAGACATAACAAGAATGGCCACAGGTTCTTATCAGGAAGACAAAACATCTTTGAGATCAGCAAGCTCCAGAAAACAATCCTACTGGTTTGTCTGAAACACTGCATAAGGAATGGCTAGTTAAAGGGGTTTTCTCACTAGAATGATCAGCTTTCAACATGTAGAAAAAGATAATTGAGGACTATTATCAAGTATAATAGTGTTTTTTTTCTTTTGCTTTGTTGAGGAGATGAGAGGTGTTATCACTTCTAGGTGCACACAAGTTTCTCTTGATCACTAACCATAACTCCTCTCTCTTATCTGATTAGCTGGAGCAGCCATCCCTGCTGTGTGTAATCTCTAGGAACAGAGCTTTGTTTACGATGAGGACATATTTTCACTCCTTAGAGCTCTGTAATCTTGTGTACTACAGACTCCATGATGTACTGGTACGTATCTGGTCCTTATAAATGTATTCCAGTCTGGTGTGAAAACAAACACATAAAACAGTCTGCGCTCCCCATTGTTTTAATAGAATACTGCTCTTCTTTCTATGAATTTTTTTCTCAATTTCTTTTGATGAGAAACACATTCTGTAATCTCCTGGACCCGGCTCAAAATACATAAATCAATATTCACAATCTCAAACAATAACACATAGACAGCGCCCTAGGCAAAAACACACATTTCTGTGGGTCTGCCAGAGAAGACACTTCAAAGAGCAGCTCCCATCCGGGGCAAGCGCCAAAGGCTAGAACGTGTACACCACCTAGAATGAAAGGGACGAGGCTTCTTGTAGACAGATGCCCTGTGAAGCACAAAAGCATCATTATCAAGTGAACATAATAGTGTTCATCCTCCTCATTCTCCTTACAGGGGCGCTCATTATACACACAGATACAGCTACACATTTCCTCTCTAGAATTTCACACATTTGTGGCAGTCAGTCACAATCCTAATCATAACCGACATTTATGTATAATAATGAGATTGCAAGTTTCTCTTTAGCAAAACCTACACTATTGTAAGAAATCTGCATAAATCACAATAAGTCAAAGGTTCTTCAAAATGAAATTCTTTCTTAAGGATTTGCAGCAGATTTTTGTCTTGGGGTATGTTCACACAATGTACTGCGGCACGTACAGTACGCGCCGCAGTACATCATGTGTCTCGGGAGCTGACGCTAACACGCGCATACGCCGGCGGCGTGGGGAGGGGAGGGGGATAGCCCGCCAGCCCCATTGATATTCATTACTTGCGGCCCGTATTCGCCACGAATAATTGACGTCACTTATCTCCTCGCGCGTACAATACGATCGTATTGTACGAACAGGGTGAGGAGGCGTAATTCATAGTTCTCTATGAGAACTATGGATCACCGGAATATCGCGCATCTCGCCCGTATTAGAGCACAAATACGCAGCGAAATGCGCACCGAAAATACACCGTGTGAACATACCCTTATTTTCACACCAGTAACCTAGAATACAAAGTAGCGGAATGTATTTTTTAGACCACATTTGCACTTTTTGCCAATGATCTGCAGGGATTGTAGGACTTTCAGTTTATAGCATACACTTGCAGATTTCCCCCTTGCCATTACGAACAGCAAAACCCGAGGCTGGGCAACGGCTACTCTGTGACTTGTGGCCACACAACATAAGATTTCAAATGTCATGCTGCTATACAACTAAGGATAGCCAATGTGGTCCCAGTGCAAGCTGCAAACACGACAGTTGACGGAAATACAAATCTACAGATCAACCTTGACTATCATAAATGACAATATTAGCATAGCAACATCTAATAACCCACACCCATCTAGCCTTAAAGGGGTTGTCTCATCTCAAAGTTTCATAGGATGCATGAATGAAATAATACTGCTTTGCTCTGTCACTTCCTGGTCCAGCTGTCTGTAATTAGCATATGAGCTCCATGTATTCAGACTTCTGCTAGATTAGATAAATCTCATGCTGTCAGGACCAGGGAAGCTTCTGAGGTAAAGAAAAACAGCAGTAATTACTGGCTTTTGTCTGAAAGATCAGATAAACAAGCTCTCACTGTTCGGAGTTCTTGCTGCTGCTGCCGAGACCTGTGTGATGACGTCACTCCCTGCTATCAGATAGAACAAACAGCAGGGGAAAAGGATTACACATGTCGGTCACTGGGGGAACCAAAGAGCTCAGAAGGTCATAAAATCACTTGTAGTTCCTTAACAAAAACAAAAAAATTAACAACGCAATATATTTGTAAAACATCTTCATTTAGTGTTCCCTACATGTTGAAAGCAAATCTTTGTAGCGAGACAACCCCTTTAAATCTGCATCAGAATGCCTAGGAGCCATGGCTCACTCTTTGTGTTGTGCCAAGATCAGCTTATATAACAAGTCTCATCCAAGCTGACCTATTAACCACTGGATCGATAGGCCTGTACTCGCTCATGGAATTTAGTTATAATAATAGAGGGGGTGATAATGTAATATCCCAATTATAAACTAGACTTTTGTGTTCCTTAGTTTTCACATGGTCAGTTTAAATCTGCATAATTGATCCTTGACTGATGGGGGGCTGCTCTTGATCTGTTTGGGGAGGTGAGTGGTTGCCTCCTGCTCTGTAAGGTAAGGCGGGTAGGTGGCTACTGCTCTGTTAGGGGAGACCGAGTGGCTCTTCTGTTAGAGGAGGCAAGTTGGCTGACTATAAAACTGGTTGCACCAGCCTACTGAACAGCAAGCTACTGGAAAGGTGCATCTACTACTATATGAGTGCACATCACGCGCCCTGAAATGAACATCCCACTACATATAGCCGTTAGGGGACTATGATGTGCGGATCCTGTATGCAAGAAAGTAAATTTCCAGGACAGTTCAGATTCATTTTTTCTTGTCAAAAAAGGGTGGTAAACCTAAAAAGTTTGTGAACCTCTGGTCTAAATCTATGTACAATGTTGGATATACCAACAATCTTCTGATTTCTGTCTACTAAATGCAAACACAAAGACTAACACAATACATAGGCGTATGGTGATTTTTGTTGCAGACTTCATAGCAGCATAGTCGCACAGAGAAAGCAATCCAGTAAAAGAGCAGATAAACCAGAAAGTTTCAGATGCCTGTAGCTTTCATTTCAACACATGCAGGCTGGTTTACAGCGCTATCCTCAAGTAACACCGCACATCTGTCCACTGCATTATTAGATCACTTCTGCCTGAGGGTACAGCTAAATGTGGATGGGATTGATTAAATGCACGAGGATGTAAAGCTCTGAGCATTGATTTCTATTCTTATACACATGTACATGATGGAAAATTCCTGGAAATATATATTATCTCTCTTGCTTACCAATTTAAAGGGGTTTTCCAAAACTTTAAAAAAAAACCTCCCTACCACCTCCCTCTGCACTAAGATAGAAAATGAACCCATGCTTACCTCCCCCATCACCACTGTTCCAGCGCTGCCAGACTTCTAGCGTTTTCCCCCGGTTCCCTTCATGAATCACATGATACTGCAGCCAATCACTGACTTCTGTGGTCATATGCTGTACATACAGACTTGTGACTGCTGAGGATAGAGATTGGTTATAGCATCATGTGATCCTTGAATGTTATGTCATTAGCAGGGGCATCGCTAGGCAGATTCATTCGGGGCACGAACCCCGAATGAATCTGCCTGTGCCCCGAGTCTAGGCGGCTCCAGGCCGCTGCCGTGGGCCTAAGCGCTCCTTGGTGCGGGCGGCGCCCGCCGATCTCTCTGACTGTGCGGCCATTTCACAGCTTACCAGATCAGATAAGACGCAAGTATCACACTGCTGGCCTAGACCTGTGAAATGGCGTCACTCCCTGCTATCAGACAGAACAAACAGCAGGGGAGAAGAAGTACACAGGTCCAGAGAGAGCACAGAAGGTGATAAAATCACTTGTAGCTCCTTAACAAAAAAAGATTAACAAAGCAATATATTTGGAAAACGTATTCATTTAGTGTTCCCTACATTTTGAAAGCTATTCTTTGTAGTGAGACAACCCCTTTAAGCAAAGTCATTTGGGATATAGCTCATAGAAGGGAGTTATGATGCACTGGAGTGATCTAGAGCGTCTCAATTTCCATCCATCTGGAGAACACAAATAAAGAAGACCAGGCTGGGATACATCGAAGTTGTGAAGCCTAGTAAGGCCAAGACTAATCACATTTATCCATGTCCAGAGAACAATAGAGCGATTATTATGTCACTACCTACCATTTGTAATGAAACTATAAAGAGATACGCAACAACTGCAGTAAAGTGAGATCAGTCTGCTGGCCATTCAGGAGTTGTATCTACCTAATCACAGCTAGGAAAGGACAAACTTTTTTGTTATTTTTATCTGAAATAAAAAAAATAACGAAAACTAAAAAATAAAATTGTTTTTCAGAAATAATGGTTTAAAAAAAGTTCCATTTTGATGGAAGTGCCCCTTTAAGTCTGGTCATCACTAGAATCAATTTACTTTTCGTAACCTCTTTAAACCCAACAGATAAAAATAGACTCTTGACACAGCCAAAATGAGAACTAAAAACAACATGAAGTATTTAAATGCTGTTAAAACCAACGCGGCCAGTGACGGACCACAAGTCATTGGATATTATAATTATTATTCATCTGCCTGATGCCCAGACTGCAAAGGTTGCTGGAAAATAAAAATGATTATTGAAGCTACAGAACCGCATGGCAGCCTGGTTGTGCTGGTGCAAATAATGCAGTGGTCTTAGTGAATAAAATTAGAAAGAGGTTTGCCACCTCCATGAAGTTTAGAGCAATCTATTAAGTAATGCAGTCTGAGAAAGAGGCGGGAGAATATGGCTGCTGCCAAGACACGTCTCCCCTTCTCTGCTGGCAGCACAGCTGACTCATGTCTGACAACATGGCTGCTTAGGAAACGCTGCCTAGCAACCGCAGTCTTTTCAGTGTGACTACCACCCAGTTCATCAACAGGCAGAGTTTCCACAGAACAGGGGGCAGAAAGAAGACAAGGTGGTTTGCCGGGACTACTTTATATTAACTGCCGCATACTCCACAGTAATACGAATACATAGGATATTATCATTATAATATCACATACTTTTTGATATATTATATATATATTAATATATATATATATTTAATATATATCATTATATTATATATATGTATATATATCTGTCTTTTAAAGCTCCACTATGTACTGTACATGACTTCCTGGTTTGTCTCTCAAACTTCCCCTTGGTGAGCTCTGCAGTGGGAGGATTTCTTGACAGTTCTGTTTCTGGCTCACTATAGACTAGAGGTGTAAGGGTATGTTCACACGGCTTAAAATGCTGCGTATTTCGGCATGCATGTCGCAGCGTATTGCGCATTATACGCGGCTGAATTCACACCGAAATACGCAGCATTTTAAGCCATCTGAACATACCCTTAACACCTCTAGTCTATAGTGAGCCAGAAACAGAACTGTCAAGAAATCCTCCCACTGCAGAGCTCACCAAGGGGAAGTTTGAGCAGACAAACCAGGAAGTCATGTGCAGTACATAGTGGAGCTTTAAAAGATAATATATATACAATATATATTATATATATATTTATATATATACTTTTAAAGCTCATATATGTGTTACTATATACACTATAACTTATGTGTATGTATTATATATATATATATATATATATATATATAATATATATATTATATATTATATATATACTATATATATATATATATATATTATAATAAAAGGATAGACAGATAGATAGATATAGATGTATTTTTGTAGGGACCATTTCTATACTTGTTAAACTTGCTGGTCTATAATGATCAAATCTCGATGTGCAAAACTGATACTCATACCCCAAGCGACTTGCAGCTGTAATCGCAGCAAAAGGTGACGCTACAAAATATTAACTTAAGGGGGACGAATAATATTGCACGCCCAACTTTTCAGTTTGTTTTTTTTTTTTATTACAAAAGTTTGAAATATCCAATACATTTCGTCCCACTTCACAATTGTGTCCCACTTGTTGTTGATTCTTCACAAAAAAAATTAAAATTTTATATCTTTATGTTTGAAGCCTGAAATGTGGCAAAAGGTTGAAAAGTTCAAAGGGGGCGAATACTTTCACAAGGCACTATACTATAGCTGATCAGTTGTTAATGGTCCAATAATATGCCAACTCTAAGGTGGACAGTTGCGGTTTTGGCTGGATGGTCTCTGTCTATAAGGAACGTGCAAATCTGTAGCTCTCAGGAGACTTCGGATAATATCAAATTGCTCTTCAAGTCACTGTAGAAACTGATTCTACAAAGGAGGCTGTGGGGCTTAGGGGGAGATCCAGAGCGTTCACACATCTATGTCTGGAAGCTGCTCCACTCATACACACTTAAAAGACTGCTTACAAGCTCCAGGCGATGCAAGACATGGCCTGCAGCGACAAGTATGGCAGTGTACAAGCTGGAGATTGGGAATTGATGTCCGTTTTAGATTTGCTTGGAGCCTGTCCCTATGCATAATACATCACAGAGGACGGTTTAACAAATCTAAAAAGCGTTAGGGTACAAAGTACATTGTGCACTTATTTGCACAGTTACATTTGCTTTCTCCTAGTTAGAGGGGGATGGATTTTTGCTAAAAAGTTTTGTTTTCTTTGTACGAGGTTTTTGGCTCTACGACTGATCAGTCATGACATTAAAACCACCTGCCTGTTGCTGTGCAATTCCCCTTGGGGCCACCAAAACAGCTCCGACCTGTTGTGCAAGAACTTTAGAAGGCCCTGAAAGTGTCCTGTAAGTTGTGAGAAGCGGCCTCTGTGGATTGGACTTGCTTTTTCAGCACATCTCACAATTGCTTGATGGGATTGAAATCTGGAGAATTTAGAAGCCAAGTCATCACCTTAACCCAGGGGTCTTCAATCTGCGGCCCTCCAGCTGTTAGGAAACTACAACTCCTATCATGACCACTGTTATAGATTATAGAAATGCATGATGGGAGTTGTCGTAAACTCTTTGGTCATGTTCCTCAGACTATAAACACATACACACGCACATGCACTGATGTATCTACATGTTGTTGTATTTTATATGGTTAACATTTTGTGGAAAATACTTATTGCGGAATATCTTTGGCCCCTGCATGAGGATCTTTTCTTTAAATGGAATATTATTTATAGCTTCCTGATTTTCCTTCTACAATAAAGTTAAAGGGGTTTTGCCATGAAGTGAGTTCCATACCACTTATCTGCTCAGGAGAGAATATAAACAAAGCATGCTGAGTCATGAACGGCTGCAGGGGTGAGAGGGAGGGGGGTGAGCAGAGAGCGAGGAAGAAGGGAGCGTCTGCAATGTTTACTCAAATAATTACATTACAACCAGTGGATTCTCGATACAGCAGACAGCCTCATACACTGCACTTTTTCCCCAGCCCCTTGCAAGCTCCTTCATGTTCCCGGTCATCAGATAAGAAGTGCAAACACGCAAGCGCGGCCAGATCAGCTCCTGTCAGTGTCTTGGTCGTGTCTAATGTAAACTTTCAGGAAACTAAGGGGGACTGAGCAATGCTGTAGCTCTCACAGGCTTCACTTTTTGTAATCACATATATTTAGAAAAGTGATTAAATACCCATTTTGGAGGATCTCACGTTAACATTACATCGTGGCAAAACCCCTTTAAAACTAAAAAAAAAATCTACCATCAGAAAATAAAGACAAATGAGGAGAAAAAAAAATGATCGGTTTGAATGACACGATCCTCATCCCCCCTCCCTCTTCCTGCTACCACGGCCCTAGTAAGCAGGATTTTGTGGTCAAGCATGCCGCCCCATAGAACTAGACTTTAGGGCAGTTTAGAACATCCTTTTATTCCTTTCCTTTTTTGATTTACCCACAATGATTGTAACCAAAGATGCTATTAGAATTAAGCTAGCAATCAGTTTCTGGCAGCAGCATCCACTATCCATTGCCCCATCACTGAGACATCAACTATTTCATCTACGTCAACAAAGCTGAATGACTTCTCTATTCACTAGGGAAATTAAACAGTGATTTTTCCGCTTACTTAGAAAATCAGTTAAGGAACAGGCCCATTTGTCAGCTGTCTTTGCTATCCTCCATCTGCAATTTCCAGTGGGACTGCAAGGGCAATAAACAGGCCAAATCATTCATGTGCAGGTCCTCAGTACAGGTCACCTATATTAACGTCTCCAGTTTAGAGCACAAGGTTAGACAAAGCTACACATGCTGCTATAAACAGGCAAGACAATCTGATTTCTATACCAGACTGGGACTGTGCACCTTTTTTCATGATAAACAGCTTGGTGGTGAGAAGGTGGCTTATTGCTTTGCCGCAGCACTGTCCAGCCACACCTATGTCATCCTGGTATTAACTTGGCCTCGGTAACTGGTAATTAGTTACACTGCAGTATTTTCTGTTCTCCTTCATAGATGACCTCAAATCTGATCTCATTATTTCCAGCCTAGAGAACAGCCTCTCTACACTAACTTGGGTTGGGGGAAAAACAGTGACCACATGGGCAACATCTCTAATAATGTCATGGTATAAAGGAATTGCCTCAGGCACATTCAGTTTTGATGAACAGTTGAACTTTTCTACTTTGAGAGCAAGTGAAAAATTTTACTGAAATCTGGTCAATCTGTTTGCTATGGAAGCAGAATCTTTTTTCCTGTGGCAGCGCTTTGCCTGCTCCATGTCATCAATTACACTCCTCAAATGTTGAGGCTGAAGATATGGGAGCAGTAGCCCTGGCCGGACCCAATTCCTCTTGCTCTTGGCACTGCATTGAACCAACTTATATATTTTCGGAGTTGGTCCATTTTAGAACGACGCCGACTTCCTCAAACTGGCAATGGACTCCAACTCCACAGCCCTGAAAGCAACATGCCAAGACAAAGGAAATCAACCAATAATGTCAGGTTCTTATATTAACCACTTAATCAGGGGATTGGAGGTTGAAGTTTTCACATCACAAGCTAAATTAAAAACAAATCAGATCAATGAGACTCATAACACATAAGGTGGGCTACGAAGCCTTGTAATACACAAAGCGGGTCACCGAGCCTCGGAATACACAAAGCGGGCCACCGAGCCTCGTAATACACAAAGCGGACCACCGAGCCTCGAAATTTACACAAAGCGGAAAACAGCCTCGTAATACACAAGGGGTCACCAGCCTCGTAATTACACAAAGCGGGTCACCGAGCCTCGTAATACACAAAGGGTCACCCCTAAAAAAGGGTCCTCGTAATACACAAAGCGGGTCACCGAGCCTCGTAATACACAAAGCGGGTCACCGAGCCTCGTAATACACAAAGCGGGACACCGAGCCTCGTAATACACAAAGCGGGTCACCGAGCCTCGTAATACACAAAGCGGGACACAGAGGCTCGGAATACACAAAGCGGGCTACAAAGCTTCGTATTACACAAAGTGGGTCACTGGGCGTTGGAATAAAATAAGCGGGGTATGAGGCCTCATAAGATACAAAGCGGACCACCAAGCCTCGTAATACATAAAGCGGGCTATGAAGCCTCATAATATACAAAGCGGTACACCGAGCCTCGTAATACACACAGCGGGTCACTGAGTCTCTTATTACACACAGCGGTCCACCGAGCCTCGTAATACACATAGCGGACCACCGAGCCTCGTAATACACATAGCGGACCACCGAGCCTCGTAATACACATAGCGGGTCACCGAGCCTCGTAATACACAAAGCGGGTCACCGAGCCTCGTAATACACAAAGCGGGTCACGGGGCCTCGAATACACAAGCGGGTCACCGAGCCTCTAATAACAAAGGGGCCACCGAGCCTCTAAATAACAAAGCGGGCCACGGAGCCTCGTAATACACAAAGCGGTCCACCGAGCCTCGTAATACACAAAGCGGGTCACCGAGCCTCGTAATACACAAGCGGGCCCCGGGGCCCCGAATACACAAAGCGGGTCACGGGGCTCAAATACAAAGGGGGTCAACGGTAAATATTTCCCAAAGCGACCAACCCAAAGCCCTTAATACACAAGGGGTCACCGGGGCCTCGTATGATTCGGTCTAGTACTTAACCATTGTAAACTTAGACTAGACTGACTTAAAATATGCCACATTTATTATCGTACTGATAAATGTGACCTATTTTTAGACTGTTTAAGTTTACATCTTCCATTAGGTGGCTTACTTTGAGTAACTAATTGCACCACAATTTTGGCTGATGCCATAACATGGTTAATCACGCCTCTTTACCTGAAACCATGCCCATGTACCAAGGCCACACCTGTTTAGTCAGATGAGGCGCAGAAGTGTCTAGAAATGTCTAAAACACATAAGAAATGTGTTATAAAGTATGTCCGCCGGTATTTTGGCAAAAATTTCTTTAAAATTCTGGCAGAATGACCTTAATAAAAATGCTCCACTATCCCATATGACTATTTATTCTAATATATGACCTTTAGATAAATGTACTGTGACCCCCATTTCTTCTTGTGCATTTGTCACCACTGAACCTTTACACTAATTTGTGCATCCCACTCTTATGTGGTAAGGTTTCTAGTCGGAGAGATGCACCATAACTTAGTATGGAGACTTATAGGCCATGCAATGCTCCATAGGAGATATTAAAATAAGCTCTATGGCAGAGAGCTAGGAGTCCAGCACCACCTACTGAAGTAGCCTCTTTTAAAGTCTCTTCCAACCCATTAAAGAGCCCTTAAAACATGATTTAGGATTTTGGGCCAAGCCAGTAACTTCATGTAGGGAATCTTCCATATGCAGAAAGTTGTTTAAAGGGGTTTTGCCACGAAGTGAGTTCCTTACCTCATTATCAGCTCAGGGGAGAATATAAACAAATCATGCTGAGTCATAAACGCTGCAGGGGTGAGAGGGAGGGGGCTGAGCAGAGAGTGAGGAAGAAGGGAGCGTCTCAAAAGTTTACTCAAATAATAACATAACAGTGGATTCTCTATACAGCAGACAGACTCATACACTGCACATTTCTCCCCAGCCCCTTGAAAGCTCATTCATGTTCCCTGTCATCAGATAAGAAGTGCAAACACGCAAGTGCTGCCAGATCAGCTCCTGTCAGCTCCTCTGGTCATGTCTAATGTAAACTTTCAGTTAACTAAGGGGGACTGAGCAATGCTGTAGCTCTCACAAGCTTCACTTTTTGTAATCACATATACTTAGAAAGGTGATTAAATACCCATTTTGGAGGATCCCACGTCAACATTACATCGTGGCAAAACCCCTTTAAGGGTGTTTGCCCCTTGTCAGAGCAAAGCATGGTTCTGGCTGTCTGGCTGAGAGAGCTCCCTAAAATCCATAGTCATGTTTAAAGGTTCTTCAATAGGTTGAATGTGACTTTAAGGGATGCTACTTTTCAATAGGTAGCTTTGAATTCCTAGCTTTCTTCTTGCGCTCATTAAAAAAAGCCCATGTGAAAGAAACACCCACTCTGAGAATGCTTGCGACTCAGAAAAGAGTTGTCATCCTTTGACATATCAGCCTTTTAGGTCTCTTACTGACCTGACAGATTCTACATAAAGTACAAACACTGTGTATGATTCTGCACTGTTCAGAACAGTGATCACTGATGATTGTGAAATATGGCCACTGGAAGGCTTCTGGGTCTTTCCCATGCAGAATTCGTCTCTGTACCTTGTTTTACATGTTCCCAAAAACACCTCTACTAGAGCAACTGCCCCTGCTGTACTATTACAGCATAATCCATATGGTATCTACAGTATACAGAATGCTTAGCTGTATTGTAGGAGATTCTGATACATCTTGGGTCAAATGTTGGCATGCCAGCATAACCCTGCAGTTTGTCAGTCGTGGCAGGTACTCAGCAGTGCGAGAGACCGAAGTGCGTGGAAGGAAAGTAAAATATGCCCATTCACACGCTACTAAGAAACTTTGTCCAAAGCACCACCATGACAAAAGGCGCGGAGCTTCAGAGACTGGGAGAAGGCTTGTAAGGATCCACATTAAGCTGCACAGGCAGTTAGAAATCTCTGCTGTCCTACTAAGCCTTGGCACATATTCCTAGTACTTTGCCTGTACGTAGTCCATACCATCACTAAAAGAACAGCACCAAGGGCGGGCACACTCCTACCACCAACAGTGGAGAATGACAGAGTGAGCCATCAATACAGAAATCCTTGGCATGAAGACAATTTGCCTGAAAATCAAACGAGCGCTCTGGAGAGATGCCAGGCATATAGCAGGGTAGTTTTCTATCATAATGGAACCTAAAACTGGCACGACACCTGTATGGAAACAGAATACAATGTAACCCTTCAACCATTCACCTTTTTCTGCACCTGGCAGTACAAAACAATCCCCCAAATGAAGTTGGGGAAGCCGCTTGTCACATCCAGCAATATTCTTAATGACCAAAGGTTGACGTTTTATACGGAGGTAATAGATTATTCTGTGACCTGGAACAGCGAATGTGCAACTTCAGCAAACAGTGGAGGAAAATCATTAGCCGCTGGCTGATATGCAAGTTTATTCGGCCTCAAACTTAATAAACCACAATCTCCAAACTTTCCATTCTTCTGCTGTATTTCAAAAAAAGAAACATGACAGTGCGCTGGATCTGTCAAACGACAGCAGTGTCTGCCTCTGCAGCAGTGCCCCTCTTTCAAAGGGGAAGAATAGTGCTGCATGCTGTGCTGTTCTTCTCTCCCTTTAAAAGGGATTGGCCACACAAAGGAAGCTTTTTTTTTGTTAAAGAAAAAAAGCACTTTGTAATTATGTCCATTACAATATCCCCCTATTCCTAGATTTTTCCCTCTTGTATGGGGTGATCAGCTCCTCAGGTATACAGCACGACCCGTTCTGTCTTCTTGATAGGCTGCAGGACTGGTTTCTATAGCTACAGACCCCGGTTGTAGAAGCCCGTAAACACGCCCCTTTAATTCAAAAAAGAAACCAAAAAAAAAACATGACCGAGGAAAATGAAACAAAGTAGTGAGAAAAACCCCCTTTAAAAAAGGAGGGGAAACTGAGTCAAAAAGTGAACGAGTTTAAAAAAAGGTATACCCGCGTCATTGAGTAGCTGTAGGCAAAGATAAATACACAGTTTTACCCAAAAAAAAATTTCTGTTTGAAATTTCAGATATACGGTTATCTATCTTGCTGGTTTACATATGGTTTCCCAGGTTACTAACCACCTCTGTGCTCTAGCAACTATGTATTATCAGCAGGACGGCACTAGAAAAGAAAATAGTGGGCTCATAAATATACAAGGGGTGCTACAGTTGTGCCAATAACTACAAGGGGCACCGCAAAAATTGTATCCATGCTAGAAATAACTTTATTCAAAAAAGACAAAAATTAAAAGCCTTTAAAGTGTGTCAAAAGCCCCAATCTTGATGACCAACAAACATGAGAAAACACAGTAAGCGACAAATATAATAGCAAATTAATATATAACAGAGATCAGATATATAGAGACCTGCATGTGTACCAAATAAGTATCAACTACACAAATCAGTTAAATGATATATTAAATATACTCAAACTACATGGAAAAGGTAAAACAGAAAAAAGAATAGCAAAGGTCTTAATAACTTATAAGGACTAAAAATGTCTGGGAACCCTTTAGCTATAAATGTGGTGAAGCCATACACATTATGCTGTCTTTGACAGCTTCCTCAGCAGGAAGGGGCTGGTTGGTTAGAGAACAAAGATGGTTGGTAACCTAGGAAACAATCTGTAAACAAGTAAGACAGATAACCTGCTGTATCTGTGAATCAGAACAGAAATTAATTTGGTAAGAAAACTTATTTACCTTTGCCTACATGTTCAAAGTTAGAAGGGAATACTCGTTTAAGGCAGCTTCAGACAGCTGAAATTCAACTGCATTAAAGCATCGGTATTATTGTCACAGTACCCAGACCTCCCCTATCCAGTCTTATTAAATTAATCCTATATTTCCATAGAACACTTTAGCAATCCGAGATCGGTTTTGCAGCAACCTTACTGATATTTAAGACTAAGGGCCACATATATGAAAACTGTTTAGGTCTAAAACTCACTTTGTTGCCCATAACAACCAATCAGAGCGCCCCTTTCATTTTACCAGAGCACTATATGAAATGAAAGGAGAGCTCTGATTGGTTGTTATGGGAAACAAAGTGAATTTTAGACCTAGACAGTTTTCATACATGTGGCCCTAAGTGATGACCACTATGTAAGTCACAGTCTGAATACGATTATAGGGCCTTATGTATGAGAACTGTCTAGTAGTAAGACATCCTTTGTTGCCCATAGCAACCAAATAGAGCTCAGCTTTTATTTCTCCAGAGCACTATATGAACTGAAAGCAGAGGTCTGATTGGTTGCTATGAGCAACAAAGACAGTCTAAGTGCTAGACAGTTTTTATACATAAGGCCCAAAGTCTTTAGAAACTTTTGAGGTAAGACTATGTAGTGAGAAGCAGCATTTTGGGACACATATATGAAAACTGTCTAGGTCTAAAATTATGCTGCCCATAACAACCACTCAGAGTATCCCTTTCATTTCATATAGTGCTCTGAAAAAATGAAAGGGGCGCTCTGAATGGTTGCTATGGGCAACCAAGTGAATTTTAAACCTAGACAATTTTCATACATGTGGCCCTTTGTGTATTCACCAATTTATGTTTCTATCCACTACAGTCTAAGGTCAGGTTCACCTCAGCATTAAAGGTTTCATGCCTTCATCCCACAGATGGAACTGGATCCATTTCATGACGGATACCAATGGAATCTTATGGACCCCATTAACTACAATCGGTTCCGTCAAGTTTCCATCATTTTGAAGAAAAAAAAAAAAAAGATGCATACTGTGCTATTTTTTGCTCCACTGCAGATATGGACCAGGTTTTAAAGAGAACCTGTCAGGTGGTTTACACTACCTATCTGAGAGCAGGATATGATAGAGGGCGAGAAACTGAGCTCTTATATATAAGGTCATGTAATTTGATGCTGAATTTTTTCGTAAAACAAGAGAAAACCTTAAAGGGGTTGTCTCACTACATTGATTCGTTCTGTTTTCTTGGTTTCATTTTGAATTCCGGGGCGTGTTTACTGGCTCCTACTAGGCTGCAGTAGAAGCCAGGTCTGTAGCTATAGCAACCAGTGCTGGCAGCCTATCCGGAGATTGAACAGGTCTGTAGCTATAGTGACCCGAGGAGCTGATGCAACCCATACAAGAGGGGTTATCTCAGAATAGGGAGGACACTGTTAATGAACATATATTGCAAAGTGACTTGGTTTGCAAGATCTTTAATATAAAAAACAATCCTTGGAGTGAGACAACCTCTTTAAGGGCTTTGGTCAGGATTTATTCTGCTTTTTAATCAGAAACCCTGCTTCAAATCATATGGAATCTATGCATCACAGAGCTCAGTTTCTCTCCCTCTATCACATCCTGCTTTCAAATAGGGCAGCATAAACCCCCTGACAGGTTCCTTTTAAAGGGGTTTTGGCACGATCTCATTTCATACCTCCTGCATCCAGTTCTTCAGCTCTGTGCTCAGAAGGAGGGTGTGGGTGATTTGTTTGAATTGCTTATCATGTGACCCAGCAGGATGACATCACCAGGCCTTTCCAATCTCTAGTCAAAGAAAGGTCTGTTTATGTATAGAATTGTAAGTAGCTGCACTGTAGCTCAGAGGTAACATTTTTGCTTTACAGCACAAGGGTCATTGGTTCAAATCCCTGCAGGAACCTAACCTGTGATTTATTTTTTTTTCTCTTTATCAATGCACAGACCTCATTGAGGTTTCTTTTTTTTATTTGCACTGTTTGACTTATTACTAACTAGTCCAAAGGACAGGAGCAGAATGACAGCACCCGGGGTTTGAACACTCAGTAGCTACCTGAGAAGAGAGGTGATGTGTGAGCATGTGTGACCAGGACTGAGGAGCTCACAGCCCTGGTCGTATCCCCTGGAGATGAGCTGTAAACTGTGGATCACTAAAGGAGCAGCTAAAACAAAAACGGTGCCGAATTTTTAATAATGATGAATGGTGAAAATGTTTATTATTTCATTTTCAAACTTCCCACGTCAATTTATCTTCATGTCAAAACCCCTTTAATCCTATACAGATGAAAGGTTAAAATTGGACCCGATTCCACTTATCTAGATTTATAAAAACAAGTGCTGTTCACTCTAGAGTACTCCACTCTGAGGCTGGTCCTGCAGCTGAGTGAGGTGCTCCAAATTCACCATGCCACATGCTCAGTTATTAACGTATTTAAAAGGACAGGTATTCTTACTGGCATACATGCATGCTTCTCAACAACATAATTAAGAACTCTACCACAAGCTTCACATGTAAATATTCGGAGTAGGTTATTTTCTGCCTAATAGTGGAGAGGGTGGTGTGGATATAAATTCTGCTGTCACAACTACAAAATATATAAAGGAAGCAATATCCAGACCTACTTGAAATTTCTCCATATCCCTCATAATGCGCTTAATTAGACAGAGCAGGTCCTAACTTTTAGTAGATCCGTTTTCGTGGCTGAAAACTTTTCATTGTGTATTTATACATTCACCTCTGACTTTGTTTCTTGGGAGCTGCGGCCAGTAATGGTGCCAAGTATATGAAATGCAATCTGGAGAATGTCATTCCTGATTAAGAGGTTTCTAGGATATGTGAAGGCGCACTGCAAGAAGCAGTTAGGAAACTGGAGATTGTGCGGTACACACCGCAATACAGGATGGAAGCTCTCATATACAGTACTGCATGGAAGTTTGTGAACCCTTCACATTATATTTTCACACAGGTCCTAAAAGTAGGTGAAGAGAACCAAATCAAACAAACAAGTCAAAATGATTAGTTTTGGTTACTTACTGATTAAAATCATCCAAAATCCCCCATCTGTGAGTGGCAAAAGTATGCGAATCTTTAGAGTGCTTTCACACAGGGCATTTTCTTTTTTTTTTTTTGCAGAAATGCACAGCAATTAATGCTGTGCATTTCTGCAAAAATGCACCAAAAATGCAGTGTGTGAAGGCACTCTTAGGGCATGTTCACATGGAGTTTGTTAAATATGTATCGAAAAACAGACCCCAATATGAATTTAACAATGTTCAAGTGTGATTATATTGATTTCAATGTCAAATACGTATTGTCGTTCAGACGATACATGTTTTACATAAGTTTTTGAATTGCGTTAAACGGATGCGTTCAAAGAATTGACGTCACTTCTTGATCTGCTTAATGCATTGGAAAGGCAATAGAAACAATAGGGATAGGTTTCTGCAGTCCAGAAAACGTATCCCAATCCGAACCACACTTTGTAGTACGTTTTTGGACGTGTTTGACACAATATGTTTTATTTACTGCAAAGACGTATCCAAGGATTAGCTGTTAATATGAAGGTGGAATTAGTCAAGTATTTTTTTTAAATCAATGGCATGACAGTCAGGTGTGAGTGGACGACCTGTTGTATTTAAAGGGAATGCGTCATCAAAAAATGACTTATTGTTTAACTCACAGTTTTATGTTAAACACATTTTTTAGGAATTGTTGGTTGTGTTTTTTTAAATTTTCCATATCACTTTCAATATTTTTTTAATAATTCTTAAGTCCTGCAGTTTTCACTTTGACCACTAAGCCTAATAATCGTCTGACACTTCCTGCTCTGTTTAGAGAGCTTTTCAGCAGTCTCCTCATTATAAGTAACAGCAGGGTCAAACTGAAAGGAGACACCAATGTGTACAGATAACACAGAATCCACCAGTCACAAGAGGAGATGTCACAGCTCCCCCTCTCCCCTCCCTTCACAGTGAAAACTCTCATATACAAGTCTATAGGACAAAATCTGTCTTAAGAATCCTATGTGCATGAAGCTGCTGTAAAGTATCTCTCTGACTGCTGTTAAAGCAGTGCAAGCAAGAATGTCTTCCCCACAATCATATATAGACGGCCGAATTTCAGGAAATAAAAACGACTGAGAGGAAAAGAATATGGATCATGGGCCTGATTTAATAAGTAAAAAAAAATAAATTGGCGATAGTTTCTCTTTATAGGAAGCTGACCTCTGTGATGTATAGGTTTAATGATTTGGAGCAAGATTTCTGAGTAAACTGCAGAGAAAATACTGACCGGACTCCTAACGAGACAATAGAGTCCTACTTACTCCACCCACAGACAGTGATTAACCGATTTCCCTGTATCAGTGTGTGTGCAGAGCGAACTGTCAATCACTGTATGTGGGTGGGGTCAGGAGTACTTTCAGTTTCACTTTCACAGATTTTCTTTGCTTTTTACTCCGACATCCTGCTTGAAATCTAAAAATCCAATACATCACAGAGCTCAGTTTTGCTTCCTCGATCACATACTGATCTCAGGGCAGCATAAACCACTGGATAAGTTCCCTTTGAAGATTAGGGAACAAAGGATATTTCTCTAAAGAAGAGTTGTCGATGCTCATCAGGCTGAAAAAGGTTACAAAACCATCTCTAAAAAGAGTTTGGGCACCACTTATCCACAGTCAGACAGATTGTGTACAAAAAGAAATTCAAGACCATTATAACTCCCCAAAAGGGGTCAACAACACAGATTACGCCAAAAGCAAGGCATATAATAGTACGTAAGGTCACAAAGGAATCCAAGGTAACCTCTAAGTAACTAAAAGCCTTGCTCACATTAGCTAATGTTTATGTCAACTCTCAGGAGGACACTGAACAACAATGGTGTGCATGGCAGGATTACAAGGAGAAAGACACTACTCATGAAGCAAATACCACTGCCAATCTGCAGTTTGCTAGAGATCACCTGGACAAGCGAGAGGTTTATTGGAACAATGCTTTGTGGACAGATTATGTCTAGAGAATGGAAACCACTGTATTCCAGCACAGAAACCTCAAACCATCTGTGAAAAATGGTGCTAGTAGAATCATTGGTGTGGGCCTGTCTTACAACATCTGGACTACGACAGTTTGATGTCATTCTGAATCGCACCAGAAAATTGTAAAAGAAAATGTCAGAAAATTTTTAACCCCTTAAAGGGGTTGTCTCACTACAAGGATTGCTTTTTATGTTAAAGATCTTGCAAAAACAAGTCACTTTGTTAATGGACACATATTGCAGTGTCCCACCTATTCTGAGATATCCCCTCTTGTATGGGCTGCATCAGCAACTCAGGTTGCTATAGCTACAGACCTGTTTGATCTATCCTGATAGGATGCCAGGACTGGTTGCTATAGCTACAGACCTGGCTTCTACTGCAGCCTAGTAGAAGCCAGTAAACACGCCCCTGAATTCAAAATGAAACCAAGAAAACATGACCGAGGTAAGATGAATCAATGTAGTGAGACAACCCCTTTAAAAAGGAGGGAATCTGAGTCAATAATGTGAACCGAGTTTAAAAAAGGTATACCCGTGTCATTGAGTAGCTGTAGGCAAAGGTAAATACGCAGTCTTACCAAAATTAATTTCTTTAACTACCACCCACTGTTTTGACAGCAGGCGGTGCAGGTCATCTTTCTGCAGCGAAGTCTAGAGATGTTGCTGCAGATAGTGATTTTGCGGCTCCCAGGGATGCAACTGCACTAGAGACAGAGTTGTACTTAACAGCTCCATTCCTAGAGCAGTCTCTGTAAGCGCCGGGACGTGGAGGATACCTCCGATCCCCGGCGCTTAGCACTTTGATTTCCGCAGTCCGTGACTGCAGCATAATCAAAAGGACATTCTCCTGCTTCATCGGATGATCAGGACTCCCGAAAGAACCCAGGGAACGTGTGTACAATCAGCCCAGGGGACCTAGAATAGCCCCAGAGCTGTCTGTATAACAAGCCTGCAGTGAGGGCACACTGTGTGCTGCCCTGATTGCTGCCTGTGTCAATATGTTGCAGATTGTAATGTATTAGCATACATGAATATACTAATACAATACAAAGTATAAAAAGTGTTAAATAGTTATTTCTTAATGGGATTGAAAAACAGTAAGAAAAATTTAAAGTGTAGAAAAAATTAATAATAAAAGTAAATATTTCATAAAAAATTATTGTGCATACATTACACACACAAAAAAATACACATATTAGGTTTCTACACGACCGTAATCTGTTGAATTACTCTAAGAGGTTATTTAGTGTCAAATGTGAATGGTGTTAAAAAAAAAAAAAAATAATAAATATATATATATATATATATATTTTATTTTATTTTTTGTTAAATTAAATTAAATTCTGCAGTAATATAGTTGTAAACTTAAACTATACCCTCCAAAAATACAACTTCTCTCGCATTAAACAAGTCCTCATATAAATGCATCACTTAAAAGATGAAAAAGTTACGACTGTTGAAATGCAAGGAGGCAAAAACGACAAAATTTTGCTGGTCATTAAGGCCTTTCCAGGCCTGGGGCTTAAGGGAGCTGAGTCTGCAAAGAATGTGGGTTATTCTCCCGAAGAATGGTTAAAAAACAATTAAAGTTAAAGCTTGGGAACGGCTAGGTCAAAGTCTTGACCTTAAAGGGGTTTTCTCATCACAGGCTTTCACAGACATGAGCTGTCTCTCTCTATCTTACAGCTTCAAATCCAGGGGCGTGTCTCACCTCCCAGTAGGCATGTCTTCCCTCACTGAAGACTGGTGACATCATCCCACCCCCTCCCTGCTCCCTCCTTAGTTATCATCATTCTTTGTGAGCAGTGGGAGAGAGAGGATGTCACAGCTCTGCAGATCACCTGCAATGGTCAGTTCTCATACCTGCAGAGCTGTCACCTCCCTCCACAAGCTCATTGTAACTAGAACACCTGCATTGCTGTAAACAGTTATACATACAGACTGTAATGATGAAACAAATGCGAGAAATGGAAACTGCTTGCCCCTCTGTTGTCAGGCAGGAGGTAGAGGGCGAACAGAGTTTATAAGGCTGTGTTATATAGGTGGGGAGAGTGAATAAAGCCGCTAGAGAAACTGAGTAATTTCCCAGATCCTTCACATAGAGTTATCAATGTGATAGGAGCATAGAGAGCTCAGCTAGCCTTTATTACACAGCTCAGAGGGGAGTGAAAGACAATGAAAACCTAGATGCAGATTGCAGCTATCACAGAAAGCCAGTTTCAGTGTCATTTTCACACAGATCAGAGGGAAGAGAGTGCAGGCAGCCAATCACAGCACAGGGGGCTGTCCCTCCTCCCCTCCACCAGGCTTCAGATTTAGCTCTAGACACTCACAGATTAGCTAATTGCTGCTACTAAATGATCTAGATAATACCAATCAGTTGCAAAAGTGCTTATTTTTACTGTCCCCCTCATTACAGATAAGATCTTTGTAGCGAGAAAACCCCTTAAATGCAATAGAAATGTTGTGGAGAGACCTGAAGCGACCACAATGGAGCCAAAGCTGTTTTGCATGGAGGTATGGGCTCGAACTTCTTTAAGCCGATGTATAAGATTTAACAATGTTTAGATATGCCATGATTATTCGCACTTACACTGGGAGGGTCAACACTAAGGTACTGGAAATGCAAAGAGGCATATCGAAGCTTGAACTGAACTCTGCGCTAGACTGAAGATGGTCAAACACCCTCAAACAGTTATTGGGCAGTTACTGGCTTGACTTGAAATCCCTAGTTATCTTTCAAGGCTCCTTACTGGGTAGGGTGTGACTTTAAGCAATGCTATTTTAAATAGGTGGCGCCAAAGTCCTAACTTTTTCCCCCTAAAACTTAATTAAATATTTGTGTTCTATTGTAACTAGTTTACTCACTGAATAATGGTTGACTAGACAAGTTGGCCTTGATCCCACGCACATACATATAGAGTGTGTGATCAACAACTTATGAAATGTATCTAAAGTTCAGAGGATCAAACACTTTTTAGCCATCTAAGACATATACAGCATAGTGTTGTATATACTCTAGGCCGTGGTGTCACTGGCAATAAATCTTCTGAATAAACTAGTAGAAGTCTCAGTTTTTCATACTGTTGCTTACTTTTAGAACAGCAAGCAGGCATCTATAATCCATATCACTGACATAGAAAAATAGGGTATGCTCAAACGGGTCAGATCCGCTGTAGACTTTCCACAGCTGGTCTGCAGAATAAAATCCGCCTGCAAATATCTGCATCCGTTGGTGTGGAATTATTGTGGATTGTCTATACCAAATCAGTGTGGACTTTTGCATGCAATTTTCTTCTGTAGACCTACTGCAGAAAACCCTCATCAGATCTGTCCTATTTGGATATACCCAAACTGCCACCTAATTGTGCCACCATCAGCAGCAATAATTGCTAGTCAAAGCTTCTAGATATACTATTGGTTTTCACGGTTTCAATTTTTTTATTTAATTCTAGCCTGGATATTTACAGGCAGTCCCCGGGTTATGAATGGGATAGGGACTTTAGGTTTGTTCTTAAGTTGAATTGTATGTAAGTCGGAACAGGTATATGTATTAAATGTAACTCCAGCTTCAAAAGATTTTTTTTTAGTTTAGTGCAGGGAAGGGTTTTACATTTGTTTTGCTGTTTGTGCTCCTGTTAAGAAGATTTCACCTCATTTTCACCTCATGTGCTGCTGTGGCATGCTGGAACTTGTCGTTCCACAGCTACTATCGGCTATGGAACTACAAGTACCAGTTTGCCCCATAAGTCTACGTTTGTAACTAGGAGACAGATGCAAGTCGGAACGGTGTAAGTCGGGGACTGCCTGTAATTCAGACACAGTGCAGGATCTGTGAAGAATTTTGTTTTTCACGTTCTACTAGAGCATCTTTACTGGTCGTTGACAAGGCACTTGAAGGAAGGTACAGCTGATGAATTACCACATGTTTACTGTAACTACGACACAAAAAACTACCTCATCGCCACAGTAATCGATCATTAACCAAGGAACAAACGTCAAAGTGGCAACAAAATACCAGTGCTCAGCAGTCAACAGCCCACAAAACAGGAAAAGTGATGTCAGTCTGTAAGTGAGGCAAGCACCAGTCGCTTCCCCTGGCCCCATCCACCACAACCTGACAACTTTGTGGCTCCCCTCATAAGCTGCAGAGGGGTGAACAAGCTGCTGGTAAGACAAAAAAAAATACATTTTCCAGAAAGGTCATGAGTGACTTGGGGTCAGTTTTTAAAGTAATCATATCATGACATAAATCAAAGGCAAAAACTTTGCTTTTGATTACCCTTAAAAGGGAACCTGTCACATTGAACATGCTATCTGATGTGCTGCCAGCATGATTCTGTAGAACTTGTATTTTATTAATTTAACTTACTGCTTACTATGGGTTAAGGAGTCCAGTAGGTGGTGTTATCAGTGACTGACAGCTTCTTGTGTATCAGTGTGCAAACAGAGATAGCTGCCAATCACTTATAAGACCGCCTACTGGACTCCTTAATCCATTTAAAAGCAGTCAGTTAAATGAATGCCTTCGTGGTAAAACCCCTTTAAGTTTAATGTTCTTCACACTTTTTTTTTTGAGAGCTTGGCTTTCGCTCTCTCCCTCTTTTCTCTATTGGGTTTTCCCAGTGGAGATAGGAGTTGTTTTTACCTATCTACAATTTCCAATATGGAGCATTTGAAGCTGCGTGCACACCACAATACATGCATGTATTAAGGTGAACTGGACACTGATGATTTTTTCCTTTGTTTTCTTTTTGTATATTGAAAGGGAGCTTTCACACAGCACAGTTTTGATGCGTTCCAATGAAACTGTCTTTATTACCAGCAAGCCTCTTTCAGTTGTCTAAATTGTTCAGAAAGGTGTATCAAGGAAGTAATCAATGACTGTGTTTGAAGTCTTGTGAATTAGGCCTGCTTCACACAGCTTATTCAAGCCGTAATTGCGGGACGGATTTCGCCCGCAATTACGGCTTGAATAAGGGGGCGCGTATACGCCGCTAGAAAGTGACATGTCACTTATCTCCCCGCCCGGCGTATTCGCCGAGCAGGGAGAGGAGACGTAATCCATAGTTCTCTATGAGAACTGTGGATTACCGTAGTTACTGAGACTGATTCAGCCCGTAATTGGCGCACTTCGGCGCGCAATTACGAACTGAATTACGTCCCAGAATAAGCTGTGTGAACATGGCCTTAGGCCATGTTCACACGGCTTAAAATGGGCCGATTTCGGTCCGTAATTACGCGCCGAAGTGCGCCAATTACGGGCCGAAAACGCCCATTCATTACGGTAATTCACAGTTCTCATAGAGAACTATGGATTACGTCTCCTCTCCCCGCCCGGCGAATCCGCCGGGCGGGGAGATAATTGACATGTCACTTTCTAGCGGCGTATACGCGCCGCTAGCAGTGATATCTATGGCCGGTGAAGTGCCGGCCCCTGCTTACTCCCCCGCTCCCGCGCCCCCGTCCACACGGCGTAATTGCGGGGCGAAATTACGTCCCGCAATTAAGCCGTGTGAACATAGCCTGAGGGTGCTTTCACACGGTGCGTTTTTGATGCATTTTTTGGATGCTTTTTTGTGCAGAAAGACACAGCAATTAATGACATACATTGTTGCACAAAAAACGCACCCAAAAAAACGGGGGCAGGGCCAGAGAGCGCGGCGGATTCGCCGAGCGGGGAAGAGCGACGGAATCCACTGTTCTCTATGAGAGCAGTGGATTACCGTAATGACTCCAACAGATTGGTGCCGTACTGAAGCGCAAATCTGGCGCGCAGTACGGCGCCAATCCGCTGCAAAATAAGCCGTGTGAACGAGACCTAAGAGTCAGAACAGCTGAAAGCCAGAAATGCAATCCAAGGGAATCAATTCAATAGTCTAGGAAATTAACCCAATTTAAGGAGCCATTAAGCCTAACACGATTTGCACCTTCGCAATTGTTCTAGTGAATGGCTTCAGGTAAGCCAAGTGCCAGAAAGACCACAGCGCTTGGAGAGAAAAGCAGATCTGCGCCATTCTGAAGTGTAGGCAAGAAACATAAAGAGTAAAAAATTATCTCATTTAATCCAGGATAATAAGACCAAATGCATTTAAATGAAAGAAAATGATTGTGGAACTGTTTGACTTCAGTGATGAGCACAGGCACATTAAGAGAACACCCCAGCGACTGTCAGCCGATTGTGCCATATCTTGGTGCCTAAAATTTATTTGTTTTAGCTCCAAAAAAATGGAGAATAAAAGACAAATATCCATGTGCATGAAGGTAGCGGAAACAAACCACACTAGAAGTGTAACGCCACAACTGGTAAGGATGTCGTTCACTCGTTTCAAGGGGTTTTCTCGCTAAGAAGCTCATAGTTCAAAAGGAGGAGACCAAAGATCTAAGCATGTCCGTCCTTGGTTACCATAAGCAAAGTGCTATGGTTTAGGAGAATGGGCTGTTTGTGTAGTGCTCGGGAATGAAGTGACAGCTCCAGTCGGGTTACACCCAGGTCCCGCCCCCGGTCGTAATCGGGAATGCGCGCCTGAGGGAGATGGAGGAAACAGGTCGTGGACGGGAGCGCAGAGGGGGATGGGGCACAGGAGAGAGACAGACAGCGAGAGAGCCTGAGAGACACCGGGTTTGTCAGTGAATCTAGAAGTTAGAGCTTGGTCACACGACGTTTTGGATCCGTGATTTTTAGCAGTGAAAACTGCATCCGAAAAGCGGCTCCGCAAAAAGCAACAGCTGATGCTGTTTTGGATCCGTATCATGCGTTTTACAGATCCGCTTTTCGGATGCAGTTTTCACTGATAAAAAAAACAGATCCAAAACGTCGTGTGAACAAGCCCTAACTTCTAGATTCATTTAGGCGATGAGCTGTCATTTGTCCTCTCATGATAAATTACAGTCTCTCTCTCTCTCTCCCCCCCCCATCTACCTTCTCCCTCTCCCATTCATCATCTGCTGCCCCATTCATCTGCTGCCCCATTCATCATCTGCTGCCCCATTCATCTCCATCACCCCCCTGTAGCCAAGGCTCACCCGCCGATCCAGCCCCCTGCCGCCACGGCTCACCCTCCGATCCAGCCCCCTGTAGCCACGGCACACCCTCCGATCCAGCCCCCTGTAGCCACGGCTCACCCAGAGATCCAGCCCCCTGCAGCCACGGCTCACCCATCGAACCAGCCCCCTGCAGCCACGGCTCACCCAGCGATCCAGCCCCCTGCAGCCACGGCTCACCCAGCGATCCAGCCCCCTGCAGCCACGGCTCACCCATTGATCCAGCCCCCTGCAGCCACGGCACACCCGACGATCCAGCCCCCTGCAGCCACGGCTAACCCTGCGTTCCAGCGCTCTGCAGCCACGGCTCACCCAGCGACCCAGCCACCTGCAGCCACGGCACACCCGCCGATCCAGCCCCC
The DNA here is from genome assembly GCA_025379985.1 of Phyllomedusa bahiana. Lineage (NCBI taxonomy): Eukaryota > Metazoa > Chordata > Amphibia > Anura > Hylidae > Phyllomedusa > Phyllomedusa bahiana. The sequence goes on from JAODAL010001432.1 coordinate 54,770, forward strand.
TGCAGCCAAGGCAAACCCGCCGATCCAGCCCCCTGCAGCCACGGCACACCCAGCGAACCAGCCCCCTGCAGCCACGGCTCACCCGCCGATCCAGCCCCCTGCACCCACACTCGCCTCCAATCCATCAGCTGTGTTAACCCACTGCGCTTTTCGGATGCACTTTCAGGAACCAAAGCGCCGACAATACGTACCCACAATGTGGAGCGCTTTTGGACAGGTGCCAAAAGCGCACTCCATTATCTCCTATGGGCTTTCACTTGCGTAGAACGCAAGAAGAATTGACATATCAATTCTTAAAGCGGATGCGAAAAGCACAGTGCAGGAGAGCCCTTAAAAGCGCATCGCCGATCTCCCGTGAGGACCGCAATGCGCTTTTGCCATTGAACACAATGTTAATCACACTGACAATTGTTAGATCCGTTTTGCGGATCCGCTTTGCTTGCGCACAACGGATCCAAAAACGGATCGGCAAAACGTCGTGTGAACAAGCCCTTAACAGACGTGTCTCTAAAACAATTCAGCAAACTCTAAAGCGTACGGGGCTTTGAAGCAGATGGATGGTCGCTACAACTTTGCTAACAAAGCAGAAAAGGCTTGAAATTTTTATGGCAGAAACCAAATTCTACCTCTGCTTATTGGCATTGGGTTACCTCCTCCTCTGAGTCACGTTTTCTGTTTCATCCAATGGATTGACATTGGTGTGTCGGGTGAGAAACTTTAGAAAACAAACACCCTGAAACCATTGCCGGAAGAACACAAGCTGGTGGTGCTGGCTGCAGCTTTATGGTCAAGGGAAAATTTTTGTGCTATTTTCTGGGCACATTCACACATGTGGAAGCCGCTCGCAGCATATTTGGGTACTAATCCATCCTTGTAGACCATGTACACCCATACATGCCGATTGTCTCTTCTTGGGCAGATCCTCTTTCAACAGCATCTGTGGGATCACCTTGATTATTGTGTTCGCTTCTTTCCTCCCTCACATACCCTCTAGCAGCTCTGGGATGCAGTCAGCATGGACCCAGATACGTGTGACAAACTGTTTGGACCTTACCGAGTCCCTTCTGGTCGCTGTATGTGTTGCAAACAGTGGTCAGTCTGGATATTAGTCATAATAATGTGACTCGACTGTGTACCTGACTTTGTCCACATAACATATATCTTATGTCAGGCCCTTTAAGACAGCCCCTTTAAAAAGATAGCACTATCTAGATAACTGTCTAATGGAATCAAGTTGATATAAGGACATCAGCCGATGGCTGGATTTCTCTATCCCCCATGAAAGCCGTTTGTGACTGCTCATTTCCCTTCCAGCAGCTGCATCAGTGGAAATTAAATATTACACGATGCTCATTTAAATAGAGGAGGAAACTATATAATATTTGATCACCTCGAGTCCAGAAGACTGCTCAATTAATATTGCTCTACTTGCTTCTTTTCCAACAATATTTTAAGTTTAACAATACGAGTTCCTGATTCATACCTGTAAATATTAGTATTGTTGGTACAATCTCCTTTACTTAAAGGGGTTGTATCATTTCATTAAATGGTCTTCAGAATAAGGGGACAGTGAAAACAAGCAACTTTGCATTTGGATGTCATTAGCAAAGCTGTATTCCTTATCTTCGTTTTCTGTAAACAAACTTCTCCAGTGCCGGTCAGATCCCTCCTCCTTGCATTTCATTAGCTGAGAGCTCTAAATTTACAGTCTGTTCGGCCCCCAGACTGCCATATTCACAGAGCTTGCATTCCTGCCTCTCACTCAGAATTAGGGTCCGACAACAATTTCACTCTATACAGCTAGCTGCCTCCTCATTGACACTGCAGCTTTCTCTATAATCAGAAAACAGCAGAATTGTGCCACGGTGCCTTAATGCTCCTGCGTGTAAGGGGCCGACAAAAATGTCACTCTATACAGCTAACTGCTCCTCATTGACACTGCAGCTGCTGCTACAATCAGAAAACAGCAGAATTTTGCGTCGGTGCCTTATGTACACATGAAGGGAGACGGATCTGTGCTCTGGATGGATTCAACTGTAGAAAACCTCCAGCTGTGAAAGGAGAATAGATCAGTGCTTTGAGTTCATTGAAGGCTGTCTAGACTGAATGCAGGCCTGTGGTATGTAAACAGCTCTTACAAAATAAGACTGCGTAGGGAGAGGACGGTGATATGTGATGGGGGAGGGGGGGGAACACTGGAGCCAGCATGAACAGTGAAGGGGGGGATGATATCATCCCCCTTTCAGCTAAGAAACACCCAGCTGGGAGGGGAAGAAACGCCCCTGGATTTCAAGAAGTGAGAGCATCAAGCTTCAAGAGAACAGCCCAACTGAAGAAGCGATAAATTCCCTTTAAAGTGATATTCTTATCTCACGTAGGCAAAGGTAATTAAACATTCTTACAAAATACATTTATATTCTTATTTTGTTGAATTTAAAGATACAGCATGTTATCTGACCTGCTTGTTTACAGATGGTTTGTAACCTAGGAAACTCTGTGCTCTAGCCACCCAGGCCCTTTCTGCTCATAAGACATAGCATAAAGTGACCTTGCAAGCCCGCCTACCACTGCTAGGACGCGGAAGTCATTGGTAACCTATGAGACCACCTGTTAACAAGCAGCTAAATAACTTGCTTTATCTCTGAAATGAAGCAAATCATAACATAAATGTATGTGGCAAGAAAGTTTATTAACTTTTGCCTACAAATTTAAAGGTAATCAATGAAATAGGAATACACCTTTAAAGGGGTTGCTCAGTTTATTTTTATTAAATATACTAAAGAAGGACTCCAAGTTGTGACACTTGATCGCTGTACCGAAGTCAAGCACAGCAGCCGGAAATCAACAGAAGAACTGGAGGAGATGGCAGCAGCACTGAAATGGGAGTTGACAAGGAAGGCGAGAGTGTTGTTTTTTTTTTTTTCTACTCAGGGAAGCGGAAGCCTCAGTTAGGTTAAAGGGGTTTTCTCCCCCATGTTGTTTCACTGAGTCACAAGCAGTCTTACACTCACTCTGCCTTTATCAGACTGTGGGTGTTTCTTTAGCAGTGATTAGCTCCTCTATATCTAGCAGAGACATTATAAAGCAGCAAGTGCGGGAGACTTAATCTTCAGTAAACAAAGCCACAGATGCTCCTAGTAGTGAAAACAATTGCTTATCTGTAGACAAAAGCTTATCTTGTTAGAGATAATGAGTCTTCTCCAAGAGTGAAACTTCACTCCCTGTTCTCTGTCTAATCAGGAAGAGAGATATGGTCATAACCAGAGAAACCTGTGTGCGCTCAGAGCAGATAAAATCACCAAGGTAAAATCAAAAGACTAATGTTTTTAGAAAAAAAAGTCTTCAATTACCTGTCCTTGCATGTCGAAAACAAATCTCTGTAGTGAGAAAACCCCTTTAATAAAAATAAACTGGACAACCCCTTTAAGGCAATCTGATTAGAGTACAGACCACAGAGTGAGTCATGGTTGGAGAGCTCACTCTGAGCAGACTCATTGCCTCTAACAAGATTAACTTTTATTTACAGATAAGCAATTGTTTTCACTCCTCAGAGCATGCATCGCTTTATTTACTGAAGATAATGTCTCATGAACGGTGCGCATAACGTGCAATACACGCCGAAATAAACCGTGTGAGCATACCCTTAGGCCATGTCCCCACGGCACGGGTTTTCAGCTGGTTTGCGGTTCTTCAGGCCGCCTGAAAAACCGGCCGAAAATTAGCACAATTGTGCTCTATGGAAAACCTGTGCAGCAGTCCCCACTGCACGGGATTTCCGTCGGGCGGTTTGGCAAAACAATGAGCAGGCACATTCTTCCGTCCAGTTTTTTGGACGGAATCTGTGCTTCTCAATGTAAAGGGGGGAGGGCTTTTCTCCGCTCATCGCGGAAACCCCCCCCTCCCCCCACACACACACACCGTGAGGACGGGCGCAAAACAGGACAAATACTGGCCGGCAAACCACACAGCATCGGACAAAAAACGTTGGAAAGTCGACCATTATTTTCCGATGCACGACTGCATTATTTTGCACTGTATCTGCAAAAACCGTGGTCCGTACTTGTTTTTTTGCCGTTTGCTCATACAATTGAATGTATGGGAAACTGATGACAAAACTAAAAGCGCTGGTGGATTTAGCAACTAGTTCGTAAATACACCGGTGCCAGAAACCAAGCAGAAAAAAACGACCTGTGTAGTCTACAGGTGGTTTTTTTTCTATTAAAGTCTATGGGCTGGCTGAACGGTGGGATTGTTTTTGGATGCTGTGTAGACCTAGCCTTACACCTTGGGTTGGTGGGACAAAGTTGTACTAATGCCAGCTCTGCCGGTTTCCTGTCAAACTGACTATGGCTGGATTGTCAGCCGAGCGCCTTCCTTTTTGTGGTCTGTAGGATTAAGCAGCTAACGGATATCATGATGTAAAAAGCACCTGTATCGCTTGGGAATGTCGGAGCTGATCATGAAAGTAAAGCGTGTGCAGGAGCTTAGTGAATTGCTGACAGATCCTCGAGTGTTTCCAGATTAGGGACCGCTGTCAAAATAACCGCCACACTTCTTAATCACAGACCCAGCCGTACCAGCCGTGGTAGACAAGTGCATCACTTTTCCTGCAAGTAATTTAGAGCTCCTACTGTTGCTGTAAAAGCCAAAAGCTGGGTTTTCATACTCGGGGGTTATCCCTTGAAAAATCGAAAAATTTAGAGACCCCCCCCCCACCCCCCCCCTTACCATACTGAATGCAGTGGAAGCTCCTGGCACTCTGTGGCATCCTACTTCTCACTCATTTCTCATGTAACAGAGAACCTACTATAGACGGCCACAAAGCCCATAAAACACTAGTTCACCAAAACAGGCCCCAGGAAACCCCTTTCATAATTTTTTCCATAAGTAATTTTTACAAAAGGATACACAACGGGCTCCATGCGTCTCCTTCAAGATTATTAATTAATTAAAAACTTGTACCCTGCAGGCTTTTGTTCCCATCAAACCACAGGCCTCAGCAGGGACAAAGGGGTTTCTGCGGTTTCCCCAGTGGGTCTGGGACTGCATGGTAGATAGCAAAAAGCTTGAACAGGACCTTACCGCCTAACATCTGGTTCATATGGCTTCCGCTTGATTCGTCAAATAGGTTGAAGGGGTATTCCCTTATCTGCAGGCATGGTTTCCTATTTAAAGGGTATACCCCTCGCATTTATTAACTTTAAACATGTAGGCAAAGGTAAACTAATACCAAATACATTGGTACTGGTTTAATTTTGCTTTATTTCAGATACAGCGGGTTGTCTTTCCTTTTTATCAATCCTTTTCCATGTTACAGACCACCTTTCTCTATTTGAATGGGGTTGTCTCACTAAATCGATTCATCTTACCTCAGTCCTGTTTTCTTGGGTTTTATTTTTAATTTAGGGCGTGTTTCGGCTTCTACAAAGGGCAGTAGAATCAGTCTGTAGCTATCGCAACCATGCTGGGAGCCTATCATGATAGAATGAACAGGGCTGAAATATAGCGACCTGAGGAGCTGATGCAGCCCATACAAGACGGGTTATTTCAGAATAGGAAGGACACTGTTAGGCTATGTTCACACGGCTTAAACGGGGACGTATCTCGCCCCGTATTTCTCGCCTTACTGCGCTTCATACGGGGCGAGATACGTTCCAGTAATCCACAGTTCACATAGAGAACTATGGATTACGTCTTCTCTCCCCGCTAGGACAATAAGCCGAGCAGGGAGAGAAGTTACATGTCAATTATTCACGGCATATACGCACCATGAATAATGAATGTCTATGGGGCGTAATTGTGGGCGAAATAAGTCCCACAATTATTGCCGTGTGAACATAGCCTTAATGGACATATATTGCAAAGGGACTTGTTTTTGCAAGATCTTTAATATAAAAAGCAGTGGCAACTTTACTCCCAGCTCTGTTTTATCAGCTTTCAGAAAGAAGCTTTAACCCTTCACAGTTACTAGGAGAGCTCAGTAGCCTTGTGCCCTCCTGCTGTCAGGTCTGCAGTGACACTGTTATCCTTCTATTTAAATACACAGGTAACAGTTCATCTTAGCAGCGTGTACCTTTGTTTTTCTCTCTAGAAGCTTTTTTTTCTCATGGCAAAAACAGCTCTGCTAGCTCACAGTTATAACCAGATATCCTTTTTATAAGTGTCCTTTCTTTAAAAAAAAAAAAAAAAAAAAAAAAAACCCCTTCCATCACATAGTCCCACTAACAGACACAGCTAGGAATAGCAGACCTAAAATGTCAGTCCCTGGTGTAGAAGCGGCCACAGCTCCCAGTAAGTCGAAGCCTGAGGCTGACTGCAAAGAGCAGACTCTGTAAAACAGCTATAAATATATACTGATATACTATTATATTTGATCCTGTGATGCGTCAGTCCTGGGCATTAATTCATCATATAGGGATATTAATTGGAAGCATTGATTTTAATAATTGTAATAAAGGTATATGTTTTTCTGGGGGATTTTCTTGATTTTCTGTGATATGGTGAAGGCTAGGGCCACACAGCATAGGACAAACTCCGTCAGAAAGCAGATGGCGACGTGCGCAACAACCGCAGTCGGTTTTAGTTTTTGTCGTCGGCCCATACAGTTGTATGTACAGGAATCCGACAGCAAAACTCAACAGGTTGCATATTCCGCTGGATTTTTCACATGGCGGTAAAAACTATATGTAGTCTATACAGCGCAGGTTTTTCATTGCTGTCTATGCAGCACAGTGTACCTATAGTATTTCTGTGCGGTGTAGATATGGCCTTATATTTGGCAGATTATTTTCCTGTGAGTTTTTGTAAAACCCAAGTGTAGCACATGGAGCTCCCCTACAGCAATGGGCTAAATTTGGACCTTTTCCTATCTGTGAGCAGTAGGAAAGGACGTATTGTTTTGGATAGAGGTCTCCTCCTGTCAGTTAGGTTTCGAGTGTGCGAGGGAGGGTGCAGGCAGAAATGGTTAACCAGATGAAGAGCACAGTGCTTTTTTGTGCTCTGTTTAAGAGAGGAAATGAAGTCAAGTCATTTTTCTAACCCTCAGTACTGAGGAGTGTCACAAGGCTCGCTCCTGCCCGATGCCAACTGGCGCGGCTCCCATTTACAGTAACTTGTTTACGCCTCACCAAAGATATGTGCAAAACGAAAATATGGGCCTTTTCAAAGCACGCTCCTCATCCTGACATGGAGGAAGGGAAAAGCCACAGACAGCTTCACATAAGAAACAAGGCCGCTCTGTCTAGCCATGCCTTTCATTTACAATGTATGAAGAAAATGAATTCGCCGGCTAATTTTCCATAGTTCTCTCCCATTTACTATAAATACCATGCGAGATGAAAACCGCTGCCATCCATGTCAAATATGTGCTTGCTGTTAAAAGCAAGCAGCGGGGGCTACAAAACTGAACCGATCCATGCGACATAGACAAATACACCAACGTCTGGACAGCAAGGCACAGAAATTTCCACTGGAACAAAAGGGAACAGTTTCACTGCAGAGACGCAGCAAACATCTTATATTGGTCCAACAGCTAGAATACATGGGCAAGGGTATGTTCACACAATGTGCTTCGGGAGCTCGCGCTAATACGCGCGTACTCCCGGGGGGTGGGGGCAAGGCAGCCCGCCGGCCCCATTGACATTCATTACTTGCAGCGCATATTCGCCGTGAATAATTGGCATGTCACTTATCTCCCCACACGTACAATACAATCGTATTGTATGAGTGGGGAGAGGAGGCGTAATCCTCTCGTAAGTTCTCTATGAGAACCATGGATAACCGTAATTTTGGTGTGCATTTTGCCCGTATTAGAGCGCAAATACGCAGCGAAATGCGCGGCAAAATTATGCCATGTGAACATACCATAAGGGCCACCATCAGTAATTTTGGGGCCCCATACTGCCAAAGCCTCTCCCTAGTCCCCCACTCCTCCCCAAAAAATTATTTGTAGGGTGAATGTGGAGAAAACATGCCCTTGTGCTATTGTTTAAGTGTGCCGTTTTATTTGTAGTTTATTCTATATGGTTTAATTTACATGTCATCTTTATTCTGTGGGTCAAAAAATACAGCCACACCATCCCCGCATTTCACCGCTATATAGGGACCAATACCACCATATTGTTACCTACCAAACCCGTATACCAAGACAACAGTACCAATTGCATCAAGGACCATATACTACCGCCACATATCACTACCATATTGTGACTGACTTGCATCACTATACTGTTAAGGTGTGTTTACACGGTAAAGACCAAATACCGGTTGGATTTCCCAACCGGTATTTGGTCTTTTTTTGTCACGCAGGAGGGCAGCTTTTCTCCACGGTATGCGGATTCAAGCTGTCCCCCTTCGCACCCTCACGTCCGCCCAAAAACCGGGCAGAAGAATGAACATGTTCTATGTTTTTTGGACCACCGGCGATTTTAAAAAAACATCCAGCGGAAAATCCATGCAGTTGGGACTGCTGCACGGATTTTAAAATTGAAGTCTATGGGGAGCGTTGCTTGTCGGTTTTCAGACGGTTTGTAAAATCGCAAACGGTCTGAAAAACCGACAAATAACTGGTGCCGTGGGGACAAGCCCTTACTGACCAAATCCGTTTACCAACACCAATATTACCAAGACAAATGAAACTGCCACCCCATGACCACATATCACCACCATAATGTGACGGATCCCATCATACTGCTACTGAATATAAACTGTTATCAATATTACACCGCACATGTAAAAAAATAAAGAATTATATGAAGTTAAAAAGCTAATGGGACCTGCGGATTAGAATTATTGACATGGTCTGGTTACTTGTTCTTTTGAGGTTCACAAGTTGTATATCACTCTGTGATCTTTCTTGCATATCTGTACGCGTTGTTATAAAACTCAATAAAAAAATTTTTTTTAAAAAAAAGCTAATGGGGCACATTCATTAAGGCAATTGCACCAGAATTACTGCAAAAACAACTGTGTAATGCAGAATTACTGCAAAAACAATGGTGTAATGCCTTATTTATAATGTTTCTAGACACTTCTATGCCTCGTCCGACAAATGGGTGTGGTCTTGGTAAAAAAAAAAATGTGGCTTCCCATGCGGCAAAATTTTTCCACAATTAAGGCGAAAGTAACCCCAACCAATAAAAAGGTGCACATCGATACCCGTTCAAACTAAAACCAATTTATGAACAGCACAATTTTTTGGGTGGTTTTTTCGGGATTCGTATTTAGAATCAACTGAAAATTCGAAAAACCCCTGTGTTGCCCTCAATTAAAATCCTTCTTTGTCTAACAACAGGGATTTTTCATGAGGGGGCAAAACCAAAAAAGCTGGCCTCCACAGAAATAGAACGTTTTATATTGTCGGACCGCCTTGGTTCCTGAGCCCCATTGTCGCCCGCCTGGAATCCGATGTCTGACCGCGTTTTTTATTTTTGCACAATTTGAAAATGCCGTTCGATTTTTGGCAGCATTTTCAAATTGCTGTGTAGACATTACCTAAGACTGTCTAGTCTAAGTGTTAGACGGTTTTTAAGTTTGGGCTTAATAGATTTTAAAAACCAGCCATGTGTACTTTTTTTATACGTTAATATAATAAATCAGATCCTAAGTGCTTACAGGCCCCGTGACAGGAATGGTTTGATTATTTTACTAAAAGCAGTAGGTCAGTAGGAAAAGAAAACCCCACTGACATACAATTGTTTACATGTTAAAAGCTTACACCCTTGCATGCAAACAGTACTATTCTTCTAAGAATGTCAGGATAAGGCTTTATTCACATTGGTGTATGACAGCTTTGTAAGTGATCCTTGTAAGGAATGCCAAAAACAGAAGTACATTATTAAACTGAAATCAAATCACAGAAGGATCACCCACACAGTTTGAGAGATTAACAAAACTATCACGAATCTTAAAAGTCACAGAAAAGAGCAATGATAAAATGGGGGGAAAAAAATAGCACAGCAACACGTGTCCACAAGCTACAACACCTGGCAATAATGACGGCACCAACACAATGAGAGGTTGTTATCCGCATTTTACTGGACAGACCATGCTCAAATCATAGACCGGACACAAAACGAATATTTGAAGGGGTTTCCTGGGCTTCCAAAATGCTCGTCAGTCGGTTGAGGTGGTTATAAATTAGAAAAAAAAAAAACTCACTTCGTAAACTAGCCGCGTTTCAGCACCGCCGCGCCGTCACATGGAAGAGACAAAATAGCGGTTGGATTTTCCGACCAGTATTTTGCCTTTTTTTTAGCACGCACGGGGGCGGCTTTTTGTCTGCAGTTTGCGGATTCAAGCCCTCCCCATTCGCACCCACGTGTTCATGTTCTGCCTGAAAACCGAGCGGACGAATGAATATGTTCGAAGGTTTTAGGAACGCTGGTGGTGTAAAAAAACCGTCCGGTGGAAAATCCGTGTAGTGTGAACTACTGCAATGATTTTGTATTTAAGTCTATGTAAAAGGTTACAGTCGCTTTACAGACAGTTTTCAAATCCAAAAAGCGTCTCTTAAACAGACTGAAAACCTGTGCTGTGAGGACGAGCCCTTAGCCGATGAGCTTATGTTCATTGTTCACATGACCCTGCAGCTATCCGCAGGGCACAGCAGTCTCTGGTATATGACCTGTGATTGGCTGCAGCATCAGGTGAGCACTGATCAGGACTTCATCAGCAGGCACACCGGGGCCACAGCAGGTTTCAAAGGTGAATCTTTTTCCCTTCTATTTTAGAACTTCCCTGACTGACTGCTGAGCATTTTGTAAACATGGAACACCTCTTTAATAGCAGAATATTCTGGTTTCCATAACTCACACAAATGTAAGTCAAGTTATCTTAATCAATGGCATAGGTTTTTGCAGATGAAGTAGAGGAAAAAAATGATAGAATCCCTCAATTTTGACACAGAAGCCCACCAGCACGTGATGTTGATGTGACTGCAAAGGGTTAATCAATCTACACTCACTTTTTCACTCAGGATGCAACCTGTGAATAAATCACTCACAACCCCACACAGTCGATGCACCCCAAATACACAAGGTCTCTGTTATCCCCACACACCACTCAATGGCATTTAAATACTTGGACACACATACACTGCTTTTCAGCAGTTAAACCCTATCAAAGGCTATGGATTCTTTGGAGCATGTAGAGTCAAAACTGATTAAAGTTTTAAGGGAGTTTTTTCAGCAGGCTGTTTCAGTGAGTCATAGGCAGTTTTGCACTCCCGCTCTCCTCAGGCTGTGGGTTGTTCTACAGCATATATTAACCTTAAAGGGCTTTTGCCACTATCTCATTTCATACCTCCTGCATTCAGCTCTGTGTGCTCAGAAGGGGGCATGTGTGATTTGTTTGAATTGCATATCATGTGACCAAGCAGGATGACGTCACCAGGCCTTTCCTCTCTCTAGTGAAAGAAAGGTCTGTTTATGTATAGAACTGTAAGTAGCTACACTGTAGCTCAGAGGTAAAATTTTTGCTTTACAGCACAAGAGTCCTTGGTTCAAATACCTGCAGGAACCAAACCTGTGGATTTTTTTTCCTCTTTATCAATGCACAGACCTCATTGAGGTTTCTTGTTTTATTTGCACGGTTTGACTTATTACTAACTAGAAGGACAGGAGTAGAATGACAGCACCCGGGGTTTGAACACTCAGTAGCTACCTGAGAAGAGAGGTGAGCATGTGTGACCAGGACTAAGGAGCTCACAGCCCTGGTCGTATCCCTTGGACATGAACTGTAAACGGTGGTTCATTAGGGTAGCAGCTAAAACAAAACAGTGCAGAATTTTTTAATAATGGTGAAAGGAAAAAATGTCTATTATTTAATTTTCAAACTTCCCACATCAATTTTACTTTGTGGCAAAACCCCTTTAAGTCGTTACTCTGACAGTACAGTAGATTGCTATCTGCAACAAGTTAACAGATAAACTTTCGTTTTTCAGTCTTCACAGCACATGTACCTTTAGTTTAGTGAAGCTAATCTTATTAGATATCATTAGTTTGCTTCGATCTCCCCTCGTCTACAGGTTCCCTTTAAGTAAATGGGACTGAGCTATAGTCTGACTATGAATGGCGCTGTTTTGGTAAGAAAAGAACACGTTTTTTGTAATCCTCAACCACCCTATTAACATTTCTAGAACATAAGATCACATTCTAATGATGGATTCTTGTCGGTTTTGCAGCAGATTCAGTATTTTGAATCTGCTGCAAAACCTACCATACCCAGCGCTGTGTATCCCTCAATAGAAAATCCGTGCTGTAGTCTACACAGCATGGATTGTTTTACTAAGGTTTTCCTAAGCCAAAAATCATCCGGCGGAATATAGAACATGTTATATATTCTGCCAGATCAACGTCGCTTTACCGCAGCCCTAATGTACTGGGCGGCCAGGAATCCGACCACCGTTTTTTGCACAATAAAAAACACGGTGCGGCGCGGTCGGAAACGCCGTTGGATTTTGGATGACATTTCCTCTTTGCTGTGCAGATAGCCTTATGCATTCCTGGACAATACAAAGCAAACTCTTTCAAACTGAGCCTTCACTTTAAGAGGAAGTACAGCTCATTTACTAGTCTTGCTGAGTCTGCTGATATAAATGAGACCGTATTGTAAAAACAGCAGGAGACTGCAAGAAATCAAGAGAACACAAATACACAGTCCAAGGAAAGGAAATAAATACTTTTTTTACTTGTCTATTGCTAATACAGAAAAAATGATCCCTTGAACTTGAAGTGTAACCTATAGCTCTCCTCCATTAACGTTAATGACACTCGCTCAGATGGAATTCTGGGTTAGGAGTACGTTTAGAGATAATCTACAAGGATGACTGCAGGCCTTCAGTACTATCTCATATTTTCTTTTGGCTACAAGTCGAGGTTGATTCCACTGGATACAATATTTTTTTCTGTACAGAAAATAAATGACGGCCACCACAAGGAAGAGCATGTGAGAATTACTACAATTATACCTGATTATTCGCTTATAACCAGAAATGTAGCTTTCTGCCCTGCATTTGCAGTATGGTTTTTCATTGCAATAGGCAAATTCACAAATAATACATTCCAATTCACACATTTTCCATACTTTCTTCTCCAGGGGTTTTTCTCCTCTCTTGCCCCCCACCCCACCACTTCCACTCTCCCCATTGTTGCGCTGTTTCTTCCTACTTTGCCCTGTACGAGTACAGGGTCTGCTGATAGGCATTGGGTCATGTCATCAGGCTAAACATGTACAATTCTGATGCTGCTATGGAAACTACTCACAGAAGCATTGCGACAGTGTGAAACTTCATGCTTTAGCCATTGCAGCTACCTGCTCTGTAGTGCTGACAGGTCAGCACAAAGCTAACCAGCAGCGACAAAAGGTAGAGACCACGATGTACACTCTGCTAAAACCAAAGACAACTTAGCATCCTCTTGCTGATAAAACATTGCAGCAAGCCCAGTCACCACCGCTAGACCTCAGAGGTGGTCAGTAACCTAGGAAACCATCTTGATAATTAGCTGACAACTTGGAAAATGAAGCAATTCAGAACACAGATGTATTTGGTAAAAATGTTTATTTGACATTGCCTACATGTTTTAAGCTAATAGACAAAACAGGAATACCTCTTTAAGGGTACTTTCACACAGCACAGTTTTGTTGCAGTTTTAACTGTGCTCCAATTAAACTGCCTTTATTACCAGCAAGCCTCTTTCAGTTGTCTAAATTGTTCAGAAAGGTGTTTCAAGTAAGTAATCAATGACTGTGTGTGAAGTCTTTTGGGTTACAGACGCACTGATTCCTCACTTTCCAAACAGTTTAGATAAGTAAAAGAAGCTTGCTGGTAATGAAGGCAGTTTAATTGGAGCATTACTCATAGCACCTGCTATGAGTAAGGGTGCGTTGCCACCTGAAACGCGTTAGCTGGAACTTTGTATCGCTGAGAAAGCTGGCGTTTTAATGGCTAGGAATAAATCTCATTAAGTTTTATTTATGGACTTCCATGGTTGATTTGCTGTATCACTTTCTACAAAGTTTGCAGTTTAACTGGAGCACAGTTAAAACTGCACCAAAACTGCGCTGTGTGAAAGTACCCTAATGCGGTTGTCTGGCATTTTTTTTTTAAATAACCGGACAAAAAAAAACAAGACTTCCCCGCTGATCTCTGATTTCTATTCAACACATAGGAAATATCTTAATCGGCTATTTAGAGCCATTTTTATGTCAGGATCAGAAATCAACAAGGACCTGGCCAGTGTCAGAACACTGCAGGTGGTGGAGTAGGGTCTAAAGTGAACTTTGTTTCATTTTTTAACCATTCTGCTCATTTTAAATTAAAAACACCCACAAAAAAAGTAAAAGAAAACTCTTGGATCAACATGGCCTCACCCACTGAAATACAAGTGTTGCCAGAATCAACAAGAATCTGCTCATCCTCCTCTTCCTAAGGGCATGTCCCCACGGCACATACTGGTAGGATTATCTGACCGGTATTTGCTCCGTTTTGGAGCCGTGTACACGGCCGCAGGGGGGGCGACTTTTCTCTGCTGTTTGCAGAGAAAAGCCCTCCCCCTTCACATTGACATGTTCATGTTCCGCCTTAAAAGCGGTCGGAAGAATGAACACGTTCAATATTTTTCGGACGACCGGCGGTGTAAAAAAGCCGTTTGGTGGAAAATCCTTGCCGTTTGGACCACCGCACGGATTTTCCATTATGGTCCGTTTGACAGCCGGTTTACAGACTGCTTCAAAACCGAAAACCGCCTGAACAACCTGCTGTGGGGACCTGCTCTAAAGCGGTTTCTATCCAAATGTGTAAGTGCTTGGGGATGTCAAAGGAGATAGGGGCAGCTTCATGCGTGTTCAGCTGACAGTTAACTAAGGTGTACTATCAGCTTTAATACATGTTTTATTCAAGTAAATCACAGAGTTCTTTGAAGCATAAATCAAGAAAATATTTTTTCCTGCAGAAAGGCAATGCACAAACCAAAAGCCTCAACATTTTTGTTTACTGCATAGTTAACGGTTTTCTAATAAAAAGATGATCTATCTATAATAAATCAGGACAATGTCACAATGACATGTACTCGAAGACCTCTATGTTGTCAACATGTCATGCCCGCTTACCAACTGCAAGACAATGCATGGAGGATGCTGAACATATACTGGCACATTAGTAATATAACAAGAATAATAATATAATAGGAGATTAGAAAAAAAAATTATGATAATAAAATGTGCCCATGGTGTTTAACTGGCTTTTCTGCGTGCTACTCAAGCAATCTTTGGAGAGAACAAAAGTGTATATTTTCTTGAAGTCCATCTCGTTTTTGGATGGGAAATGGCTGAAGGAGGTGTGGCTTAGCCCCCATTCACAATACATTACTCTTTCAATGGTGTCCTTGGAGGTATACCGTGGACGAGCCATAGGGGGCTTTAGAGTACATGTAGTAGTAAAGATCCCCCATAAAACTGCTCACTCTGCCCACATAGAGTGATTGACAGATTCCACTGTATAAACACGGATGCAAGAAAGCTGCCAATTACTGTCATAGCCAGAGATTGTCTTTTCAAAATGACAGATAAATGCTGCAAGAATTGCTGCAGAGGTTAAAGGGGTGGGGAGGGGTCAGCCTGTCAGTGCTCAGACCATACTCCGCACACAGCACTAAATTGGTCTGCATGGCTGTCGTCCCAGAAGGAAGCCTATTCTAAAAATGATGCACAACAAATCCTGAAAGCCATTTGCTGAAGACAAGCAGACTAAGGACATGGATTACTGGATACATGTCCTGTGGTATGATGAGACCAAGATAAATTTATTTGGTTTAGATGGTGTCAAGTGTGTGAAGCGGCAACCTCACACACGCCGTGTGAACGTATTCTTACGGTTTTCAGACAGGATACACTTCAAGAAAGCAAAGATATCATTGGGTGAACAACAAACAAAATTTTAAATAAAAAAATATAAAACAAAAACATTCAGTGTTCCTGTAAAAACTTTCTTCCTACAGGAATTGATTTGCATGTAACAAGTGCTGTGATTAGCCAGAGATGCCGGTTGCTTTATTATGTTAAATAACAGGATTATTTCACCTCCTGTGGATTTGCTCCTTTACCTCATCTAACTCATGACAATGATGTAGTATACCCTGGAAGGATAGGCCTACAAATCTCAGTCACATCACTGAAGCTTAGTCCAAGGCATTTCAATCTCTTGGGGAAGTTACAAAGGAGCTTTTGTACTTATCCAGAGCATGCCTATAATGCCACACATAGCAGACGAGGGACACGGCTATTACCATAACTAACAGCAACAGCTTCAAAACACAATATCAACATCCAATCCCCCGAGCAGCAAACTATTAGGTGAGATGAGGATCCCTAGTGAGAACATATGGACCTCCCAAGATCTATGATCTCTCTATAGGAATACAGGTAGTAGTAATGCTCTCCTTGCTGGTCCATCAATGTAGGTCTATGAGCTTCTATGAGAAGCTATAGTAGGCAGAGTGTCTACACAGCTGGGTCATATTATTATGATCACTTTCTACTTTCACTTCAGTAGCATGTAGCTCATGAAGGAAGTCACATGTGGTGAGCTGGCTTGGTAGGTGTATAAGGAGTTTGATAGGCTGTCTGCACACATCCGCATCAATGCTGTCATGGGTAAAAGGGGGCCATTTACCAGAGCTGCGAAAATGGATAATTACCGGCTTTGGGCCATGGCAGAAAGCATTTCCGAAATTGTGCAATTTGTGAACTGTTCATGTGCCGCTGTAGTAAAAGTGTATAGTGAGTGGATTAATGGCCCCAATGTAAAGCAGCAACATGGAAACTGTGGAGCACCATGCGCCATAGAGCGAGAAGTAAATGCTGGCTTTGAGGGTGTGCAGGGGCGGACTGACACACTACTGTGGAGAAGCTCCCCACCAAAATGAACCAGAGTTGTGTCCAAAACAACAGTTCAGTGAACCCTCCAGCATATGGGGATCCGAAGCAGATGGATGGTCATTGGTCACTGCACCTCTGCTAACTTAAATGCATTGCCAGAAAAAGCTTCACTTTTCACGGCAGTGTCAAGACTACCTATTGCATTTCGGATTGAACAGGGGTGGGGCCCATAACCGTGCTGAGAACTTGGCTAGAATACTACACCAGTGCTTTGCAGTATGTTGGAGGAGGTGAGCTGTTTTCCTTACCATTGATTCTCAAGACTGGACCTCTGCTGATTGACAAAGGGTTGCTTTTTTGATGAGTCACATTTTCTGCTCCATCAAACAGATAGATGATGGCGTGTCAGGCGGAAAACATCAGAGAACAAACACTCTGCAACCACTGCTGGAAGAACAAGAAGAAGTTGGTGGTGTCCGCATTATGGTCCGGGGAATGTTTTCCGGGCATGCTTAGGCCCATTCATCCATAAGGAAGGCACTCTCAGCCTTGTTGATCACATACACCCACACACGCTGACTGGCTTTCCTAGGGTGGATGGAATCTTGCAGCAAGACAATGCAATATCACACTACTAGAAATCTCCAACATTGGTTGGAAGAACATGACCAAGACTTCCAAGAACTAACCTTCTTTAGATCTGAACCTTATTGAACATCCATGGGACCACCTCAAAATGTTGTGTTCGGTGTATGGATCCTCCCCACGCTTCCTCCAGGAGCTGTGGGATGCAGTCAGCATGGATCCAGATACCTGTGACAACCTACCAGGACCTTAATGAGTCACTCCCAGCCCGTCCAGCTGCTTTCTGTGTTACACATAGTGGTTACACTGGATAGTAATAGTGTGAGTCAACTACTAGAAATTATTCCTAGTCCTTCCTGCTCTATATTCCTTTTCTAGAAACAACGACACATTTACAGCTGGTTCCCGTTTTTACTGCAGTTAGAAGCTGGACTTTGGATGGTGAACTAGTTTCTATATCATGTTGTCCTAATCTCAATAGTATGTACAATAATTGCATTGTCACCAATTATTGAGATGGCTTGTGCAGAAAAACACATATTTGCATCACCATAGTCTGAGAGCCAGAACTTTTGTATTTTCCTGTGTACGGAGCTGTGTATGGACTTTTTTGTGGGATGAGTTGACGTTTTTATTTGTACTATTTTTAGGGGGGACAAGACTTTTTGATTGCTTTTAAATCGTTTTTTTTTGGAAGGTCGGGTGAAGAAAATACTGCAATCCTGGTACTGTTTTTTAACAGTGCTCATTAAGCAGTGTAAGTGACATGCTAGTTTTACTTTATGGGTCAATACAATTATAGCAACACCCAATTTATATAGTTTTTTTATGTTGTAGCACTTAAAAAAAAGTTTTTATTGTGTAAAACAATATTTATCTTCTGATATCCATAATTTTTTTATTTTTACATACACATAGTTGTGTAAGGGCTTTTTTATTGATTGACGTTTTCATTGGTACCGTTTTCTCATTTATAGGACTGTTTGATTGCTTATTTTTCCATTTTATATGCTGTGGGCACAGCAGAGCCAAGTGACGTAACAGGCAGCCCTGAAGGATGTGTTAGGCTTCCATGTTGCCAGGGAAAGCATCGGCACCCGCGGCGATCGTGTTGTGGCAGTGCCTACGTCAAGAGAGAGCTTCCTACCTCTATATTCCCCTTCACTGCTGCGGCGGGGGTTAATCACCCGCCTCTGAGCATGCACAATGAACAGGACGTACCTATAGGTCCATTTGTGGGAACACCTTTTCGGCTACAACGCATAGTTATGTCCAATGTCGTTTAGGGGTTAACATCATACAACACCAGAGAATATATTATATGCAGAATGAATATGAGCACATTTGCAAACTTGGCTCCGTTACATCTAGGTAAACATGCTATGCAAATACACATGGCCATGAATAGTAACCACCAAAAGCGATACAATGGTATTTTGTTTCTTCATAGAATTATTATGCTTATACTGTATTACTAGAAAACAAAGCAACTTTAAGTAGGCAATGGGCCATTACTAAAACTCAGTCATTACTAGCATTATAACGTGGTCCCTCAACATTCAACATTAATTGGTTCCGGGATGACCATTGTATGTTGAAACCACAACTAAACAAGAAACTGGTCATTGGCTCCAAAGTAATACCAATTTAGAAGCAGGTCCAAAGCCCCAAAATATCGCCCAACATACTGTAAAATGAAGATTCAAGAAAATGAAGCAGATAATTAATACAGATAGAGCAAATCCTTACATAGAACATTAGAAAGAGCTGCTGGAAATCACTTTCTGTAGGAGCTTCTTTGGGTCATGTACTTTATACACAATGTACCAGGAAAAAGAAAATGGGGCCTAAAGAAGCCAATCATCCTGGCATATGTAAGAGCAGCACAGGACATGTAGTACTGCACTGTACTGTAGAGAGGTGCTACTACAGCAACAATCACTGCATGTATTTCCAGTATACCGGTTTTACAAGTAATGTTAAGGATAATTGTGAATCTCCCATCAATTACATGAGCCGCAGATCAGCAGTGACATTGGATGGAGAGTCTGGTTTCAAAGATACAATGTCCCAGGAAAGACCATTGTATGGTGACAATATTGAGAGCACTGTTTAACACTTGCGGCAACTAGTCTTCAGTGAACCAATATAACAATGCCAACTTGCCAATTCAGAACTTTTCTACTACAGTTTCACAATTTAAAGAGATGTTTATTGCTGGTTAATCCTTAAAGGACTCGAAAATAAATTAATATTTTGTGAGAAAAGCATAATTAGCAAAGTAAACGAGTATAACATAAAGGTAAATATGTGAACAAAGCGCTCAATGAATGCGCTGTTCATGTATACTGAAGACAAAGCTGCTTTGGGCAAACACTATACAAATAAATATTTACAGTGACAACACTTCCCGTCACCCATGTCATATAGCACCTACAGTGCACCCTAGGCTATCCCATTACAGGCAGCCGGAATATGACCTAGTTCATAGTGCAGATTGTCAGGGACACAGGGGCTGTCTGACAGCACATCACATTCACAGCTATTTTACAAAACCTAGTTATTAAGCCCTTCCTTATGCAACCTCTTTTAGCCCAAGAGCCCCATATGAGGGAGAAGCATTTTAATGCTACATGAAAATCTAGGGGAAGGGGGAAATGTCATTTTTACAATCTGAATTTTTCTACAAACAGATCATCGTCATACCACTCCCAATAGTTTAAAGGGGTTGTTAACATGTGCCTTGGAAACGACACCCTCCAAGAAATTCTTCTAGTGAGTATTTTGAACCCACACAAGGTAAAAAGAAGAAAAAGAACTCCAACATGTGTTACTCAATTTCTCCCAAGCATGGCAATAAATCCCATGTGGTCATAAACTACTATCTGGGCACACTGCAGGGGTTACAAGACAGGGGGCGCTACTTAGCTTTTGGAGCGCAGACCTTGCTAGAATGCTAACCTACCAGTAATGACCCCATTTTGGAAACAACACCCCTCAAGATATTCATTTTGGGGTGTAGTGGGCATTTTGAACTCAAAAGTATTTTTCGACAAATTGCAGAGTAAGGCCTTGTCCCCACAGCACGGGTTGTCACCTGGTTTTTCAGACCGTTTTCGGCTTTGAAAACCGTCTGCAAACCGGGTGAAAACTTTTAAAATGGGCCTCTATGGAAAACCTGCGCAGCGGTCCCCAATGCACGGGTTTTCCGCCCGGCGGTTATTCAGACCGTCCGCGGTCCGAAAAACATAGAACGTTCATTCTTTTGACTGGTTTTCGGACGGAAGATGAACATGTCTGTGTGAAGGGGGACGGCTTTTCTCCGCAAACCGTGGAGAAAAGCCGCCCCCCCTGCAGCCGTGTGCACGGCATGAAAACAGGACAAATACCGGTTGGATAAACCATGTAAACAGCCCCTAAAAACTGCAATTTTTCCACAGATATGCCTAGTAGGTTTGTCCACCTTGCGCCACTGGAAAATCACCACCAAATTAGAATGCAAAGTTTCTTTGTTTTAGAAACACTCTACATGTGGTCAGAATATTTTGCCTGGATATAGGACAGGGTAGTGAAAGAGCACCAAACCCATTTCAGGCCTAATTTGCTGATGTACACAGCATTGGCCCATAGACATAGATATATAATGCTGTACGTTTATTTATTTAATTTTAGGTTTTGTGCCATAAGTTGTTTTTTTGAAACAATTTTTTTTCCACTTTTAAAAATTTTTTTATGCATCAATACAAAATTGCATGAAGAAACCCATAACTGTGAACTGTTGGGAGGCATTTGCACAATGTGCTGGTTGTCTACTTTCAGAAAACATGAGCACAGGGGTGTAATATAACCCTGGGGAACACTCATTTTGGTGCCTTAAAGGTTGTAACCGTTTTAGAGTATGTTTGGGGCACCGATTCTGAAAATGACAGCCGTTTTGGAGATCTGGCATTGCCACCTTACCAAGTAGATGCTGCTGAAAGTAGTGGTCACTCAATATTGTACTAAAGAAATGTGGGAAATTCATGTGAAATAGAAAAGGCATAAAGTTTAGAACAATTAAAGAAAAAATTCAAACAAATACATGAATGTGCACAACAAATTCAATTCTATTAATCTGCACTACATATTTATACACAAATTAATCACAAAAACAATGTAGAATCATGTAATCAACATCTCAGAAACTAGAGCTGCTAGAACAAAATGGATGGGATCTGTGGACTCAGCAGCACGCAAATACCCCGAATAAGGTCAAAATTTCTAGGCAACAAAACATTTTTTTTCCAGTGTAATTAATTCTTTTTTCTATTTGTGTTTTTCCCAACTGAGAAAAATGTCCTGGCAGCAAAAAGGTTGAAGCTTTATTTGTGTCATAAACTGCAGCTGTATTGTGCAACGTCTTGTGAACACAGAAATAAAAGAAGCCCAATTACTTAATATTTAGAAACAGAGTCTGATGCATTTTACTAATCAATTCGTTCTTCCAGGGAGACAAATGAAAGTGAACAAGGTTCCCTTAACATGGGCTGATAATTGCTGCCAGGAGTGCTAATCGATGATGATGCTACACTCTGCCCAATTATCAGGGATCAGCCAGGATCTTGCAACGACATCCACTGTAGTATGGGGAGAGAAGCATGCTGCCCCCCCCAGCAATCCTCTGTACACAGAGAACATAGATTATATTAACCCATTTTCCCCCAGACCTTAAAATAATAGTAAATAGTAAAAAAAGTAAATAAGAAAATAGACATAAAAATGGTAAAAAAATAAAAATAAATAAATAAAAAAAAATTAACCCCTCCTCTAACCCACCTACCCCACTAGAGATTACTTATGTGACAACAATGCATTTTACATGGAAATCATAGAAACGTGTTTATATTATCGTGTATATAACGAAACTGCTGTTTATTCAGGCAAATAAAGGCCTTGGTCTTAAAATGTAACCTTTTATTTGATCATTTTACAACACGTTATTATTATTTTTTTTTTTGGGGTATATGGACCTTAATTGTGGCATGATGGCCGATATGGTGACAGAGAAAGCTTCACTTGGCTGCTATTGACTGTGGCATTTGAAGGGGCTGACCTCTAGTCATCTTGAACCTGGTGGTTGTAGCAGCAGGTGCAGACACCCAGTTTTAATGGTGTAGCACAGCTCCCGAGCCCTCACCATCCCAACGACATAATAAACATGTATTCAATTTATTATGGTGTAGAGATGGGGCAAGCTCAGGGGCTGTGCCTATGCCATTAAAACGGAGTGTCAGCACCTACTTCAACCATCAGGTTTGAGTTACATAGTTACATAGTTAGTAGGTTGAAAGAAGACACATGTCCATCGAGTTCAACCAAGGGTGGGGAAAATGTGGGTGAGGGAGAGAGACAAGGACTAAA
Source organism: Phyllomedusa bahiana (assembly GCA_025379985.1). NCBI lineage: Eukaryota > Metazoa > Chordata > Amphibia > Anura > Hylidae > Phyllomedusa > Phyllomedusa bahiana. The sequence goes on from JAODAL010001432.1 coordinate 77,630, forward strand.
GCCAGGCTCTCCACTGGTTAATGCCCCGAAACCACAAGGCAAGAACCACCTGCTCCAGGTAGACCCTTTATATCTGACCCAGAGCCGGCCACCGGCCAGGATCCAGAATTTACCTAGCTACTACGCATTAATCTTCTTTTAGTTCCAGGTAGGTATCTAAGCCTTTCTTGAAACTCTCTAAGTTCCTGCTGTGACCAGCCTCAGGCAGGCTATTCCACAGATATACAGTTTCTTACAGTGAAGAACGCTCTTCTCCTCTGGAGATTAAAATCTTTTTTTCTCTAGTCGAAGGGAATGTCCCCTGTTTTTGAGGGGGCTTCACCTGATAGAATTTTTTCCCATACTTTTTAGTAGGGACCATTGTATATATTTATATAAATTACTCATGTCCCCGTAAGCTGTCTTTTTCTCAAGATCTAAATAAGTTCAATTCTACTTACCCTTGCCTCATAAACAAGATGCTCCATTCCCCTTATAGTTTGAGGTTGCTCGTCTTGTACTCTCTCTAAGCTCTATTACCTCTCTTCTACTAAACTGGGGCCCCGCAGCTGAAAGATATTCCAAGTGAGGTCGCACCAATGCTTTGTACAGCGGGTGAATGACATCCTTGTCCGAGAGTCCATGCCTCTTTTAATACACGCCAATATTGCTTACTGGCCTTAGAGGCACGCTGATTGGGACATTGCATGTGTTCTTTAGTTTTTGATCAACAAGAACGCCCAGCTCTTTCTCACAAGCGATTTCTCCAAGATTTTCTTCCCTAGACATATGATGCCTGTATATTATTTCTTCCCAGATGCAGAACCTTACATTATTCCACATTGAACCCCATTTGCCATCGTGGAAGCCCAAGCACTCAGTGAGGTCAGTCTGCTTGCAATTTATGAGCATTTCCATAAGATTGCCATACCCTACATAGCTTGGTGAATCTGGCAAAAATCGAAAACGTGCTTTGCTATGTGATCCCTTCACTATATCGTTAATATAAAACATTAAATAATTGAGAGGACCCAATACTGAGCCCTGGCGGCAACCACTCTCAAACCGGGACCACTCAGAGTATGGTTAGGATTATTTACCCCACTCTCTGAGTGACGATCCAGCAGCAGTTTTTAATCCAATTACACCACTGTATCCTCTAACCAAAGGATTCTAGTTTACTAACAATACGCTTTATGCGGGACAGTGTCAAAGGCCTTTGCAAAGTTAAAAACACAATATCACAGCTGCCCCGCTATCCCCGACTTCTACTCGGCTCTTCATAAAAGAAATCAGATTGGTCGGACAGCTTCTGTCCTTAGTAAATCCCATGCTGGCAATCACTTAATAATATTGTGTTTGTCAACATACTCCTGTATATAGTCCCTAATGAGCCCTTCAAACATTTTTCCCACAACAGATGTTAAACTTACTGGTCTTTAATAACATGGGCAAGACTGTAGAACCTTTTTTGAGATGGGAAACTACATTTTGCTTGCGCCAGTCTCCTGGTACTATACCAGTCACCAAAGGAACTCTAAATTTCATGTACGGGGCCACACTGATAAACCGAGTGAGCTCTTTAAGAAACGATTGGGTGAATGCAGCGGGCCTGGAGCTTGTTTTTTCCCCCATTCAATTTATTTAACTTGGCTTTGGACCTTTTCTACATGAGCACAATTAACTTATAGCAGATTGATGTTATTAACAGTCGGCACCACCTAGATCTGCACTTGGCCCACCCCCCTCAACTACTATTCCTTGATAGTATATTACTGAGCTGAAGAATCCTATTTAGTACCTATGCTTTCTCTTGGTCACAGTGACCAGGTCCCCATCACAGGTTTTTTAAGGGTTCCTACTTGCTCTGACTTTGGCTTTTTGGCATTATATGTTTAAGAATATCTTGGGGTTAGTCTTGTATCCCTTGGCCATTTGCCTTTCTTTTGAATTTTTAGCTGCTTTTATCACTTTTTTACCGATTTTATTTAGCCTCTTTGTTATTTTCAAAGGCGATGCCGGAGCCCTCCTGACTTATATTTTTTAAGGCCCTTTTTATTATTGGTTTATTGCCTCTTAACAGAAGGTAGAAGCCATGTTGGTTTTAGTTTTAGTCGCCTATACTTGTTACCCATAGGAATTATTTTGCAATAAATTTTTTTTTTTTTCCCCAAAGTATATTAAAAGCTCCTCCATTGGCTTCTATCTCACTATTTGCTAATAGGTGCTCCCAGACTAGGTCCTGTATTGCGTCCCTCAATAAGCAAAATTTTGCCCTTTTAAAATTAAATGTTTTTACTTTCCCGCTCTGTTTTTCTTTTTTCCAGTTTATGCTAAAATAAATTTATGTGGACCTGTACCAGATTTTCGGACACCGCTGACCGTTCGACAAGTTCTGCTTTATTAGAACATGGACAGACCAAAAGAGATCACTTCTAGTGGGTTCCTCACAAAAATGCCCCATAAAATTATCCTCTAACAGATTGCGGAATTCCTTCCTTTTTCAGTCGATGCAGAAAACCGTTGGACCAGTCCAAGCCTGGCTCGCTATAAATTGAAAGTCCCCCAATATTTATCACTGTACCTGCTGAGATTGCCGCCACCATTTGATTATCATCTGTTCTTCTCTCTCCTCAGTGATGATCGGGGGGTCTATAGAAATTACACAAAAATAAGATTTTCTGCATTAATCCACTTGTATTTCCACCCACAATGTTTCCACTTCATTAGCTACTCTGCCCTGTATTTACCTTTTCACATTTTCCTTCATATCACTCCTTACATATAAACACACTCCTCATCCCCTCCTGTTCGCTCTGTCTTTCCTAAATAGATTAAAACCTTGTGAGGTTGACCACCCAATCATGCGAGGGGTCCAGCATGTCTTCAGCATACCTACCACATCAATCCGCTCCTCTACAACTAGCGCCTCAGTTCCCCTATTTTGGTAGCAAGCCTTTAGCATTGTGATAGACATTAGTTCCCTCCAGTTTACACTTTCCGTCAATGGTTTGGGATTGTATCTAACATGGTTCATTAGACATCAGGGATTCATTACATTACCCGATCAGTAGACAGCATGGGATTTAAACGTTACCTGTTCAGATGGCGGTTTTCGATTAAACATCTCTCCTTCGGTAGATGATGGGATTATTACATTCCCCTTTCAGATAATGGCACGGGATTATACATTATACCTTTATTAGACAGCATGCGATTATTGTAATTATTACAGTTCGTAGATGGCATGAGATTACATGAGATATTGTGGGTACTTATATCTTCAATGCTTGTTTGCAACACTTGGATCTCCTTACCAGGGTCTTCTCCACCTCCCCCATTCCACTTCTCCACCCGCCGCTATTGTCAGCCCACCTGCTAACCTATCTAGCCCTTCATTTTCTATATTGTCCTCCCTCCTCATCCCTAGTTAAATACTCCCCACCCTTTTAGAATTTCTTTCCCATAGCACAGGCAGACCCCTTCCATTCAGGTGCAATATATCTGTAGGGAAAAACAGATTGTACCCCAATGAAAAACAGCCCAGTTGCTCTAAGAACCCAAACCCCTCTGGTCCATCACCAGACTTCAGCCATTGCATTTAACTCTGAGTTGCTCCCCGCTCGTTGCGCGTGCGTGCCTCTGATGATTTAATGGCGTGTTGAGGCCGCGTGGGATTGCACGGCGGCGGGTTGTCTTTCATGAGTAGCGCATTGGCACCGTCAGTAATTCAGAGAACACAACTTGGAGGTCCATCCTTCAGCTTTGACCTAGTTCTTTAAAATTATTCTTTAGGAACCTCCACTACCGTGTATTCTGTCCATTGTGTCCACATGGACCACAACAGGCTGGGTCATCGCCAGCCCTCAGTAATTTATCCACTCGGTCCACCAATTGCCGAACCTGGACCCCAGGGAGACAGCAAACCATTCGGTTGAGGCGGTCCTGGCGGACAAATTATTCTATCCGTCTTTCTGATTATGGAATCCCCTCAACTACTAACTGTTCTTTTCTACTGCATCCAACCCCATACTACTAGATGGGTGCTCTTCCGGCTGCTAGGAAGTGCATTGTCCACCTGGGCTGCATTTTGAGAACTGATTCCCCAGCATTGTCACCCAACTTGGGCAATTTGCTAGGAATCTCAGGAGGGACGCGGACTCTTTTTTGGTACCCCTAGAGCTCCCCCTGTCTACGTTAACCCAGTACACGGCTCCTCTGTGATCCATGCTTCACCCTCCACATTTAGCCACAATATTGTTTGCTCCAAGCGTGCAAACTACATACCATACAAAGTAATAGATATATATATATATATATAATATATTATAGATATGTATTATATATACACTCACACACACACCACACACCATACTATCATATATATATAATATATATAGTAATACATACCCAACCACCACACACCAAATATATACACACGCGCACACACACACACTATATATACACGCATACATATATACACACGCACACACTATATATATATATATATATATTATATATATATTTAGATATACAATATAATATACACACAATCTCCCATATACATAAACACAAACAAATACAAGTACTAGGCACCAGCACTGTATATAGATGGAGTTGATAGTGGGTTTTAAGGGGTCTTTTACAGTCTCTTTGGAACACCCTTTCTCTGTATGACAGCTTACTTGCCTGAATGAATGGGTGGTACTTAATCACTTTCACACTAGTTGGTTTAAGCACAATCCATCACTAGGCTTATTCTGTCAGATCTGAGTGGCAGGACTACATCACCTGCATTACTCACATAGGGCAGAATAATGCTGGGGACAGATGTGCTGCAATAGCCTTGGGTTTGGATCCACGCTATACTTACTATAATGGACATCAGCTCTCCACACACTAACTTTCTAGTTTCATTTTCTTCTAAATGGCGGTCACTGTGAGCAGGCAGAGCTGCAGTGTAAAGCATGGGAGAAGGACACGGCAACAGACTGAACCTCTGCTGAGTAATGAGGTGGATCTCATGTTTCAAACACTGTAATATAAAATATTTTACAAGGAAGACGCATTAAAGGGGTTTTACAGGATTTCACAACACAAGGGCTATAACTCCTATATCCTGTAAAGACACACACTGCATTTGAATAGGCTGCTCTGCAGTACCTGCTGCTTGCACAGACATCGCTGTGTCAGGTCTTTCCAGCGAGCGCTGCCGGAGGTCTCCATCACTAGCTATGCTTCGTGGATCACTATTTACATGGCTGTTCACATAAAACGACTGTCAAATGAAATGGCATGAACCTTTTCTGACCAGCATCCGGTTTTCAGAACATGGAAGGGGGAGTGAGATATGTGATGTCTCATCTACAAAAACGTACAGCAAAGGAGACACAGGCAGTCCCGTGTTATGAACAAGATAAGGACTTTAGGTTTGTTCCCATGTTGAATTTGTATGTATGTCAGAACAGATACATATCTTAAATGTAACTCCAACAAAAAAATAAATAAATAAATAAAGTTTTTGGTTTTGGATATGAAGGGAAGGGTTATTACATTTGTTTTGCTGCCTCTGGCCCTGTTATAAGATTTCACCTCACTTTCTGTCTCTCATGTGTGGCATGCTGGCACTTGTAGTTCCACAGCTACTAGCTGCAGTGGAACATGAAACTACAAGTGCCAGCATGCCACAGCAGCACATGTTAAACACATGTACTAATCAGCACCCATACAATTAGTATATGCTAGGTGTGGCATGCTGGCACTTGTAGTTCCACAGCTACTAGCTGCTGTGGAACATGGAACTACAAGTGCCAGCATGCCACAGCAGCACATGTTAAACACATGTACTAATCAGCACCCATACAATTAGTACATGTGTGGTGTGGCTTGCTGCCACTTGTAGATCCACAGCTACTAACTACTACATGGAACTACAAGTGCCAGCATGCCACAGCAGCACATGTTAAACACATGTACTAATCAGAACCCATACAATTAGTACACATGTGGCATGCTGGCACTTGTAGTTCCACAACTACAAATGCCAGCGTGCCACACATGTACTAATTGTATGGGTGCTGGTACAGTACTGTTTTTTTCCACTGAGCAGCTGGGACATTTGCGTTGGACCAGGAGCAATAAGAACAGACCTTCAGGGCCCAACAGCTCAAGACAGCAGCAGTGTAAGGGAGAGCTGTGGGGCTGACCTGAAGACCTAAGTACCCAGTGCAAAGCAGAAGGGTGAGAGTAAGATAAAAAAAAAAGAGCTGCTGTGCTGGGCAGAAGAGGTCATGGGTAGAGGAAGGCTTAAAATGTTCTGATGCTATTATGGGGTATGGCGCAGAGTGTGATGTCAGTCTCTGTAACTAGGGGACAGATGTAAGTCAGGGACTGCTCTGACGGCCCATACATGTATTGGTTATGTATACACATTTGTTCATGGAATCTTACAGTATTACATTTTACTACAAAATTAGAAACTGAATACTATTAGGCAACATATCAACACATCAAATAACCTTAAAAAATCATGCGTGTATATTGCAAATTGTTTTAAGTTTGAATCCATGAAGATTGGATCTTTCGAAGCCAAGTACCAGCTGCCTATCTTTGTAATTGTCAGAATGGATTTAGTTGCTGATGTAAGCGTGTACACAGTCTAAGGTTAGTGGAGGAAAGTTTCTCGAGATGCTTGTCCCCAGCACGTGGCTTTACCAGAATACAATCTGGTGTGATTAAGTGGAGATAAATGATATATAGGATTTTGATTTTAAGCTCCAAGCATAAGGCAGTTAGAAGGAGATTATACGTATTGTTTAACATAATAAGAGACTCAAGCCAACTCTCATCCCTATTAGAATTCCCTTAATCTGCACTCCAAACAAACACTGAAATATAAGAATCCGTAGTTCATAGTGTTACCTTCACTGCGGCTGAGGAACCCGATATGCCCCCGGCTCCTCTCTGTTGCCTCTACCAAAAGGTTTACATAATTAAAACCTGATGCTACAGGAGTCACATGTTTTACAATCATCTTGTTTATGGTTTTAATTAAAGTGCATGTCTACCAAAAAATGCAGACATGAAGCAAGCAGCCTGGGTGTACATACAACGTTTTGAGAACATTGTACAATGAACCTATCTTGTGCTCAGTGTGGTGTCTTCAAGTGCCTCTGTGTGTCACGCTGCTCTCTTTAGGCTATGTTCACGCGGCTTATTTTGGGAATTTTCTCGCCCCGTATTCCGCGCCGTACTGTGCGAAATACGGGGCGAGATACATCCCAGTCATTACGGTAATCCATAGTTCTCATAGAGAACTATGGATTACGCCTCCTCTCCCCACTCGAGCGAGCGGGGAGAGTAGTGACATGTCAATTATTTACGGCGTGTGCACGCCGAGAATAATGCATGTCTACGGGGCCGGCGGGCTTGCGGGCCCCCCTGCCCCTGTACACACGGTGTAATTACAGGCGAGAGAGGTGGTCATTAACCTAGGGAAGCTTGTGTACACAAGCAGCAGATAAAATCTTCTCTACATCCTAAACAAAGCAAAACCTGAAGAACAATGTATTTGGTAATTTATTTACCTTTGCCTATATGTCTAAAGGTAATGACTGTGGTGAGAAAACTCCTTGAACCTTATAACAGAGGGTAATGGAGTTCAATCAATGTTACAACAAGTTGATTAGTGCTAAGTGTAAAGACTATTCACACAAGCCTATGCACACGGCATGGATGAGGAACAACCATTCATGTAATCAGTCTTTCCCAGTCTCCATTATGTCGGCAGCACATCCCCTTTTCACAAAGGGAAATGTGCAGCCAAGCAACAAACATTTTATGCCTGCACAAGTAATCTGATCAGTCAACAAACAATTGTTTGCCCAGTTGTTGGCTGATCAAGGGGAATGTTTACACTGGCAAAATGGTCTCTAAATTACTAGAAATCAGGGAGCAGAGGTTATAATTTTGATTAAAAAAAAAAAAAAACTACAAACACTTAAAAAAAAAAATGGTTAGTCCAAACCCCTTTAAAAGGGTTTTCTCATCTTATATTGACAGTGACGCTCATGAGCCCTAATACTCTTCTAGGTGTGTGAGTGGTTGTCTTATCGGTATTTCTGCATTCATACAATCTCCCCATGCATTATACTGTGGCTTTTCTGCATACTGGTGTACACAGGTATCAAGTTAATGTGCAGTTTTTTATCATCTACTTATCCCCCTAGTGGAGGGGTGTGTGAGCTACTGCTCAGCAACTCCCTGTTTATCTTTCCCAAGTAGCGCAGGGGCATGTGTTGCCTCTTACTAGGTTCAGTTTCCAGTCCAGCCATTGAGATGTAAGGGCATGTTCACACGCCGTTTTTGGATGAGGTTTTGGACGAGGTTTTCGGAGCATTTCCTCGCCCAAAACCTCGTCCAAACCACATAAAAACCTCGCCTGAAACACGCTTCTTCAGACAAGGTTTTTACGAGGTTTTGATTAGGTTTTGGATCAGGTTTTGGACGAGGTTTTCACCCATACAAATGAATAGCCAGGACAAACACCGCAGTGAAAACTGCGCCGAAAACGCGCAAAAAGCGCACTAAAAACCATGCCTACAACGCGCTTCAAGAATTGATATGACACTTCTTTTTCATTGCTTCCGAAGAAGCGTGTAAAAACCTCTACGTGTGTGAACTACAACGAGGTTTTACATATGAATCAATTAAATGAACCGGGGGCGTTTTGGACGAAATTTTGGGCGAGGAAACGCTCCGAAAACCTCGTCCAAAAACGCAGTGTGAACATGCCCTAAGTATGGCCTTTGCTGTGTTTCTAATACTCTTCTATGCAAAACAGAGAAATGGTCACACATGCCATACATATCTAAGATGGGAAAACCCCTTTAAGGTATTTTGTGAACTTTGCCTATACATCAGAACATATACAATGGCATAATAAAAAAACAAACAAGCATGAATGAGAAATAAGCACCAGAGAGTTGTATATGACTTATTTGTGTAATAATATCCCACATAAGTCATGGATGGCCAAGAGCGTACAGATGCCACCATGAAAGAACTGCAAGGGCGCATCCCCACGGCATAGGACAGATACCGGTCGGTATGCCGGCCGGTATTTGTCTGGTTTTGCGGCCCCCCCCCCCCACGGCCGCGGGAGGGACGGCTTTTCTCCGCGATGGGCGGAGAAGAGCCCTCCCTCCTCCCATTGAGAAGCACAGATTCCGTCCGGTTTTCGGACGGAAGAAGGTGCTTGCTTAATGTTTTGACGGCGACAAAACCGCCGGGCGGAAGACCCGTGCAGTGGGGACTGCTGCACGGGTTTTCCATAGAGTGCAATTATGCTCATTTTCGGCCGGTTTTTCAGGCGGTCTGAAAAACCGCAAACCGGCTAAAAAACCGTCCGAAAACCCGTGCCGTGGGGACATGCCCCAAGGAATTCGAGAGAGGTTTCTATGCCGCAGACCATCTTTTAATATGGCCTCTAAATATAGCTTATTGTATGCACAAAAGGCTGTAAATTAGTAACACATTTTGTATTAGAAATAAACCCAATAAAAAAAACAGAAGTCCAGCAGAAGCCTACAGAAAGATATTCTAAAATACCAAAGCAGGTAACAGACATATTGGGGTAGCCCAGAGGTGGTAGCCACACCTATTACGCTTTATAGGCATATCCCATCAATGTCTATGATGGGAACACCCTTTTATTAAAAAAAACATTATTATTATTAAAATAAATAAGATTGAGATTATGGTCATACACTGTGCACTCAACATGGAACAAAGCGCTTCACAATCCAGCTCTGGAACACACGTGGTTGTTTGTAAGAAACTTCTCCTAGCTCATGATAATTGCAAACATGATAAGGCTAAGGTCACGTAATATAGCCAAACACACTTGCTCAGCTATATTTGGAGCTCCCATAAAAATGAATGGGGAAAACTGCACACATCTCTGCAGCTAGATCTCCATTTTCTGACGGCTTGTAATAAACTACGAGTTTGCCTCAGACCTAAAGTTGCATTGTAAGTTAGGTCGACTTAACAAAAACCTGTCACCTAGTTTATGCCCCCTTGCTGAGGGCAGAACAAGCTAGCTAGTGTCAGACCTGCTGTTTCCAGCGCTGTGTCCCTTATTCTGTAAGATGCTGTAGTTTTCGTGTATTTAATGCTCAAATCTGCAGTTTTCAGCCAGAAGAGTCATTCGAAGAGTCAGTATTTTCAAGCCCCGCCTATCTGAGGCTAGCCCCGCCCACCTCAACTGATAAACCTATTACTTTGAATAGGTAGAAACATGAATAACTGTCAGTGGGCGGGGCTAGCCTTTAGTGGGTGGGGCTAAAACGCAAATAAGATTTGAGCTGTAAATGCTCTAAAACTACTGCATTTCACAGAATAAGGGGCACAGCGCTGGAAACAGCATGTCTGACACTAGCTTGTGCTGTCCTCAGCAAGGGGGGCACAACCTATGTGACAAGTTCTCTTTAAAGGGGTGGTCTCACTACAAGGATTGTTTTTGTATGTTAAAGATCTTGCAAATACAAGTCACTTTGCAATATGTGTCCATTACCAATGTCCTATCTATTCCTAGATATCTCCTCTTGTATGGGCTGCATCAGCTCCTCAGGTTACAATAGCTATAGACCGGTGTTGATCTCTTCTGATAGGCTGCCAACACTGGTCGCTATAGCTACAGACCTGGTGTCCTCAGCAGCTCGTCACCGCAGTAGTAGCCAGTAAATCCAGTAAACACCCTCCTGAATTAAAAAAATTAAACGGAGAAAACAAGACTGAGGTAAGCCGAATCAATGTAGTGAGAAAACCTCTTTAAGTGGTGTTGCTGCCATATCTTCCCCTATGATGGAACTGTTCATATATGGTAACTGTTAATATTTGAACAGTTGCATCACCAATAGCTTTTTCCAGGAGAGCTATACGATCTTCCTCTTCTCCACTAGGGCGGCGATACTGCAATCAGTGACGTGATATATGCTTTTTACAAAATTTATATCAGGTGGTTGTCAGCTGATATAAGCTCTGGAGGAGTAGAGGAAGAAGAACTCTTCATCACTATGTCTGGAGTTTTCCCAACATAGATGTTAAATGGAGGCGAAAAACGTGCCGAGAACCCAGCCCAATATTTACAAAAGCCTAAACACAAGCATTAACCAGAGAGTCTAAAGTACATAGCTGTTTAACCATTTCATGCGGTTATAAAACATCACTACGTCAGCGAGAAAAAACCTATATGTTTAATGTCATACATTTCAAGTTATTTGACTAGAGATTACACCCACACAACTGCAAAGAATCCCTTTTACCACCTTCGTGTTAGCAATTAGTGCCGAGCCGCTCGCCTGTGTTCTTTTGTTAGCGCAGAAAGCCCAGGCACTCATTGAGAGTGAGCCATTTCCAAGAAAACATGATTAACGGAGGACTGTCAAAGGCACACCACCTGCAATTTGCATCGTGATGAACAAATAAAATATTTGTTCCCAAGAAGGTACTGACTGCATTTTCACATTTTTCTGAGAATCACTAATGCTATGTATGTAAAAGCTGTTGATGAGCACACTCAGGCTGCGTTCACACACTGCGCTTTTAAAGGGAATGTGTCATCAAAAATGACTTATTGTTTAGCTCACGTTTTTTTGTTCAACACATTTTTAAAGAATTTTTTTTTTTTTTTTTTTAATTTTCCATACCACTTTCAGTATTTTTTAATAATTCTTAAATCCTGCAGTTTTCACTTTGGCCACTAAGCCTAATAATAATCTGACACTTCCTGTTCTGCAAAGAAAGATTCTCAGTTGTCTGCTCATTATCAGCACAAAGGGTAAAATTGAAAGGGGACAAAAGGAGATATTCACAGTTCACCCTTTCGGCTCCCTGCACACTGATTTCTTCCCAGGTCACAGAGCATGACTAGAAAACTCTCCTACTGAAGTCAATGGGACTGAGTCAGTCTTAAGTCTCCTATGTGCATGAAACTACTGTAAAGCATCTCTCTGACTGCTGTTAAAGCAGTGCAAACAAAGCCTAGTGGCCAAAGTGAAAACTGCAAGACTTAAGAATTATTAAAAAATATTGAAAGTGATATGAAAAATGTAAAAAACAAAAAGCAACCAAAGATTCCTAAAAATATGTTTAACATAAAAATGGGACTTAAACAATGACTCATTTTTTGATGACACATTCCCTTTAATTGGATGCATTGAAATACGCCCCTATTTAACAGTTTTTAAACTTTTTTTTTAAAAAAACACATGCGTCTTACAGTATGGGTTTTTGATATTTTTTCTCAAACCCATTTGAAAAAAAAAAAGCAACATGTAAATCCAGGTAATATACAGGCAGTCCCCGGGTTACAAACGGTATAGGGACTGTAGGTTTGTTCTTAAGTTGAAATTGCATGTAAGTCGGAACAGGTATATTTATTAAATGTAATTACAGCAAAACAAAAATTTATTTTTGGATGTGGCTAGAACAGTTTTTACTTTGTTTGCTGTCTGTGCCTTTTTTAGAAGTTTTCACCTAACGTTCTGTATTCATGGCAAACTTGGCATCGGCACTTTGGGTTTTCGGGGCGTGACTCAGTGTTGAATGTCACCACGCCCCATAAATCCCGTTTGTAACTAGGGGACGTATGTAAGTCGGAACGATGTAAGTCGGGGACTGCCTGTATATCATAACAACAAAAGGAAAGCACTGTGGACAAATTACTGTTTTATTAGTCCATGTTCAGATCATACAGATTTTTTTTTTGTTGCTTTTCCAAGCGAAAATCAAAAAGTATAAAATACTTGTTTATCTTCTCGTTTTAGCTTTTTGAACCCTGCATTCAATTTGGCTTAAAAACACAAAGGGTGACATGTCTGAAAATTGGCGGCGCGGCGGCTGTTTTTAGGCGCATTAAATCAGTGTAAAGTGCACCAGAAAGTACGATTTATCAGAAATCTGGTATACCAGGCATCCTCAAACTGTGGCCCTCCTGCTGTTGGGAAACTACAACTCCCCTCAGTCCTACTGTTATAGATTATATGAATGCATGGGAGTTGTAGTTTCCCAACAGGTTGAGGGCCACAGTTTGAGGATGCCTGAGGTATACCTTGCATAGTAAACATAATGTGCCGAAAAAGGCACATTGTGCAAATCGCGGCACATAGTGTATCATTGCTAGTGTATGTAATGCTCCTACCAAGGTGCATTGGGCAATGGAGAAGCATAACTTATTATTACCAGTGTATGCAATGCGCCTCAATAGGTGCATTGCGTTATGGAGGCGCACAGCGCATTACAATGTGCTGTGCCTGGCATATAATGCGCCTAGTTTTACGGTGTTTGCGTATTGGGACATGTCGCCCAAAGTGCACAAAATCTGTACACAAGAGGGGTAAACCTATAGGGATGAAGAAATATCAATCGCTACCGGGCCCTGATGCCACATGAGAAGATACCAGTATTATAAATAAACACATGGTAAGTGGAGGTCCTTGTTTTCCATTAGGGTCCTGGATTTTTAGGTTACATATCTGACTGTGAACTGGACCAGTAAAGAAACAGGCAGCTTGGCTACCTGGCTGAAGGATCTGTCCAATCCTAAATAGCCTGCAATACAAGGGCATCCGGTTTTTAGATGTTTTAAAGCGATCTATCTAAACATAGTATCCTGGAAAGCTATTTACTTAATCACATTTTAAGCAGATAAATCCAGTAACTTCAGTCAATACCGCAGAGCAGCCAAGTTGGCAGCTATAAATCACAATATTGGAGAAAATGTACACATCAATCTTTTCTTATCATTGACTAGTGAACCATAGGTAATGGAAGCTGCTTTGGATCCCCCTACACCCAACAATACGAATGGTGTAAAAGATTTCTAAAAAAGCTATGCACTTCAAAGACTGATGTAACTCAGAAATAAAATATTGCCTGCATGAACTGGAAGCACCTTTATGAAAATACAACACAATAACATTTTTCTTTTTGTTTGCTGAGCTTTGTAGGCAGCAATAATATTACATCACACCTAGCAGCTGACAATACACAACGGTGGTACCCTGTCACATTGAACATCCTATCTGATCTGTTGACAACATGTTCTGGAAAGATTCAGAAGAACTTGAAATGTATTTATTTACCTTAAGGGAGCATCCACACTGCACAAGGCAAATACCGGTCGGTTTGCCGGCCGGTATTTGTCCTGTTTTGCGGCCGTCCCCAGGGCCGCGGGGGGTACGGCTTTTCTCCCATTGAGGTGTTCATATTCTGTCCGGAAACCGGACGGAAGAATGAACATGCTCAATGCTTTTTGAGCGGCCCGCGGGCGGAAAACCCGTACAGTGGGGACTGCTGCACGGGTTTTCCACAGAGCACAATTGTGCTCATTTTCGGACGGTTTTTCAGGCGGTCTGCAAAACCGTACTGCGGGGACATGCCCTAATACTTATTTTGGGCTAAGGATTCCAGTGGGCGGTCTTATCAGTGACTGAGAGGTATCTCTGTATGCACACTTAAACAAGAAAGACTTTACTGATAAGACCGCCTACTGGAGTCTTTAATCCAGAAAAAGGGTCTGTTCACACGATGTATTGCAGCGCCACAGTACATCGTGCGTCTTGGGAGCTCGCGCTGATCACTGCGTACTCCCACGGCGCTGGGGGGGGAGAGGGGGGGCGGTGGAAGACATGCATTACTTATGTCACTTATCTCCCCGCATGTACAATACGATCGTATTGTACGAGCAGGGAGAGGAGGCGTAATCCATAGTTCTCTATGAGAGCTATGGATTACAGTTATTTTGGCACGTATTTCGCCTGTACAATACAATATTTACAAAAACATTAGGGGTGTACTCACTTTTGTTAGATACTGTAGATTATTCTGGTTAGTCCCTATGAATAACGACAATATCTGTGCAGCATGTACAATTATGGGATACTTCCGATACTTCCAAAATGCATCTATATGGGGAGGGGCCTCTGTGCACGTGTGGGTTCATAGCCTAGTAAGAGGGGTTCTCTTTGCTTTTAGAGAAAAGATAGACAAACAAAACAGAACAAATTAAAGGGGTTGTCCACTTCCCAACAAAATCATAGCAACAACTTTTGGGATCCCAGAAAGATTAAATAAAAAAAAAAAGGAAATGCACCTTCCCCTGGTCCCTGATTACAGCGGTCACGAGCCTCTACTTACATTAAAGGGGTTGTCCCACTACAAGGATTGCTTTATATGTTAAAGATCTAGCAAAAACAAGACACTTTGAAAACATGTGTCCATTAACAGGGGTCCTACTTATTCCTAGATATCTCCTTATGTATGGGCTGCATCAGCTCCTCAGGTCACTATAGCTACAGACCTGTTCAATCTCTCCTTATAGGCTGGCAGTGCAAGTCGCTGTAGCTAAATACCTGCTGTGCTCATCAGCTCATCACTGCTGGCCAGTAATAGCTAATAAAAGTCAGTAAGCACACCCCCGAATTAAAAAATGAAACAGAGAAAAAAGGACTGAAGTGAGATGAATCGATGTAGTGAGACAACCCCTTTAACATTCAGAGGAGTTTAGTTCCGAAAGGTGATGTAAATTAGTGACACGTGACCGCCACAGCCATTCAGCAGCCGCAGTGGTCCTTGTTGTTAAGTGAGTGCGTGTCAACAGAAGACTGGGAGAAGTGGCACTGGAACTAGGGACTGGGGGTAGGTGCGTACAGGATTTTTTTTTATCTTACTGGGGCACAGAGTTCTTACTATGAATCTTATAGAAGGTGGACAACCCCTTTGAGAGAGTAATAATAATAAAGGCATCTCTCTCTACCTTCCCTCATGAAGAACAAAGCACTTCTACTTCTAGCACACTAGTTCCACCGTAATACACTTCTATACCATGAACCATAACAAATGAATATTCACCAACCACTCTTCTCTCTATCACTTGTGTGTCTATGTGATCATGTCCAGCATACAAACACTATGGGTGCAGAGCAGATGTGTTCTTACATACCCCTGCAACCTTGACATGACATATGTCGGCCCTGTGCTTCTGCTCCCTATTACTTTTCTTTTGGCCTCCGGAGCGCCACCATAATTATCCTTTTCAAGGTCACCTGGATCAGGAGGTATAAAATCATTCTGACAAAGAGCCAAAAGAGAGCAGTGTTTTATTACTGCCTGATAATTGCCACCTTGGCTCATGACACAGTCATTGTAAATCCACCAGTCATGGACAGAAATGTACTGCTCGAGCGTAGAGAAAGCCTGCAATGCTGTTCAGAAGAACATAAAGAATGACAAGAGACTCGTGTACCATGTGTATGTATGCGACACCGTGCAATAGAAGCCACATCCTAAACGCCTGGTCTGCAAATGGGTGAGGATGCTCTATGTGTAAAGACTATACTACTCCAGTTACTATCACAAGCTCAGATGGTCATCCGGCTCCTGCATCCAGTCGCAATCATCAGAAACATTTCCCAGAAGTCCCTCCAGAACACCGCGGTACATGTCCTGGCACTTATTAAGGCTCTGATGACACCAACTTCATGACTTCTGCTGGAGGTATATGCTCTTATCTAGACTTATGACCCTGTTAGAGTCCTATTGTATACAAAAAATAATAAATACAAAATACATGTGTTTAATACAGTTTATGTCGTGTTTTTTTGGGTGGTGATGCACCGTATAGAAAAGTGAAGGGATTTAAAAAAACAGAAAAAAAAATTATAATTATATGGAGCTTTTCCAGGTGTGCAGGTTTAGGTTTAAATGTTAAATGTAAGACTCAGGCAGTGGGTAATCAACCTAAGGCTCTTTGGACCATGCCTTGAACCAAGGCTCACTGCACACTGTGTCTAGGCCAAACATATACGTATATAAATGGAAAAGCTGCCGGAGAACACAGTCAATGAATCAATCCACAGGCTCCCATTCCCCTGACTGAGGCCAAATGAGTGTCCTTTTCGCCTCTGTTGGAGATTTAAGTGCCAATATACCTGAACTTTTCAGCTATCAACTTTCCATTTTAAAGGGACACCAGAAAAAAAAAAGTGTACTGCACTGTATAATGTTCTCATGGCAGTGGGAACCTATGGGCATATAGTGGCATATGCATAAATATACATAAGCATACACCTCCAGCAGAAGACAATAAAATTCCTACAGGACAACTATTATGACATACTAGGTTTCCCAGGAGTCTATGCACACAGATGCTTTGCCCACTGATAGGAGCAGAGTAGCATGGTCTCCTGTGTAGACCCATCATAATACCTGGGTCTAAAGTTGTAGCCACCCAAAAATATAACATGTATACCCAGTAAATCACAGCCTTTAGTATGAGGTTTTGCATAAGTGGACAACGGACATTGTTCATCTTCTGGTCAATGGCAACTTGTTTATAACATGCTTAAAACAGTGTTCATTTAACAGTACTCAAACTATTCTTAAACCAATAGTATAAGCAAGTATAAATGTCGATTTTTTTTTTGATTTTTTTTACTTATCATGCTGCTTTTTTTCCCCTAAAGCTTGAAAAACTGATAAAACCTCACCAAATGGACAATAGCTGGGGAGGATCAGGTAAAAACCTTTCCAATAATGGGCTATGAAAGAGAGAGGAAAAATTGAGCCACAGAGTAAGACAGAGGCAGAGAAAGAATCAGCAACAGTGCTAAAAGCTCTAGTATGTGTTATGTTTGACCCTAATGCTTGTGCTAGTGCTCTAGGTTTCTCATGCAGCTGCTGCTTTTAAAGAGAATCTGTCACATAGGTTATGCCTCCCTTGCTGAAACACAGCACAAGTATTGTCAAACCTCTGTTTCCAGCGCTTGTTTCCCCTTATTCTTTAAGATGCTTTAGTTTAGAGGGATTAAAAGCTCAATCTGCAGTTTTAGCCCCGAAAAGAAAAATCAAATAAAGAGTCCCGTTTTTTCATACCCCGCCACCTGGACTAGCCCCGCCCTCCTCAACTGATAAACCTATTAAATTTTAAATGATAGAAACATGTTAATAACGTCAGGTGGGGGGGCTAGCCTTTGGGGGCGGCTAACACTTCTCATGAATAAGATTGGGAGAGGGACAATGCTTTGAAAACGACAGCATCTTACAGATAAGGACACAGCGCTGAAAACAGCAGGTCTTACACTAAACTTTGTTTCTGGCCTCAGCAAGGGGGCATAAACCTAAAGTGACAAGTTCCCTTTAAAGGTTATCTATAGAGATATAGGGGAGCAGGATCGCCTCCTTTGTGTGTGCATGCAGTGTATGGGAAACAAAAAAAAACACTAGCCTCCACTAGCTTGGGTAAAACTAAAAATTAGAAATGAACCCTGCAGATAGGAACACTGATGAAAACATGCCATATACAAACTGTAACGAGCCAGCAATAGTGGTACTCCTCATCTCGACATACAACAGCTTATTCTGAAATGTTTCCTGACCGTACAGGCACACTTTAAATGTATTTATGTTGAAGAACCTACATCTTAAAAAGGTGAGGAGAAAAAAAAGAAGACAATTAATGTTAAAAAGATAGCCTGCTTGGTAGCGACAGACCATGGTAAAATCGGCGACGTGTCCTTCGATCAATGCATTTATGATAAAGCTAAATTGCTAATACATTCAGGTATTAAAACCTTCAATATGCAAGAAAAAGTAGAAGATCTTACAGAAATCTTACATAAGCTCCTTTCTCGGCAACATTCTTTATGTGCTGTTTCTATGGCAATCACTGGATGGCTATCTTTGTTCATTTTTCTATAAATAATTGAAATTTTGAATTTCTACCTATGTTCCAGGGTCACAGGCCCCATTGACAGCAAAAGATTATGTAACGTTAATATTCTGTGACCATACTCAGCTGACGTTAGACAATCTGAAAGTTTGTATCGCCACTAAGGACTTTTGACACTGCCGGCGCTCAACGGTTTCATCTTTCTGGTGGTACTTAAAACATGAAGGCAAAGGTAAATAAAGACTATTTCCATATACATTGCTGTTCTGATTTAGATTCCTTTCAGAGCTAGGGCTTGCTTGTGTAAACAAGCTTTCCTAGGTTACCGATCACCTCTCTATACCACTCCAATTACTCCGGCTGCCGTTGCTGACCATAGCGACATCAATCTCAGCCGTTTCTTAGCAGCAGCACATGAGCTTGTTTATCTATGTTACTGACAATCTAGTCCTTTGAAGCTCTGTGGTCAGTTTAAACCCAACATGGTCTACCTCAGTGGTAAGTAATCCACAAGAGAAGTGGCAGCTTACAGTGACAGTTCTGGTGACAATTATCGCCATCGTCCATTGTAACCAACTTTAATCCTAAGGAATCCCTAAGACATTGTTCTATGGACAGAGGCCCAAATCTACCATTAATGAGAAGAAATATGAGTGAACAAATCAAGATTACATGTTCTCTGTTTCATATGAGGAAGAATCTTTCTTGGCAACAAGAATTGTCAAACCAGTTTTAATTTCTCCTTCTCACAAACATGTCTGCATAAAGGTGGCGTGCAAAGCTTCCCAGTTCCTTTATATACATGTGCGGGCGCCGCACCAAATATTAATGTTTTGCCAATTTTCACGGTGGGTCAAGGCCTCAGGCTTTTTATATATCAGTAATAATGATAACAGTTGTAGTCAGAAGATTAACAACAAGAACTAATGTTTGTACGCAGAAAAGATACCCAAACCAAATTAGTAAATAAAAGTATACTCACTTCTGGTTAATCAATTGGGTTCACTATAAGACCAGATCCTAGACCTCAATGAATGAAATATTCCAGCTGCAGTTCTTTATTCATTACATAGTGGAATGCGTTAAGAACAATAAAACAGAAAAATGATCAATGAAAATCCAAATGAATATCCCATGGAGTCTGGATTTGGAAGGATACTCAAAATCAAATTTCAGCTGATCCAACTTTAGTGGAAATGCTTCAAGACAAGGAAATGAGGCTCAGTAGTGTGTTTGGCCTCTACGTGCCTGTATGACCTCTCTAGAACGCCTGGGAATGCTCCTGATGAGACAGAGGATGTTCTCCTAAGGGATCTTCTCTTCTGGATTTCAGCAAAAGTCAACTCCTGGATAGTCTGTGATGCAATGTGGTGTTGCTGGATAGAACGAAACATGAGGTCCCAGATGCGCTCGATTGTATTCAGGTCTGGGGAACGAGCAGACCAGTCCATAGCATCAATGCCTTCATCATTCAAGAACTGCTGACACACTTCAGCTACATGAGGCCTAGCATTGTCATGCATCAGAAGAAACCAAAGGCCCAATGAACCTACATATGGTCTGACAATGGGTCCGATGACGTTGGGCCCTCATATCACCCTCATGGAGCAGACACATGGATATTAGTAGCCTGCTGGAGGTAATTTTGCAGGGCTCTGGCACTGCTCCTCCTAGTACAAAGGAGGTGGTAGCGCTCCTGCTGCTGGGTTGTTGCCCTCCTACACCCCCTTCACGTCTCCTGTTGCACTGGCCTGTCTTCTGGTATCTGCCACATGCTGTGGATACTGTGCTGACAGCACCGCTAACCTTCTTGACACAGCCTGCACTGATGTGCTGCATTACCTGAGCAACTTCTGTGGGTTGTAGATACCGCCTCATGCTACCTCAAGGGACAAGAGCAATGACAAAATGCAAAAGTGACCAAAGCAAAAGCCAAAAAGGATCAGAACAGAGAAACGGTCTGTGGTCATCACCTGCGGAAGCAGTACTTTATAGCGGTTGTCTTGCTAATTGTCTATCATTTCAAACTGTTGTCTGTTTCACTTACACAACAGTTGGAGAAATTGATTCAATCAATCAGTAATGATTAATAACTGGACAGGATGATTTCACGAGTTACATTGTGGTGTTTAAGTGTCTTTTTGAGACACACACACACGCACGCAATATCTTAAGACATCAGCCAGGACGTTAAAGCTGGGCAGAAATGGGTCTTCCAAATGGACAATGACCCAAAGCATACTGCCAAACTGGTTACAAAGTGGGTGAAGGATAATCAAGTCAATGTTTTGAAGTGGCCATTACAAAGTCCTGATATCAATCCTATTGAAAATTTATGGGAAAAGCTGAAAAGTCAGGTGAGAGCAAGGAGACCTACAAACATGGCTCAGTTACACCAGTTCTGTCAGGAGGAATGTGTCAATATTCCTACCAACTATTGTGAGAAGGAGATCCAAAATGTCTGACCCAAGTCATACAGTTTAAGGCTAAGGCTACCAAATAGTAATGAAATTCTCTCTCATTATTCTGGTATTTGGCAAATATAAATAATTTTGGTAATTCTAATTGACCTAAAACAAGTAAGGTTTATCCTGATTTCATATCAGATAGTGAGAAAAACATGCATATGTGTCTTTTTATATAGTGTATGTAAACTTCTGGTTTCAACTGTAATATATATATTATATATACACACCACCCCACAAATAAGTAAAAAGTTTGAGTTCTGGGTGCAAGGACTAGTTCTTATTGTTAATCCATCATCGGCTATATATTTATATACAGAAACCTTTACAAATATAATAGTAAATAAAGCTATTATAATATATATAAATATATATATAATATAATATATAATTATATATATATTATATATATATATATATATATATAGTAATATATATATATATAATATATATATATATAGAGAGAGAGACACGCACACACATACAAAACATGAGGAGGTGTATATATATCTGCTGTTCTCCACCACTTATTACATCAGGATTTATCCGTCTCAGTATGTACCCACATGCACAAAGCCCCCCCCCCCACCCAAAAAAAAACAACTAATATCCATAGAGGATGCAGCTTCCTTCCACAACAGAGAAATCAAAGTAATCTAATCGAGTATAATTAATGCACGGGAAACAGCTCAAGAAGAAGGAAGTCCCTTATCCTGGTTATTTTGACTGGCAGTAACCAAAGCAAATAAGTTGTGCCCTCAACTGCTCTGATATCACATCTCTACTTTAGGGTATGTTCATACGGTGTAATTGTGGCACGCATTTTGCCACGTATTTGCGCTTTAATACGTGCGAAATGCAAACCTCAATTACAGTAATTAAGCTATGAATTATGCCTCATCTCCCTGGCGTACAATACGATCGTAGTCTATCACGGTGGTTATGTAGAGGCCTAGAGCCGGCATTTAACACTGAGGAGACTGGTATATATGACTTTTTCTTTTGTTGAAGTTACACCACGTCATAATATTCTAATGGTGATTAGTTCAAGGTTTCAAACATATATGGTAGCAGCCCAACAGTGCCCTGACATTTGCTGCCGGGAAAAGCAGAACAGGGCGTTTTTCTATACCTTGACAAGTGCAGGGCTGTATTAGGGCTTGTCCATACGCAGCAAAATTCTTCTGTCTTTGATCTTGCTGAAAATCCACATACCCTGCTGAATACAGAATCCCAGGGCCCCAAGAACCCTTACCCTAACCCCCAGAAAAAGCATATAAGGGACCTCATAGAACTACTTAAAAAGGCTCCACAACCTTCCAAAACTCAGCCCTTTACCTAGACTTGACCTCTCAGAGGCTAATATATTACCTATCACTCAGCACCTTAATAAAACTTTGAATACTCCTGAAACAGTCCAACCTTTTTCACCCCCCCCCCCCCCCCCCCCCCCCCCCCCCCCCATTTTAAAAATTTCGTACAAAAAAATGCTGCCCTCGGTATTTGCCCTCAGGGGCCTAGTGGCAAATCTGGCTTTCTTAGGGGTTGTTCACCTAAGACAGATCCAACACGTATCCAGTATGCAGCTGTGTGTTTGGATGTGTGTTGGATACAGCAGGATCGTACCCTATAGTTTATTATAGGTCCTGCTGCGTCTTTCTGACCAAGAATCGGACATGTAACTTCTTGGAAATGGATCGAAGAAGACGCCAATGAGACACACATTTCAGCGATCACTCGTGTGAAAGCCAAATCGTGTCTCATATTATGAGCTAGAATGTAAATCATGGTGCTATTTATGAGTAGTGTGTTAGGGCTGGTGTAGGTATGATAGAGGATCCAAACGCGTATCTAAAAGTGTATATTCACACGGACTCAACACGCCGTGTGAACATACCCTTAGGGTGCATAGCCTGCAAAATGTCTTTGAGTGGCAAATAGATGGCAGATGAAAACTGTCTGGATCTGGCAAAAATATTTTCCATCAATCACCAACATTCGCGCTCCAAGCCTTCAACCCACAATGATTTGCAGCAAATGCCTCCAATATCCGACTACAGAAAACATATAAATAAAATTAATTTAGCAGATAGGTCCCTTAAGAGTCAAAACCTAATACTACAATTACACAAGTGAATAAAATGATTATTGTAAAAGGGCAATGTATCACTGAGCGGATGCTAAGTAATTGGGAATGATATCGTTTAATTCCAGCACATAAAAGTGATCTAGACTGTGGTCTGAAGTGTATTAGAATCCAGTTAAGATGTCAGTGTTTTCTAATGCCGGGACATACACTTTTGGCCTTTGAATCCCGAGGGGAATATTGTAATGAGCACACAGATACATTTCATTTAATGCTCCACTGGTGTGTGCTAGTGGCTTGAGAAAGGGTAAAAGCAATATAAAGTAGAAAAGCTATAAAAACGGACTCAAAACCAGAAACACTTGAGATAGTCATTGTAATCCAGCCTTGGAGCATTTAAGGACATCAGTTCGAGAAATTTTACATTCCGTGCCTGTGGAGAATCTTGGGGGTGGTGGGTGTGTTTCACAAGCAGTGTAAAACACTTTCTATACATCTGCTTCATTAACTCCTTAAAGACTGGCTTATTTTTCTATTTTAATCCCTATTTTCTAAAAGCCATGACTTTAGCATAACTAAGGGCCAGTGTGCTTTGGGCCTGAAACGCGTTAGATGAACTTCTTATCCTGTGTGTCCATGTCATTTTCGTCTCCGAATAAATTTGGATTTTACTCAGCATTTACTTCAGCTGGACATTTTTGCCTTTATTTTTTTTTAATGGTCTTACTGAAGCCCCCCTCCACAACCCTTCAAAAAACACACATTTGTGGAGTGGAATGGTAAAGAAAAAAAATAGCTAAATTATTATTATTATTTATTTGGGAGGGTTCTTTATTATTTTCAGACTGTACTATGAGGTCTAAATTATTTATTAAATTTACTCTACAGGTCAATATAATTGCATGACAATAAATTGATATTTTTTTTTTCCTAATTCAAATTGCCATTCCATTCTTAAGAAAAAAAAAAATCTATTAATGGTTGGGGATAAAAAAAAATTACAATAAAAGGGGATGTCTCACTACATTGATTCAGCTTACCTCAC
The DNA here is from genome assembly GCA_025379985.1 of Phyllomedusa bahiana. Taxonomy (NCBI): domain Eukaryota; kingdom Metazoa; phylum Chordata; class Amphibia; order Anura; family Hylidae; genus Phyllomedusa; species Phyllomedusa bahiana. The sequence continues at coordinate 101,938 of JAODAL010001432.1, forward strand.
CTTAATGGCTTTCACTAAGCTGCAGTAGTAGCCAGGTCTGTAGCTAAAGCAACCAGTGCTGGCAGCTTATCATGATATATCAAACAGGTCTGTAGCTATAGTGACCTGTGGAGCTGATGCAGTCCATACAAGAGGGTGATTTCTTAGAATAGGTAGGACACGTTAAATTGCAAAGTTGAAAAACTTGTTTTTTAGAGATCTTTAACATGAAAAAGCAATCCTTGTACTGAGACAACCCCTTTAAAACCTGCTTCATTCCAGCGCCCCCACCACTTTCTGCAGCAGATGTCACTGTTGCAGCCAATCATTGGCCTCAACGGTCTCTTGCTACATAAACGGCATGTGATCGCCGAGTCCACTAATTGGCTACAGCGTCAAATGAACATGACCATTATCAGCAGCAGTGGCGCTGAACAGAGGGGAGTGAAGGGTTTTTTCTTTTCAGTTTAAGCCCCTTCGCATAACTAGCAGTAGCGTTAAAAAGAAAAAAAAAGGAGGAGAAAACCCTTTAGATTTGCTTTGTGCCACCATATTCTAAGACCAAAAACTGCTAGATTTGCATTGCTGCAGAAGGGTTGGTTTCTTGCAGAGTAAGCTGTACATTTTGGGCATTTATTGAAATAAAAATTGAATTTTTATAGGGGATGTAGAATTTTACCTTTATGTTCATCTTTTTTTTTAAATGTAGTGGACGGCGTGGCACCTAAGGGGTTTTTAAAACGGGCCAGAACAGCGCAGTAAAGACATTTTGGTTTTTATCCATTCAAAAAATTCGATTTTTGCCCTCCCCTAGGCAGCAAAGACAACAGCCCAAAAGGAGGACGGGGCCCCAGGGCAGCAGCTCGTTTTATAAGGGCCCAGAAGGCAAGTGCTTTGAGGGTTCCTCCAATTTTCCCTCTTTGGGGGTAGTTTTACGGGGTTAAAAAGGGGGTATTTCAGTCCCTAATTAGGCCGGGGGGCGAAAAAACAGCGGGAAAGTCCCCGTCATTACGGAAAACCCCAGTTTCATAGAAATTAATAACGTCTCCTCTCCCCGTTGGCGAATTCGCCGGGGGGGGAGATAATAAATTTTTGAATTACCAGCGGCGTTACGCGCCGCTGGTAAGAAAAATTTTGGGGCGGCGAGGTGCCGGCCCCCGCTCCCCCCCCCCGGGGAATTTTTCAGGGGTAATTTACCCCCTGCTTTAACCGTGGAAAACCTTGCCTTTGGGGGTTTGGCCCTAGGCATTTTTTGTCAGATGGTTTTAGTTTGAAAACAGACTGTCAACCACCATCCCCATAGACTTCAATGGAAAATCCAAGCTGTAGTCTACACAGCTCGGATTTTCTAAGGGTCGATTTTAAATCCACCCGAAAACCACCCCAAAAACTTGGGAGCATGCACATTCTTCCGTCCGGTTTTCGGGCAGAGCATGTACTGTTCAATGGAAAGGAGGATGGCCAAATCCGCAAACAGAACCGTCCACCAAAACCATCCAATGGACGATAAGAAAACCGGCCGCATCCTTTAAACAGAATCTGACTAGCATTTTACCACTGCCCTGTGGTCGTACCCTAACATGACACATCACAAAGGAGCTTGTGAAGGGGGCATTGTTGGATGACTAGGATAGAAAAGACTTTTTATGCTGCATTTTTCTATGGACAGAGGCAACATTTTTACTGAATTACGGATGGGGATTCAAAAACATATTAACTTTATTGCCCATGCCATTATGAATGTTGTGATACCAGGTATAAGTTTTCATACTTTCACAAAATAAAACTACCACTGAAATTTTTTTCAGAAAACAATCACAATGTGATTTTCTATTCGCTGGTGTATTGCTTTGGCATACTCTGTATACCAGTGGATTATTGTTTGTAAGTGTAAAACAAGTAATATAGAAGGCTGTGAAGCTTGTAAGGCAGCGATGGGTAACAGAGACCTCTTTTTCCGTAACTGATGCAGCATATTAAAGGGAATGTGTCATAAAAAAATGACATTGTTTAACTCACATTTTTATGTTAAACACATTTTTTAGGAATTTTTGGTTATGTTTTTTTGAATTTTCCATATCACTTTCAATAATTTTTTTATAATTCTTAAATTCCCCGCAGTTTCACTTTGGCCACTAGGCCTAATAATGTCTGACACTTCCTGCTCTGTTTTTGAGAGCTTTTTAGCAGTTTTGCTCCATTATAAGTAACAGCAGGGTCAACTGAAAGGAGACACCATTGTGTACAGATAACACAGAATCCACCTGTCACAAGAGGAGATGTCACCGCTCCCCCTCTCCCCTCCCTTCACAGTGAAAACTCTCCTTACAAGTCTATGGGACAGAATCTGTTTAAGAATCATTATGGGCATGAAGCTGCTGTAAAGATCTCTCTGACGCTGTTTAAAGCAGTGCAAACAAGAATGTCTTCCCCACCAATCACATATAGAGGGCCCTGAATAGAGAAACTACAATCAGGAAAAAAAACGACTGAGAGGAAAAGAATAGGGATCAGGGGCTTGATTTAATTTCAAGTAAAAAAAAAAAAAAAATTGGCGACAGATTCCCTTTAAGGATCTCTCTGATCACAGCAGTTACAGCAGAAGCCAGTCTGTGCATCAAGGCCACAATCCTGATTTTGAATGCGGAGGCACATTGACGGTGACCAGGCAATCGGAGCGCCATAGTAGTATGGACTCATGCCTGCACCGTACTATTATGGCGAGGATGGTTGTGGGTTGACCTTGTACGCTTCTGTATCTTTGAGAAACAGGAGTCATCATTCACAGTGAGCTATGCCCTACCACACCGCTATTTTATTGGCCATGCAGGAGGGTGTATATTACAACTGGGAGCTATATACAGTGCCTTGCGAAAGTATTCGGCCCCCTTGAACTTTTCAACCTTTTACCACATTTCAGGCTTAAAACAAAGATATAAAATTTAAATTTTTTTGTGAAGAATCAACAACAAGTGGGACACAATTGTGAAGTGGAACAAAATGTATTGAATATTTTAAACTTTTGTAAAAAATAAAAAACTGAGAAGTGGGGCGTGCAATATTATTCGGCCCCTTTACTTTCAGTGCATCAAACTCACTCCAGAAGTTCAGTGAGGATCTCTGAATGATCCAATGTTGTCCTAAATGACTGATAAATATAATCCACCTGTGTGTAATCAAGTCTCCGTATAAATGCACCTGCTCTGTCATAGTCTCAGAGTAAAGCAGGGGTCCCCAACTCCAGTCCTCAAGGCCCACCAACAGGTCATGTTTTCTGGCTTTCCTTAGCATGGCACCGGTGATTTCATTATGCTGTACAGGTGAGTTGATTATTGTCAATGCTTTCTGTGGGAGATCCTGAAAACATGACCTGTTGGTGGGCCTTGAGGACTGGAGTTAGGGAACACTGGTTTAAAGCGCAGAGAGCATCATGAAGACCAAGGAACACACCAGGCAGGTCCATGATACTGTTGTAGAGGAGTTTAAAGCTGGATTTGGATACAAAAAGATTTCCCAAACTTTAAACATCCCAAGGAGCACTTTGCAAGCGATCATATTGAAATAGGAGTATCAGACCACTGCAAATCTGCCAAGACCTGGCCATCCCTCTAAACTTTCATCTCAAACAAGGAGAAGACTGAGCAACTCCCATCAAGCCCACTGACATACATTATATAAATTCATGATGGGAGTTGTAGTTTCCCAACAGCTGAAGCTCCGCACTTTGCAGACCAATGTTCTAGGGCTATATACTGCAGATATACTCGCTAGCTCAGACCCAATCCTGAACAATGTCACTTGTCAGAATAGCAATGTCACTGCCACATGATCTGTAGATATTAACTTTATTTTGGTCTACAGTAAGGGTAAGTTTAAATGGCTGATTTTGACGCTGTTTTTGGAGTGTTTCCACACCTAAAACAGCGTCAAAAAAGCCTGCAAAACGCCCTCAGTTCATTTTCACTAGTTTTATGTAAAACGGCATTGTAGTTCACACACCACAGGGTTTTTCTGCTTGTTTTAGGCATTTTTTGGACACTGTTTTGGAGAAATGTTATGTCAGTTCCTTTCCATAGGAATCAATGGAGAGATTCAAAACCTCGTCCCAAACCTTGGCACATTTTTTGGTATGTTTTTGGGCATGATTTTTGCCCTGGTTACTATTTTGTATGGGTTTTAGGTCTTTAGTTAGATACACTTTGTAGTCCTATTAAGATAGCTGGGAATTACAGCATTTTGTTGCCACTTGCAATTTGGATTAGGTATTTAAATATATTACCAGCCAACTACTTTGGGTTTAATAGTGTAATGACCTTGTCTCTGCTGACACTGTCCACCTACTCTGTGTTTTAGATAGAGAGGAGAGATAAACTATGTTATAGAAAGGCGAGACTGTTTTGCTTCCTGGTTCGTAACAAGAGAATGCGCCCCATTCATCCACAACAGGAATCTGCCTACACAGCAATTCCTTAAAGTTGTCTAGAACACACACACACAAAAAAAAAACTCAAATAGTTTGCCGAAGTCTTTATTCATCTCCTCCCGAGGTTTCTCTGCTTATCTGTGCTTTCCTTGTACTATATATGCAGCCTCCTTTCTCTGCAGCTGAGCATCTGCATTTCCTGTTTGAAAATGGTTTCAAAGTTTAATTAGAAGAAAAAACACCCTGCATCCGTTGCTGAAAGAACACAAGGGGTGGCAGCTGTACGGTATGTTCACAAATGTTTTTTGGATACGTTTTTAGATGCGTGTTTGAATCCGTGTTTCGTATCCTAAAGGGACCCAAACATGCATCTAATAATGTGCGGTGTGATTTGAATTGCTTTCAATGTAAAACAAGCATCTGCGTTCAGACGATACGTGTTTTACATGCGTCTTTCGTTCAAAGAATTGATCTGTTCAAAGAGTTGACCTGTCAATTCTTGATCCGTTTAACGCAGCAGGAGCCCTATTTAAGCCATAGGGTGCGTTTCTGCTGCAGCAAAAACGCAGTCAAACACGCACCTGTGTTACATAGTTACATAGTTTGTAAGGCCGAAAAAAGACAAGACGTCCATCCAGTTCAGCCTGTTGTGCTAAGGTGTTGATCCAGAGGAAGGCAAAAACCCCCAATTAGGTATAAGCCAATTGTCCTCATTTTTTGGTAAAATTTCCTTCCCGACTCCAATCTTTGGGAATCAGAAAAATCCCTGGATCACAGACCCCTCGCCAGAATCCTCGACACTATAACTTGTTATATTATTACGCTCCAGAAATGCATCTAAACAATTTTTGAACGCCGTTAATGAATTCACCATGACCAGTCCCTCTGGCAGAGAATTCCATAGTCTCACTGCTCTTACAGTAAAGAATCCCTTTCTATGTTTATGTAGAAACTTTCGTTCCTCAAGACATAGAGGATGCCCCCTTGTTCTGGATTCAGTCCTGGGTATAAATAAATCTTGGGAGAGATCTCTATATTGACCTTTGATGTATTTAAACATATTTTATTGTCCCCCCGAAGCCTTCTTTTCTCTAAACTAAATAACCCTAATCTTGCTAATCTTTCTGGGTACTGTAGTCCACCCCAGTCCTTTTATTATTTTTGTTGCCCGCCTTGTACCTGTTTCAAGCTCTACAATGTCTTTCCTGTGCACTGGTGCCCAAAACTGTATCAATATTCCATGTGTGGTCTAACCAAGTGACTTGTTAATGTGGGAGACTAATGTTCTCATGATGTGCCTCTATGCCACTTTTAATACACCCCATGATCCTATTAGCCTTGGCAGCTGCTGCCTGACATTGGCTGCTACAGTTAAGTTTACTGTCCACTAGGATTCCCAAGTCCTTCTCCATGTCACTTTTACCCAGTGTTTTTCCATTTAACATGTAATCATGTAATGGATTTTTCCTCCCCATGTGCATAACCTTGCATTTATCTGTATTAAACCGCATCTGCCATTTCCCTGCCCAGGCCTCCAACTTATCCAGATCCCTTTGTAATAACACATTATCCTCTATTGTGTTGATTACGTTACAGAGCTTAGTATCGTCTGCAAAGATCGATATTCTACTGTGTAATCCCTGTGTAAGATCATTAATGAAATGTTAGAGGATAGGGCCCAATACTGACCCTTGTGGTACCCCACTAGTAACAGGATCCAGTCTGAATATGTACCGTTAATTACTACCCTTTGTTTTCTATCAGTGAGCCAGTTGCTTACCCACTTGCACACATTTTCCCCCAGTCCAAGCATTCTCATTTTATTTACCAACCTTTTATGTGGCACCATATCAAATGCTTTAGAAAAATCTAGATATATGACATCCAGTGCCTCACCCCGATCCAGTCGAGCACTGACTTCCTCATAGAAGCTAATGAGATTAGTGTGTTGGATGCGTTTCACGCAGCGCTTTTGAATGTGTTTTTCGGATCGAAAATGTATCCAAAAACGCTTCCTGAATATTCCCTTATCGTCTGGGAATCTTTGTGTGGCATCCTCTAAATCCACTCATCCACGTGGAAGGCCTTCTCAACCGCTTTGGGCAATAATCCATCCTTGTAGATCACATAAACCAATACATACCGATTGTCTTCCTCGTGGCAGACGGCATCTTTTAGCAAGACCATGCAGCATGTCAAATGGTTAGAAATAGCCAACATTAGTTGGAAGAACATGACCAAGACTTCCAAACACTACCCCTAATTTCCTTGAATATAACTAAATATCCTTTGGGCCAACTCGGTGGTCGTGTTCGATCTGCAGATCCTCTCCCATGCACCATGAACCACCTGTGAGATGCACTGCAGTCAGAATAGCTCTAGATATCTGTGACTACCTACCAAGACCTTACTGACTCCCAGCTGGTCTAGCTGCTGTCCGTGCTGCACATGGTGGTTACTCTGGATATAAGCTGATGGTCATAATAATGTAATTGTACTACGTGAGGCTAAATATTGCTCTTTTGACATATTGGACTAAAGGAACTAGTTTTTGGGAATGCTGTGTCTTTCTTAATTTATATATACACTGACAGAGCTGACGAGGGCACAGCTGGAATGGTTGTAGGAGTGAGTGGGACGATTTTGACAACAGTTAGAGTTAATACTATATATATATATACAAATCAGTCTATTCAGTTATATGCGGTGTGTGCCAGTGCCATGTGATCATCTTCTCTATACCATGATCACTTCGTTGCACACATTCAACTGCCTTATACTCTTCTCCTTCATTTCTTCAGTCAGATGAAGGTTAATCAAAATCCGAAATGACGCTCCATCTCCATACTTAAAGGGGTTGTCTCGCTACAAAGATTAGCTTTCAAAATGTAGGGAACACTAAATGTAGACGTTTTCTAAATATATTGCGTTGTTCTTTTTTTTTGTGTTAAGGAGCTACAAGTTATTTTATCCCCTTCTCTCCTCTCTCTGGTTCCCCAAGTGACCGACCTGTGTACTTCTCCCCCCTGCTGTTTGTTCTGAGAGCAGGGAGTGAAGTCATCACATAGGTCATGACCAACAGCTTGTTTGTCATCTGATCTTTCAGACAATAGCCAGTAATTACTGCTGCTTACTTTAACTCAGAAGCCTCCCTGGTCCTGACAGCATAAGATTTATCTAAATAGCAGAAGTCTGAATACACAGAGCTCATATGCTAATTACAAACAGCTTGACCAGGCAGTGACAGAGCAAAGCAGCATTATTTCATTCATGCATCCTATCAAACTTTGAGATGAGACAACCCGTTTAAGCGCACTTAAGTGTTTGCAGCGTTTCTCTAATGGGCTAAGCGGAAGAAACAGAGATTGACCACACTGGGATTTTGAACTGTAATGAAGGAAGAACTATACCTACCCACCCAGAGAGTAGCTCGTCGACCAGCATATCCGACTTGGTCAACCTATCAACAAAATAATCTACTTTGAGTATATGCCCTTGATTTTTACGAAAAAAAAAGGATTTAATGATAAGTGACATAAGAAAGCTAAACACTCATAAGTATGTAAAACCAAATAACAGTCCTAACAGCATAATGCTACAAGTATTTAATGCTGGTAGACAGCCAGTCCCACATGAACGACTGTAAAAGAAAATGCATCATTAAAGGGGTGTTCCGTCAGGTCAAAACGTTTGTTCATCCATCAGGACAGAATAAAAAAAGAAAAGAATCCTACTCCTCTCCTGGACGCTCCAGTTTCGTCCCGCGATGTTGTGACCTGTGAGTTGCTGCACTTGTCATGTGAACAATGAACGTTCACAGCTATAGCTGGAATAAACGGGATGGCCACCAGGATGGAACTTCTATTGTTTATCATGCCCCAATGGATGAACAAGCTTTTTAAACTCCCAGAACACCCCAGCTTTTGTCACAAGACAATGATATATAAACGCACACGTGCACATACTATTATATAATCTTATATTATATATATATATACTATATCACATATATAATATATAGTTATCAATATACCATACAATACCACACACACACACACACAATCCACGCACTCACACATCCACAGTGGAGCTAGTTTGAAATTAGACGGCTCAGCTTCCTTCCCCCACCCCAGTCCCTTGCTTGGCACCACTAGCACTTTGAGATGGCTGCTGACTGCGAGTGTAGCTGGAGCCGCACTTCGTTACACTGGTGTGTGGTTGGCACATCCTCATTCTCCCTCAAGCCCCACACCCTAGCTGGTAAGTGTGGGACAGCGCCCTTTACTGTATAAATAATTAGGTGTCAATTCCTCCTTTTTTAGTCCACATATATAATTGCCTTAGCGTGCCACATAGTCCTCCAACCGCAAGGTGGAATTATTTCGGTTACAAACCAACATACCACGGCATACATATTAGTTGAAACTTGTATAATTAGTAACAAATATATTGAAACTAGTACGCATGAAGCAAGCACACAGTCATACTGCAGAACACAGGGAGTGTAGTTATTTTTGCTCAGGGCAGCAGTCTACTCTGCCCTATGTTTAAAAAAAAAAAAAGAAGAAGTTGGCAAGGTCAACACCAATGCTCCATCAGCACTAGATATTCCAGTGTGGGAGCCTGTTCCGTGACAAATTTGCTCATGTGTCTGCAGTAATAAATCATTAGGCTGATGTATATTTGGGAACAAGCGTTCAAGGGGCCTGGATTATTTTACTGTAAAACAAATGACTAGTGGACGAGTAATTATTTTTATAAGAAAGGATAAAGTAAAGTGTAAATGTTGAATAAAATATGTATCTCTAAATGAACATGTATAAAGTGGATTCCAGATCAGCTAGTTAGGAGGAATCCTACTACTCAGAAAGGCCCTTTGAAAATGTAGCATCTTACATATAAGGGAATGTTCACAACATACCGGTATTTTGGCGTCTCCTGGATGGTTTTGGGGGACGGTTCTGTTTGCGGTTTTGCTGTCCCCTCAACCATTCAAATGTACATCTTCTGCCCGAAAACTGTCCGGAAGATTGTGCATGTAGAAAGTTTTTCGGAACACCGGCAGTGTAAAAAACCATCCGGAAGAAAATCCATTCAGTGTGGACTGCTGCACGGATTTTTATGAAATTCGATGGGGATGGTTGCTGTTCAGTTTTCAGACAATTTTCAAATCTAAAAACGGTCTGAAAATACGTCCAAAAAACTTGCTGTGTGGATTGACCCTAGCTTGGTTACTTCAGGCTAGGGAAAGTAAAATTGGTTGCCACAGATACTCTTTATTTCGATGTGCCCCATTAGCTATTTAGCAGTGCAGGGAGGGGTTATGACAGAAACTTCCCTGCAGCTCTGACTCATTTCCTTTGGAATCACAAGTGTGAAGCCTTACAGTATGTTCACATGGCTTATTTTGGCACGCACTTCGCCTAGTATTTCAGCGTGAAATGCGCGCCACAATCCATATCTGTCAGAGAGCTACAGATTAAGCGTCGTCCCCTCGCGCTTACAATACGATCGTATTGTATGCGTGGGGGAAAAATTGACATGTCAATTGTTTGTGGTGATTACGCGCAGCGAACAATGCATGTCAATGGGCCAGCGGGCTGCTGACCCACTCCGTGCTTTTTCGGCGCACAAAACACATGGCGTATTATTATGCCGTGTGAACTCACCCCTACAGAATTTGGTCTGTCAAGCTGGGTAGTATAGTTTTGATAGGTCATTGTCAAAATCTAGAAAGAAATCTTTGGTAATTTCGGTTTCTGCAATAGAGAGGACGCTAAAAACAGAAAAAAGTGATAGTATAGAAAAGCTCTTCTTCAAAGGATTAGGATTCGGAGGTTCAGTCATATTGTCTTATCACATAGTAATGCTGTAGACACCCCTAATAAAGCCAGAAACTAAGGCAAGGTTCATATCTGCATTTTAGGTCCTATAAAAAAAAACTACTGTACGATTTTTTTTTCCTTTAAAATGACAAATTCCATCAACAGGGTCCATGAGACGCCATTGGTGTCTATCATGTAACGCATCAGGTGCCACCTCTGCGACTGAGGCTCCAAGCTTAACCTCCAACAAAAAAGTGGACCTAGCCTAACCCAATTGAAATCCTGTATAAGTATTTTCTAAACGATACTCATTTTCATGTATATTTAGTTACATACATATATATATAACAAGCAGGACTACAAACGCATCGCAGACATTCATGAACGATCCCCTGGAGCAAGTAGTGTTGTTTTCAGGTCCAGACTGATTCCGGGTCTGCTAAAATTAGTTTCAGGGCCTGGCTGGAAAGATGACATAAAGCTCTGTCACTAAGCTTCTTGTGCTACACGCATGAACAGAGAACATATACTTTGCTGAGCTACCTAAACCAGGGCAACAGGTTCCTCCACATTGTATAATTAATGTTTTGCCATTATTTATACAACTACATATCTAGCAAAGGAAGATGTTGTAAGAAAACAAGCAACTGCCATGATACCAAATTCTTTGTAAGTTATTTTATTTAGATTTTAAAGACTACACCCATTCTGCACAGCTCAGTGGTCATAACAGGCGCCTCGAAACTGCAGGCAGATCTACCGTCGCCTCCTTTCTCCAAATCAAACAGACAAGCAGGTGTGGTATTCTCATATATGCACAACACAGTTTTGCTTCTCAAATTTTAAGTAGAATAGTTTCCAACTCAGTCCCCTTATGGCCACCACGCAGTGCAAGGCTTAAAAAAACCGCCTGGGTTACATGTGCCTTAGTAATACAGCATTAGGAACTATACAGTTGACTAGAAGGGGGCTTGTTATATATATATATATATATATATATATATATATACACTCACCGGCCACTTTATTAGGTACACCATGCTAGTAACGGGTTGGACCCCCTTTTCCTTCAGAACTGCCTCAATTCTTCGTGGCATAGATTCCACAAGGTGTTGCAACGATGCCAATTGGTACCAAGGGGCCCAAAGAGTGCCAAGAAAATATTCATCACACCCTTTGACACCACCACCACCAGCCTGAACCGTTGATACAAGGCAGGATGGATCCATGCTTTCATTTTGTTGACGCCAAATTTCTGACCCTACCATCCGAATGTCGCAGCAGAAATCGAGACTCATCAGCCCAGGCAACGTTTTTCCAAATCTTTACTGTCCAATTCGATGAGCTTGGGAAAATTTGGACCCTCAGTTTCCTGTTTTAGCTGAAAGGAGGGGGCACCCGGTGTGGTCTTGTGCTGGTAGCCCATCTGCCTCAAAGTTCGCTGTACTGTGCGTTCAGGATGCTCTTCTGCTTACCTTGGTTGTAAAAGGGTGGCTATTTGAGTCACTGTTGCCTTTCTATCAGCTCGAACCAGTCTGCCATTCTCCTTTGACCTCTGGCATCAACAAGGCATTTCCGCCCACAGGGTGCCGCTCCCCTGGATGTTTTTTTCTTTTTCGGCCATTCTCTGTAAACCTAGAGATGGTGTGCGTGAAAATTTCCCCCGGGGATTTAGCAGTTTCTGAAATACTCAGACCAGCCCTTCTGGCACCAACAACCATGCCACGTTCAAAGGCACTCAAATCACCTTTCTTCCCATACTGATGCTCGGTTTGAATGCAGGAGATTGTCTTGACCATGTCTACATGCCTAAATGCACTGAGTTGCCACCATGTGATTGGCTGATTAGAAATTAAGTGTTAACGAGCAGTTGGACAGGTGTACCTAATAAAGTGGCCGGTGAGTGTATATATATCTACGGTCACCTCAAATTCAACCAAATGTTGAGAGAGGATGAAAGTGGATTTAAGGGAAGGGTGCAGGTAACTTAGTGCATGTCCCCACTGCACGGGTTTTCCGTCGGGCGGTTTTTCCACCCGCGGTCCGGCCGCAAAACATTGTAGAGGCATTGTGCATCTCAATGTGAAGGGGGAGGGCTTTTCTCCGCTCCCCGCGGAGAAAAGCCCCCACCCCCCACCCCCCCCTGGCCGGCCGTAAAACAGGACAAATACCGGCCAGCAAACCAACCGGTATTTGTCCTGTGCAGTGGGGACGCGCCCTTAAAGGGAACCTGTCAGGTGGTTTATGCTGTCCTATTTGAGCGCAGGATGTGATAGATGGAGAGAAGCTGAGCTCTGTGATATAGAGATCTATATGATTTCAAGAGGCATTTTTGAGTAAAAAGCTGAGAAAATCTATGAAAGTGAAACTAAAAACACTTTTACATGTCCCCCAAAGAGTTCAACCAACTTCAAACGAGCAAGTGGACTTTCAAAATCAGAGTTTGTGTTTTTCTTCAAAATTGCTAAAAGATTTCACAAGAAACAATGGGAAGAAAGCTTGTTGCACATAGTAGTATATAATAAGTAAAACAGATGCAAAACATGGATTAGCAACATTTTACTAATTTTACTAGAACAGATGTAGGCATTTTCCAAGCAAAACAGCCCTAAAGACATCTTGCAGTCCTTTAGATAGAAATACAAGTCATAAGTGTCACCTTTGCACCCCCCCAATACGAGCACCCCATTATGCCATGTAAGACCCTGTATAGCAAGTTTAAAAAAAAATAAATAAGTATATATATATATATATATATTGCAACACAAACCAAGATTAAAGGGGTTTTCTTACTACAAAAATCAGTTTCAAATATAGGGACTGTAAAATATGATCTTTGTAATATGATTGCATTATCCAAATGCTATGCTTTAGCAGAACTTGCCTACCTTCTGCCTTCATAGAGCATATTGTGACTGGGATGGTCGGGTTCCTGCCCCCCTGTAATGGCATTAGTTTGTGGCACTGCATTGTTATCTCTGGGTCTGCCCTGGTCAGAATCACATGAACCCACATTGTGGCGCATTCTCTGCGATTGCCTTTTCGACCATATTCTTTCTCGTTAGTTTCTGGCTTCTGAGAAGTAGTAGTAGTAGTGCCAGGCATGCACCCTGCACTGTATAACCAAGCATTCCGCTCATAACAATAAGGCTGGGTTCACACGGCTTATTTGCGGGGCGTAATTAATTACGCCCTGCAATTACGCCGTGTGGACGGCGGCGCGAGCAGGGGGCCGGCACCTCGCCGGCCCATAGACTATCATTACTAGCGACGCGTATACGCCGCTAGTAATTCACATGTCACTTATCTCCCCCCGTGGCGTATTCGCCAAGCAGGGAGAGGAGACGTAATCCATAGCTCTCTATGAGAACTGTGGATTACCGTAATGAATAGGACGTATTCCAGACGTAATTCGCGCACTACGGCGCGTAATTACGGACTGAAATACGTCCAATTTTAAGCCGTGTGAACATGGCCTAAGTCACAAGAGTGCACACTGCAGAGGCATCATCGCACTGCCGATTAACACGCCCCTGTTACCCTTGCAAACATGCCCAGGATTAACAAGACAGCAGCCTGTGTACTGCCTGAAATGATGAGGTGAGAAAAACAGATTAGGATAGCTGGTTTCATTATGCTCATTTAGGCAGCCTCCAAAGCTTCTTCCTTTTCCTTGACATCAATTCTTACCTTTCCGTGGTTGTGCAAAAAAAGTAAAAAAACTGCTGTAATGACCTCATTTAAGGACTTCCCCAAATAGGCTAAAAAGGAGATTTATTGGCAGTTGCTTGAAACAAAACACTTAATTTAGGGAAATCAATATTACTTTTTATCGGTCTCTGTTGTGTGTTTGATCATACTTTTATTAAAGGCTTATAATGCATGGTATTTCCCGTCTGTGCCGGCCAAATGATAAATGCCAAGCCATTTTCTTACTTGTGGTCAGTGGTTAATCCAAGGTGCCCAAATGGTCGTCACACTTAGTAATGGCATAACAATAATCCTGCATCTTTTAGACTTCATTATCTCACTGTATACACGGTCCTAGTGTATCACCCTCCCATGTATCATAAGCACCCACCTTACAGAGGCTAAATGGGATCCAGGAAAATGTTGTTTGCTCTGAGCTCTGAAAATGAAGCTAGACAAATTATTATCCCACTACTCAACCAGCTTAGGACAGGGTGAGGTCAAAATTCAATTAAGCGTTGGAGTGTTAGTCTCAATTAGAGTAAAGGTTCCCCAGATGTTTCCTAGATGTATGGTGGTGTTCCTTTGAAGTTTGTAGGCACTTGGCTGATGTTGGAGCAGAGCCAGAAAACACACTCCGCTCCCATGGCAAACAGATTTCAGCAAAATAGAGTTTAACCATTCATCAAAACTGACTGTGGCTGAGGCAATTCCTTTATACCCTGACATTGTTAGAGATGTTGCCCATGTGGTCACCACTTTGCCACCAACCCAAGTTAGTGTAGAGAGGCCGTTCTCTGTCCTGGAAATAATTAGATCAGGTGTGAGGTCGTCTATGCAGGATGGAGGCAATACTATTTCTCAGAACAAATTCAGAGACTCCACGAATGTTCTTGCAGTGTTTTGCATATTTACATTTTTTTGTGTTCTAAAGTCATGTCCAATAAATATATTTTACACTGACAAGCAAAATGGTAACAATGGTTTGAACTTGTGACTTTCAGGCTCCATATCTCACCATCCACTACAGCTTTGTACATGAGGCTACTGTAATTTTATATACAGTCATCTTACCTATAAATGTGATTTACAAGCATTTAGCATCTGCTTAGTTCTGAAGATTCTTTCCTATAACTGCACTGTTACTGTTTTGCTCCTAAAAATCAAAATGTTAGTTATTATTTTGTTAGAATTTGGGAAATCTACCTTTGGTTTTCAATACTGCCTGAATCCTTCTGGGCTCTGAATCAGATTCAAGCATGTCTTGACCAAAATCTGATCCCAGGTCTCATCTACACATTCCCAGTGTTGGTGCAGACTGGTCTTGGATACAAATACAGCTTTTTCTTCAACTCTACCCACAAGTGTTCAAAAGATCAAAACATTGTTACCCTTTTGCTTGTCAGTGTCCTTCCTAAATAGCTTGATTATTGTATCATAAGGTGATAAACTGCCAGATGTTACCATTTTACTACAGTAAAGTTATCACTTAAACATGCGCCGTGTATGAGGGAGTCGGAGGTTTGGGAAATTGAGGAGTCGGAGTCGGGGCTTCGGCTTGCCGACTCCACAGCCCTGTATAACTGCTGCACAGAAAAATACCGCGCTCTATGGCACAAACTCCCACAAAACGTTACTATTAAAATGATCTATGCCGCCAACACTGCATTATGGAAATAGGCAAATCTACAGTTCAGGAGTCTGGGAAAGCTGCACGACAACTTGACTTTAATGACATTGAAGCATTCCTCTGAATATCTGCAAAGAATGACAAGACTAAACACGTAGCAAAATGTGTGTTCATGTGTCGTGTACTAACATTACTGGAGGTGATATTTCAGAATCATGACAAAGATAAAAGTCATAATCTAGAAAACGTTGACCCTGGGATCAGTTTAGCAAGCAGAAGGTTGTTTACTGCCACTCCTACTAGACTCTAGAATAAACTCCAGTGACGAGTACGTGCCTCCAGCACTGTGATACTTTCTGCAACCCCCTTCCGCCCAAAACTGATCCTATATAGACATTCACCCCTGGATGTGTGGCAATGGCTTAGTATCTCAGGAATAGTCTTGCAATAAGCAGTGCCGGGAAGTGGGGAGGAGGAGGCCTGTGGTGTCGTCTATAGCGTGCAGCTCTTCTAAACCAGTAAGCTTCCAGATGAAGTGCTCAGCTCACCGTTCCACCCACCTACCTTCTACGAACCTTTTAAGCTAAGCAGCAGAATGCTTTTCTCTGTAAATTTCCTACATTACGGTTATAAGGAAATACATCAGCAACTAGAGTACAATGTGTGCTTCAGGCAGAGTTCATGTTTTACACACACAGGTCAGAAATCTCTGAATGTCCATTGTGTTGCAACTGCACAATGGGATCAAAACATGGTCGAAAAAGGTACATTACATAAATCAGACATATCATACAGTGCTGTACAAAGATTGAACAACGGATTTCCCTATTAGCCTCCTTTCACACTAGGGTTCATTTATAGGAAACCAATGAGCGGATAAATAGAATTCACAGGACCTCGAAAAAGGAGATGGGCCCAACCACCTAATGACAGGGAACCAAATCTGCTGCACAGGAACAGTTCAAGTTAGGAATGAAAAGACATAGGATATATCAGACATAGAAGTGCTAAACCACAACTTATTATTTCACAGACACAGCACAGCTTTACCATCGGATTTTCGGCTGATTCAGTATTCTGAATCCACCGAGAATCTGACAGTACACTGTGACAGCAATAGTCTATACAGCATGAATTTTTTACAGGTATATTACGCCGGATTCTGCTTGGATTTGCCGTCGGCCCCGCGCTTTGAATGTACGAGGCCGGCAGAAAATCCGAAAACCGACCGCGGCTTCGGCGCCATAAACTGTGGTCCAGCAATGTCAAAATGGCGTCAGATTTTGGACGCCATTTTGACATCGTCTTCGGTTACTATGTTTTTGCACTTAACTGGGCCTCATTAATCACAGGGCCCCATACCAACTGTTAGGACTATAATTACAAACATTCAATAAGGCTAGGTCAGCACAGTAATGCTGTCAGATTTTGAAACCGCCAAAAATCCGACAGTAACCTTTGCTGCATAGACAGCAATGAAAAATCCGTGTAGTCTATACAGCATAGAGTTTTCACCGTCGCATTTAGAACTGGTAAAGCATATGCATATGTTATTTTGCAGGATTGCCATTGGATTCCCGTACATTCAATTGTACGGGGCCGATGGCAAATCCGAAAACCGACCGCGCTTTCTGAGCAAAACCGCAGTCCAGCAAATGTCAAAACGCTGTTGGATTTTGGACGGCATTTTGACATTTGCTGTGTAGACCTAGCCTAAGGGGTTGTGCAACACCTCTCTTCTACCCAATCCTATATCAGGTATGGAAAGACGCTGCTGGATGATAGGTGGTATGCTTAGCCAAGAGACCAAATGAAGCCATAATACAAAGGTACTATGCATGTTTTCTAGCTATTAGGACACATATACAACCCTGTTGCTCAGTAAAGGCATGTCCCCACAGCACGGGTTTGCGGATGGTTTTTCAGGCGGTTTGCGGTTTTGCAGACTGTCTGGAAAAACCAGCCGCAAACGAGCACAACGGGCTCCTATGGAAAACCTGTGCAGCAGTCCCTACTGCACTGGTTTTCCGCCCGCGGCCAGCCAAAGAACATTCAACATGCACATTCTTGCGTCCAGTTTTCGGACGGAATATGTGCAAATGAATGTGAAGGGGAGAAAAGCCGGCCCCCCCCCTCCCCCTGCGGATAAACCGACCGGTATCTGTCCAGTGCCGTGTAAACGAGCCCTAACTGTCCCCGTAATGTATAGCAGTGTCTCTCAGGTGGATGAAAAAGGCGCTATCCCACCCCATCTACCCAATTGCATCCCAAAGCTGCAAGACAATAGTAATAATAAATATGCAAGACCAATTTTAATACATTGGCTACTAGAGCAAATACAGTATGTTTTATAAAAACACAAATAATAATGCCTACACATCTACTTGTACACTTTCTTGCTGTAACTTGTGGTAAAATCTTGCATTAAAGGGGTCGTATCGCTGCAAAGATCATGTCTCAGATTATGGGGACAGTAAAAATAAGCACTTTTGTAATTGGGTTGCATTACCTCAGTCACTTGGTTTAGCAGATATGAGCTTTTCTGTAAATCTGTATTCTATTTCTGCTGCTGCTAGTCGGGACACACCCCCTTTTTCTGTGATTGGTTAGTTGGGACACACCTACCAGATCCCGCCCCCCTAGACACACCCCTTCACTGTGATTGGCTGGCTGACATTTCATTCAGCCTGTTGGTTTACGCCCCCAGCCAGGAAACACCCCGGAAACACGCCCCCTGCGCTGTGATTGGCTGCCTGCACACTCTGTGTTTACTCCCCTCTGAGCTGTTGAACTCGAAAAGAAAACCAAGGGCTGCTGGCTGTAAGCTCATCTCCCAGCTCTAGGGTGAATGATCTGGGTAGTTACTGACTGTTAAACTCACAGATCCCCTTATATAACAGTGTTATATCCTCTGTTCCCTCCAAATACCACAGTCTTCTGCCTGATAACAGAAGGGGAGGAGGGGAGGACAGTGTGTATTCCTCCATATACCACAGCCATACAGTCTCCTGTCTGGTAACAGAAGGGGAGGAGGGGAGGGCAGTGTGCTTCCTCACATGCGTTTCATCAGTTCAGGCTGTGTGTATAACTGGTTATAGCCCAGCAAGGAGCTTGTGGAGCCTGAAGCCTCTGCAGACACATGAGAAGCATGCAGAAGGCTGCAGATCTCTTCTCTACAGACATCCTTCTGCTTCGGCTGCCTCACACAGAATGATGATATCACAGCTTCAGTGGCGGGAGACACGCCTGCTGAGAGGAGAGACACGCCTGCTGAGAGGAGAGACTCGCCTGCTGAGAGGAGAGACACGCCTGCTGAGAGGAGAGACACGCCTGCTGAGAGGAGAGACACGCCTGCTGAGAGGAGAGACACGCCTGCTGAGAGGAAGAACACGCCTGCTGAGAGGAGAGACTCGCCTGCCGAGAGGAGAGACTCGCCTGCCGAGAGGAGAGACTCGCCTGCCGAGGAGACACACTCCTGCCGAGAAAGAGACCCGCCTGCTGAGAGGAGAGACTCGCCTGCTGAGAGGAGAGACACGCCTGCTGAGAGGAGAGACACGCCTGCTGAGAGGAGAGACTCGCCTGCTGAGAGGAGAGACTCGCCTGCTGAGAGGAGAGACTCGCCTGCTGAGAGGAGAGACACGCCGCTGGATTTCAAATTCAATCTCATAGAATTAGCTCAAGAGCACGAACAGTTCAAACGATAACACCCCTTTAAGTGTACATTTCCCTGCAGTGCCACCACAGGGAAAATTAGGCATTACACAGTCCCATTCAAATCAATAGGTTGTCTGTGTAATGTAGGACAGTACACGTCTTCCAGAGCAAGAGACACTCTTTGTAATCACTCTCCACTCTACCCCAAAAGGTAAGGCCCTCCATGTTCCAATGATTTTACTAAACCAGAGAACCCTTTCACCAGACAGCATTAGATTAGGATGATTATGGTATTTCCCACACTTTACTAAGACTGGAAAACCAATGGCGCCAACAGGCAGGCAAGACTAATCAATCCATAAAAACAGCAGTATCAATAAGGCATGGATTACTAGATCAGAGATTAAATATTCATGAGCCCGGAGCCAGTTTATGATTCATGTAGTACATATGAAATATCCATTGTGCAGATGATGTGGAAGTAAATATTTGTAGGGAAGAGTCATACCATCAGCGCCGCTTACTCCTACAACGTGCAGTCAGAGAGAGATGGCCTCGCTTTCCATAGCAGCCACAGCTTCATTCCCACTCTGTAAATTGCACCGATATAAACCATGACTTTGATTGTTGCGCTGCAGAACACAAGCACTTTTCTCAGAGATGGTGATGACACCGAAGGCTCAACATTCGTCTGAGACACAAGTTGGGAAAAATCTGACAGATCGGTGCCAAACCCCAGGGTGTAAGCAATGCTAATGGCCAATCAATTCACAGCAGTTTCTATTCGACTCCATCATCCGCTCCATTCAAGTATGTTAGATTTCAATGCAATGAGGAGGCATCAATACTTAAACACTACATCTACCTTCACAACCAGTTTTTGAATATTCCTGTTTGAAATGAAAAATAAAGCAAATTTGCCAACACTTTTGATTGAAAATCTTGCAGATTTTTGTACTTACAGCTCCTTGGCAGAACTATATGTATTCATGGTAACAAGCTACAAATAAATATTTTAACCAACTCAATGAATGTTAGGGTACGGTTTATTTAGCAGAAATGCACAGCATTTATTGTATGAAAGCACCCTTAATAAGAAGGGACAGATAAGGGAGGTTTACTACAGGATCCGACTGCATACAGTTTGCTTCTAGTGTGTTAGCGTAGAGACACATAGATCTGCACATGCGCTGTAGTCACAAATGGTAGGAGATTTTTACATTATTTGCAAAGTAGCTATTTTTTTTTCCTTTCCAATGCATTGGAACAATAATAAAATAAAAAATAAAAAAAGTTTTCACTGCTGAACCATTGGTGAACCACTCAGTAAGAGGGAAGAGCTACAAGTTCTTCCAGGTTCCTTACCTGGGTTGTCCCAGCAAGAAAATATATTGAATGTACACAGACAGTACACATCTCCTGTGTCTTTTCCACTTCCAAAAAAGGCTCACCATCATTTCTTACATTTCTGAATGAACACTTGTCCAACGAGCAGTTCAAAACTTCAGATCATATGACAACCTGCAAACTATAGTATCCTGGTGCCTAGGTAAACAGTCCACGCTTGACCTGTGCGGTGAGAACCCCGTGTGCACAATGCCAGTACAGAGGAAAAATACCTGCTGCATTAAAAATGAAGAGAATGGAGAAGGTCTTCTTTTAGACCAAGCATGTGCAATCAAACTAGTACAAGACATAACCAGGAGCAACAGAGAAAAAAACAAACCACCAGGATAAGGTATTTTGGAGGGGATATCTCATAACATGTAGATCGTTGTATTTCCAATGTTTAAAGCTTTTTAACAAATGGTACAAAGTGGAATGCATGGAATTGTGAAAAGACTTCTTTAAAAATATCACTCCATTACATCTCGAAATGAACACTTAAAAGGGGTTGTCTCACTACAAGGATTGCTATTTATGTTGAAGATCTCGAAAAAACAAGTCACTTTGCAATATGTGTCCATTAAAGGGGTTTTGCCACGATTTAATGTTGACGTGGGATCCTCCAAAATGGGTATTTAATCACTTTTCTAAATATATGTGATTAAAAAAAGTGAAGCCTCAGAGCTACAGCATTGCTCAGTCCCCCTTAGTTTTCTGACAGTTTACATTAGACAGGACCAGGACACTGACAGGAGTTGATCTGGCTGCACTTGCGGGTTTGCACTTCTTATCTGATGACAGGGAACATGAATGAGCTTTGGAGGGACTGGGGAGAAAAGTGCAGTGTATGAGGCTGTCTGCTGTATAGAGAATACACTGGTTGTAATGTCATTATTTGAGTGAACATTGAAGACGCTCCCTGCTTCCTCGCTCTCTGCTCACCTCCCTATGATGCTGCATGCTGAGTTTATTTTCTCTCCTGAGCAGATAAGAAGGAACTCACTTCTTGACAAAACCCCTTTAACAATGTCCTACCGAATCCTAGATATCCTATCTTGTATGGGCTGCATTAGCTCTTCAGGTCGCTATAACTACAGACCTGTTTGATCTCTCCTGATAGGCTGTCATTGCTGGTCGCTATAGCTACAGACCTGGTGTCCTCAGTAGCTCATCACTGCAAGTCAGTAGAAGCAATTACTTCAAAAATGAAACCGAGAAAACTGGACTGAGGTGAGATGAATCAATGTAGTGAGACAACCCCTTTAAAGAATGAGCAGTCCAAAATTTCAGATCACATGACTAGCTGCAAACTACAGTAATCAGGCGCTATGGTAAACTGTCCATGCTTGCCCTGTCCAGTGAGAACCCTACATGTACAGTGTCAGCACAGAGGAAAAGAAAAACACTCTAGAATAATTGCACATGCATGGTCTAAAAGACGACAAACTACTGCAGAACGTAACCAAGGGCAACAAGGAAAACAACAAACCAAGAGGATCAGTAATTTTGAGGGCAATGTCTCAAAACATGTTCATCAAATGAATAATATTTCCAAAGATTAAAGGGTTTGTCTCACTACAAGGATTGCTTTTTATGTTAAAGATCTTGCAAAAACAAGTCTCTTTGCAATATGTGTCCATTAACAGTGCCCTACCTATTCCTAGATATCCCCTCTTGTATGGGCTTCCTCAGCTCCTCAGGTTGCTATAGCTACAGACCTGTTTGATTTATCCTGATAGGCTGCCAGCACTGGTTGCTATAGCTACAGACCTGGCTTCTACTGCAGCCTAGTGGAAGCCAGTAAACACACCCCTGAATTCAAAGTGAAACCAAGAAAACAGGACTGAGGCAAGATGAATCAATGTAGTGATACAACCCCTTTAAGGCATTAATGTAATTGTGGGAATACCCCTTCAAAGATCCCACTTGGAGAGATTGTACTACAGAAGTTTTACGAAGACCAGTGACAACACATTGATCACATCCATTCATTTCCTATGAGTATTGAAGGCATTGCTGGGTACACCACGGTGGAAACGATCCTATAGAAATAGGATTCATTATTGCCAGAATTCTCACTTTTAACACTTAAAAGGCGTCTGTCACAGTTTTTACTGAAACTTCAGTTTTTCATAAGCTTATTGCCACAAACCACAACACAGTTTTCTATAAGTTAGTTGTCATTACGATTGCCTATATAATACCACAGAATATACCAAACACAGTGGGGGTGCCACAACAACCACTTCTCTGCAATATCCAAATAATGCAATACAAATCTGCAGTTTTCACAAGTTAGCGATCCATTCTTCATACATATAGCCACAGATTTACATTCAATAACCTAACCTATGGAATTATCTGTAAGAGTGCAAAGCCTGAAAACCGTAGCCCTGACTTGATAAATATAACAAAGGTTGATCCTTTGCAAAATGCAGTGTCAACGAACAAACTTTATCCTGCCAACCACTTATAAAAGAAGCAGACGGGCAAAACAAACAAGTCGCTGAGCCTTTTATATGCAATCTCCCCTGTGGAATATTAACCAATTCTGAAATTAAACCAAGCGATAACCTCACTTTGTTCTTTGGAAGAGAGTACTGGAAGTTTACCAGGTAACTTCACTTGAGAACTTTAACCCAATTACTGCTTGAACCAGAGCCTGCATGGCACCAGCACCATCTTGGAGGTGAAGACTAATGTTATCTATCCTATAGGCGCAAAACGTAAAGACATTTCAAACACTAAGACATATGGAATAACCTACTGAATTCTCGCATGCCACAGTGACCAGCACGTGCATAAACTTACCTTGAGTAGCCATTTGAAAAGACAGGTCTGCCCGGATAATTTACATTCCCCGAGGTACTGTCATCCCCAGGCCCATGGCACCTATTCCAAGCATCTGAAATGGTTGACAGAGGTGTACCCAAAGCAAAAATTGGCTTCTGATCTGGCTGTTTCTGAGAGATGTTTGAAGTGTTCAAGTCATAGTGGTACATTTGCCCCCCTGAAGTGCTGACACCGTGCACAGAAATTGCTGATGTTTTGTTACCAAATAGGCCAGATCCCGAAAAATGGCCACCACAATAAACTGGACTAAACTTCTCCTGTTTTACAACCCCAGGAGTACACAGCTCTATAAAGTCCTCTTTTTCAGTCTTCACTTGAGACAACTGTATTTCAGGGGTGGGCAGTAGTATTTCCCCTACACCTGCTTTTGGTGTACAATCCTGCATAATGAGCGGTTTGCAGTCCTCAGTTACTGCGCCAGACGATAAGAGAAATTCTTCATCAGTGGTCAAAGGAGAAAGCAACCCAACTGCGTCATCTTCAAAGATAGGGTCCAATGCCCACGGACTGCCCTTATTATCCCTGGGTGAATCTGGGGGCAGGTCTAGATCCTGTAAAAGGTCAAAGGTGCTTTGGTCTTTGGAATACAACTTGGCAACGCTGCTCCCAATGCTGCCCCCCTGACCCTGTACAGAAGGACTTGCTTGGGCAGACATATCACATTTGATGCCTCCTTTGTCTTCAAGGCCCTCTGGCCCTTTCTCTGAAGCAGGTGGCTTTGCCTGAAGGCTGGCAATGCTCTCTTCCAAAAGCCTGAAATCAGTTTCTGTTGCGGGGACTCCAAGCGGAGCCTGCGGAGTATAGCCAAGTTCGTTGCCCATTACTTTTGTATCTGTCTCCCCCATATAGAGTCCCATTGACAGTGAGACCGCCTTGGACAGATCTGGCTGAGGCACATTGCCCAGACCATTCGCTGGGTCCACACTTACAGCCAGTTGTTGTTGTTGCTGCTGCTGCTGCGGCTGTCTTGTGTCTGGCATTGCTGCAGGTGGTGTTGCACAAGATGTAGAAACGTTCACACAGGCTCCACCTCTGTAGTTTGTAAATAAATCAATCACGTTCCCTGTCTTCTCACTGTAATGTGCGCTCTTCACAGCCTGGGATCCATTGGGTGGCTTTAATAGGTCTTTGGGATCCATGGAGTACCGATGCCTGAGAGGTGACAGAGAACAAAATAAAAGTATAAACTAAGAACAAACAAGCAACAACAATGACAACAACAAACACGAAATCACTGCCTGACTAGCCGGCAGTGCTCTCACCGATGTAACTCTTCATTGCCCTGAAAATAACACACAGGAAGATGATAGAACTGCAAGACGATTAGTAAGATTATTGTACTATTACGTAATAAAGCTGCATTGAAAGACGTGGAAATGGATAGGCTGGAACGTTAACCCCGCGCCATCATCACAGCAAGATAACCTCACAGTCATGAGCGCTGACCAGAGGCTGCCGGCAATGCCTTGCTCTTTACACTGCAGCTGTATCCTCACGCCCTTATGGAGATACATTAATTATATACAGGCTCTTCCTCGTGTCTCTCATCCCATGACTCAAACAATGGAGCTTTTACTGAACACAGTATACATGATGGCAAAACTGAGAAACAAACATACATTGTACAGTGTTTCTAATGAAAGATTAGCAATGCAAATCACTACTTCCTAATCTTCCATATTGTGCCTCCCAGCACATTCACACGCCCGCTTCTGCTAGATGGGGGAATAAAGCGGCCCACTAATTGTACCCCAAGCTGATCAATGCCATCATGAGGCTTCTCATATTGGGATGGATGGATAGATACAGAAAATTTGAAATTTGAAAATTAGATATGAGATGGATAGGTAGACAGACACACACATATATATATATATATATATATAAACACACCACACACACATATATATATATATATATATACATATATATACACACACATATATATATATATACACACACAACAAATAACACACAATCACACACACACAGATAGACAGACAGGAAATGAATAGACTAGATAAGAGACAGATATTGCATAGATCTCCCCATGAATGTGAGTGCTGTCATAGGCTTCTCCAATTACGGAGGTGGTCCATTATCTGCTTTTGCTGTATATGGATAGACGCATATAAAGGTTACTTTGTGGAATATGTTGGTGTTATAAGTCAGTAGGACACTTTATTTAGCTGTGTAGAACTCTAAGGCAACTTTCATATGGCAGAAGTGTAGTCTAAACTCCACCGAAAATCTCTGCGCCTCTTCCTTATACTGCCATGTAATAGAGACCTAATATTATTATTATTATTATTATTATTTATTTTTTGAGCGCCCTTGGTTCCAGAGCGCTGTACATTCAGGTTTCATACATAACATATGCACTAATCTGAACATACATAGCTGCACGGCCCAAAGCCCACTCTCCCTTCAGCCTTGTATATACAATGTAGCAGTAGTAAAACTGGTTTCCATATACAATTACCCCAAATACTGTGACTATTCTCAGGAGAGTACAGTACCATATAATGTGGAGAGGACACTTCAGTCACACTGCCAAATAATCATATAGAAGGACAATAATCTTCATATACTTTCTGTGACTATCCTTAGAAGAGTGTACAGTACAATAAACTGTGGGGAGGATTAAACTTCAGTCACAGTGCATAATATCTATATAGAAAATAAAAAGTCCTTATCTACTCCCGGTGACTATGCTCCGGAAAGCACAGAGACTGTGGGGAGGACTATACTTCATTCACAGTGCCTAATATCCATATAGAAAGACTATAACTCCCATGGACTATTCTCAGGAAAGTACAGAGACTGTGGGGAGGACTATACGCCAGACACGGTGCCTAATATACATACTGAAGGACAATAACCTCCACACATTCCCTGGGACTATCCTCAGGAGAGTACAGTACAATAGGACTATGCTTCACTTGCAGTGCCTAATATCCTCAGTAGAGAGTACAGTACCATAGACTGTGGGAAGGAGTATTCTACAATCATGATGCCTAACATCCATATAGAAAGACTATAACCCCCACACACTCCCTGGGCATATTCTCAGGAGAGTACATAGATTGTGGGAAGGACGATACGTCAAACATGGTGTCTAATATCCAAACAGGACAATAATCTCCACACACTCCCTGGGACTATCCTCAGGAGCGTACAGTACAATAGACTGTGGAAAAGACTATACTTCAATATTGGTGCCTAATATCCATATAGAGGGACAATAACCCCCACATACTGCCTGCGGTTATCCTCAGGAGAGTACAATACACTGTGGGAAGGACTATACTACAATCATGGTGCCTAATATCCATATATACTTCCTAGGACCATCCTCAGGAGAGAGTATAGTACCATAGACTGGGGGAAGAATTATACAATAGTCGTGGTGCCTAATTTCAATATAGAAAAACAATAAGCCCCACATACTCCCTAGAACAATCCTCAGGAGAGTATGGTACCATAGACTGTGAGGAGGACTATACATCAAGTCACTTCCTGATAGTCATATAGAAGGATAAGTCCCACATACTCCCTGGGACTATGCTCAGTACCATAGACTGAGGGGAGGACTATACTTCAGACATGGTGCCTAATATCCATAGACAAAGACTAAGCTCCACATACTCCCTAGGACTATGGTCAGAAAAGTACAATACCACAGAATGTGGGGAGGACTATACTTCAGTCACAGTGCCTGATAGTCATATAGAAGGGTAAGTCCGACATAGCATATTCCCTAGGACTATCCTCAGTGCCATAGACCGTGGGAAGAACTATATGTCAGTCACGGTGCCTGATAGCCGTATAGAAGGATGAGTCCCACGTACTCCCTGGGACTAACCTCAGGACCATAGACTGAGGGAAGGACTATACTTCAGATACAGTGCCTGATACTCATATAGAAGGATAAGTCCCACATACTTGGTGGGACTATCCTCAGTAACAGACTGTGGGAAAGACTATACATCAGTCATGGTGCCTGATATCCATATAGAAGGATAAGCCCCCCATACTCAATAGGACTATCCACAGTACCATAGACTGTGGGGAGGACTATACTCCAGCCACTGCCTGTCATCAATATATGATAATAAGCCCCACATACTCAATAGGACTATCCACAGTACCATAGACTGTGGGGAGGACTATAATCCAGCCACTGCCTGACATCCATATAGGATAATAAGCCCCACATACTCAATAGGACTATCCACAGTACCATAGACTGTGGGGAGGACTATACTCCAGCCACTGCCTGACATCCATATAGGATAATAAGCCCCACATACTCAATAGGGCTATCCTCAGTACCATAGACTGTGGGGAGGACTATACTCCAGCCACTGACCGACATCCATATAGGATAATAAGCCCCACATACTCAATAGGGCTATCCTCAGTACCATAGACTGTGGGGAGGACTATACTCCAGCCACTGCCCGACATCCATATAGGATAATAAGCCCAACATACTCAATAGGTCTATCCTCAGTACCATAGACTGTGGGGAGGACTCTACTCCAGCCACTGCCTGACATCCATACAGAGAGGAGCAGACAGGGATCCCCTCAACATGGTATCTCCCACTCATGACGAGTAATCACTAGCTGAGCTCTGCCAGACGCCGATGACCGCCCTGCTCGCACCCGCCAGTCCGTCCCATGAAGCCACGGGCCACTAGCCAGGCCCCGCCCCTCGCCCTGTTGCGCGCCACACCCCCCGCACATGACGGCGCGCTCCTCAGCCGTCTATTAATATGCGCTGGGCACTGGCAGGCCGTGACGTTACTTGCGGCCCCGCCCCCGCCGCTGTCAGGAAATAAACAGCGTCTCGGTGCTGGGGGGAGCGCGGGCCGTGCACGTCACAGCAACCTGTGGCCGCGGAGAGACTATAACTCCCAGCGAGCGCGGCCACAGTGGCAAAAGTTCCCCGTATGTCTATGGCGCCAGGCACACATGATACGAAGTTGCGCCGGAGAGCGCGGGCTCGCGTCACTTCTGGCAGGCTCCCTCGTCCAACTGGGGCCGCCCGGCAGCGCTTGCCCTTCAGCCGCCATTCTCACAGCGGCTCCACACTACTTACAAGTGCGGGAACGTCGCGTCATGTACCGGACGACACGGAACTTCCCCGGTCTATACGTACACGAGTGAGAGGAGCGGCTTCCGTGGCGCCCCGGGAGCATGGCAGTTCTCGTCCCGTCTCCCCGGCCACGGTCCCCGCCGGACTGAGTCTCCGTGCTGCACAGCTGTTCCTTGCAGTCCCCGCTCCACCGCCCTTCAGTGCTCTCCTCCCCCCTGTTACCCGCCCCGCAGCGCTGACACTTACTCCTCCCGGCCCTTACACTCCGGGCATGTCTCTCGTGTGGGTGGACGGTGCCCCCTCGGCGCGTAGCTTCCAGTAGCCCCAGTGCGCGGTGCAGACGGCAGAGGCGCCCTCGGGGTTGGGAGCCGCCTATCCCGGACATGTAGGGAGGAGAGAGGCAGAGGGCGGCCGCCCGACGGAGGGGGCTCCCTGCGTGCAGGCAGAGGAGGGAGGAGAGGCCGCCCGAGCGAGCGGGGAACGCTGCAACCTGTTGGCTGCTGCCGGCAACTACAGCCCGCGTGTCCGCCGAGCCCCGGCGGCGGAAAGGTTACAGGGCGCTAGGGCATGAAGAGAGCCCCGAGAACTGGAGCTCTGCTTGTTGTCGGGGAATGGAGACATAGGCAAGAGCTGGAAACTTACAGACGCCTCATCTATCATTACTGATGTCTGACTACCCTGTATCCATACACTATAGTAATGAGGGGAGATGGCCGCACTAGCCCAGTACCCCACATTCATTTCTATGGGAGTTCTGAGGAGGGCTCTGCCGGCTGCAGAGGGGTTACAGGACATTATGTCATGGAGACAATGCTGAGAGGTCCCCAGGAGCTCTGCTTGTTGTCTGTTACATAGGTTGCGAGGCCGAAAAAAGATAAGACGTCCATCCAGTTCAGCCTGTTGTGCTATAGTGTTGATCCAGAGGAAGGCAAAAAACCCCATGAGGTAAAAGCCAATTGTCCTCATTTTAGGGAAAAAAAATTCCTTCCCGACTCTATTCGGGCAATCAGAATAAATCACTGGATCAATCCTGGTTACTATAACTTGTTATATTATTACACTTTAGAAATGCATCCAAATCATTTTTGAACTCTTAGTGAACCCACCATGACAAGTTCCTCTAGCAGAGAGTTCCACAGTCTCACTGCCCTTACAGTAAAGAATCTTTCTGTGTTTATGTAGAAACTTTCCTCTAGATGTAGAGGATGCTCCCTTGTTCTGTATACAGTCCTGGGTATAAATACATCTTCGGAGAGCTCTCTATGTTGACCTTTAATGTATTTAAGCATTTTATTATGCCACCTTGTGAATGTGAACATTCTGGCTTCAGTTGAAAACCTACATGGGTGCAATGCTTCTCACAGCTGAGGCAGATCTCTTGGAACCCAGTGCAAGATATGGGGCCCCTCACCTATAATGTGTCATTTCTAGAGATGGGCGAATCGATTTTAACGAAGTGGAATTCATTTAGAATTTCAGGAAAACTTCGGTTCTGCATGAATCCGACGTTTATGGTACTTCGCGGGAACAAATCGTCTTTTTTTTTGTAAAATGGCCGCGGGCACGTGGGGTGACATGGGGCAGAGAACTCTGGGAGGAAGAAAGGAACACCCTCAATAACATGTGCAGACATGAAACAAATCAGCGACCAGCGGGCTTCTGTGATGTCACAGCCATATAAATACGGACACTTCATCTTAAATTCTCACACTTCTCACTGTGACTCCTGTCAATAAGCATTTTGCTGCTGCTACACTATATTGCACTCTTTAGCAAAGAAACTCATTTTTTCAGCTACTTTTCTTGGAGTGAAAGACCTTTACAAGTGTGTGTCATATACACACTTGTTACTCAACCAGCATTATTATTTTGTTTAAATTTGTGGGGTATTCTCCCTAAAGTCAAGGGTGGGTGTACTTCTGTCCCATATATGCCTCAATTACATCTGGTTGTTCTGTAGGGTATTTCATGCCCAAGGCTTAATTTAACCTCTTCATTGTGGGGTAATTTGGACTAAAATACAGGGTGTCTGTTTTTTTTTGGTCCCATATACATCTAAATTACATCTGTTTTTTCTGTCCGGTATTTCATACCCAAGGCTTAATTTAACCTCTTGATTATGGGGTAATTTGGACTAAAATACAGGGTGTCTGTATTTTTTTGTCCCATATACACCTAAATTACATCTACTTTTTTTGTACGGTATTTCATACCCAAGGCTTAATTTAACCTCTTCATTGTGGGGTAATTTGGACTAAAATACAGGGTGTCTGTATTTTTTTTGTCCCATATATGCCTAAATTACATATACAGGGTGTGTGTTTATCATATACAGACATCTTCATTAAACAGAGTCTGTAAATTTTTGATCAAACAGTATGTCAGACAGAGAGGTGGCAAGCTCTTCACGTGCGAGTGGCAGTGGCACAAACGTTCCTGGAACAGGCACAGGTTGCAGCACAGTAAGGGGATGTCGCAGCATTGGTGACTCGGTGAGGCCAGAACTGCCGGTGTCATCTAGCGGCTGTGTGTTGACCAGCAACCCAAGGGTTCTTGATTGGTTGACTAGGTCGTCAACTTCCTCCCAAATGACATCTGACAACCCCAGCCAAGAGTCGGTGGGTTCGTCAGACACAACCCTTAGTTGGCATGGCCCGGAACAGGTCAGTGGCCGTCACCTGTCCTCACCTCAGTCCCATTAGGTTCCCTCAGCCAGAGATCTATGTGGTCTGGGCTCAGCGCCACTATACAGTGAGAATGAACTCTTTGAGGACAGTCAGCAGGTACTTGGCAGCGAAGAGGTGGGGCAGACATCCGCTGCTTCTTGCAGTAGGCGGGAAAGGATGTGGAGAGTGGCATAGGAGGTTTTGTTGTAAGCAGTCAGGCTCTGCATATTGAGACCGTTGAGGAGGATAGCAGTGACGGGAAAACACAAATTGGTGACGATGTAGCCGATCACACTTGGGAGCCGGGTGAAGCAAGGGTTTCATCATCATCGTCGGGAGAAGAGGGTGTCAGCTTGCGCATCAGGCAGTGGCGCAGCCAGCAATTTGGTAGTGTGACTGTGAGTCAGCAGTGTGAGGTCGGGAGCTAAACGGCCACGTGGTAGAAAACCCGCTTCGCAGGTCCAAGAAAGCGGCACGGGCTTACCGAGGCAGCAGTAGTAGTCACTCAGTGCGGAGCATTGGCGGTAAAATCACCTACTTGGCAGTGTGGCAGTTTTTTGCCAAGACACCGGAGGAGCCAAACGTGTATATGTAGAATCTGTGGACAGAAAGTGAAGCGTGGCCAGGGAGCTAACGTTGGCACCAGGGAGCTAACGGCACCATGGCCCTGTGTCAACACATGCAGCGTCACCATCCAGTGGCCTGGGAGAAACGTGTCACAGATGGGGTGGTCCATCCTGCCACAGCAGCAGCACCCAGTGGCACGCATGCCATTTCAGCCAGTCAAGGCTCGACCACCTCTGCCAAAGGGAGCGGTTTGTCTTTCCCATCATCTACCAGTCCAGATGTTCCTGCCAGCAGTCGTTCACTGAGGCAATTGCCAAGAGACAGCAGTATGGGTCCAACTATCCTAAGGTGCAAAAGCTGACCGTGCTCCTGTCCAAGTTGTTGGTACTGAAGTCCCTCCCTTTCCAAGTGGTGGACTCTGCACCGTTCAGAGAACTAATGGCTTGTGCCGAGCCAAGGTGGAGAGTCCCAAGCCGTAATTTCTTTTTGAAAAAGGCAGTACCAGCCCTGCACAAATATGTAGAACAGAAGGTGGGCCAGTCCTTGAGCCTATTGGTGTCTTCCAAGGTGCATGGCAGCGCGGACGTGTGGAGCTGTAACTATGGTCAAGGACAGTACATGTCCTTTATGGCCCACTGGGTTAATGTGCCCAGCCACACCAGCGACTTGGACAGGAGACGCAGCTTTCTCCTCCACGTCAAACTGCCGTTCCTGTGCCAATGTGTGCCTCATCCTCCACCACCACCTCAACCTCCACAAGTCTAAGTGCTGCTCTATCATACCACATGTGCAGGGCACAGCGGTGTCACGCTGTTCTACACCTGGTTTGCCTGGGCGAACGAAGTCACACAGGGGAGGAACTGCTACGCGTCATGCAACACAAAATCAATGTGTGGCTTTCTCCACGACAACTGCAAATTGGAACCATGGTGACAGACAATGGAAGGAACATGGTGTCTGCACTGCACCGAGGAGGGCTGAGCCATGCGCCCTGTATGGCGCTCCTGTTCAATCGGGTTGTCAAAAGGTTCCTGAAGTCTTCTACCCATCTGCAAGATATTCTAAAAATGGCCAGGACTACGGGATGAATAACGTCATTCCACTGCTTCATATCCTGCAACAGATGCTGCAAAATCTGTCTGGTCAGGGGACTGGAGACGTGGCGACTACATCTCATGGCCACGTGAGTCCAGTGGGGGCTGAGGAGGACATTGGAGCACAAACAGTGTCTGGCGAAATGAGTGGTTTTTCTACTTAGGTGACAGGAGAGGAGGAGCAGTCGGAGGAGGTAGAGGGAGATTAGGAAGACAAGGCAGATGACCCAGACACACCGTGGCAGTATACAGCGGAGATGGAGGCAGGCAGTAACTCAGAGTCACTTGCGCAGATGGCCCTCAGCATGCTGATTTGCCTCGCTAGTGACAGCCAAGTAGTCACAATCTGGCAGAGGGATGACTCCTGGCTCTCCACCCTCTTGGACCCTCGCTACCGGTCCAAAATGGGAGCCTTTATTCCACCTGCCGAGAGGGAGGAGAAACTCGCGTACTATAGAGAAATCCTATGTAGTCAGTTGGCCGCTGCCTATGTGCGTCATCATCCATCCTCTGGCAGGTCTTACCAGGGGCTTCCTCGTCGCTCACGTACTACTGCCACAGCTGCTGGGGGGGGAGGGGTTGGAGCAGTTCCAGCTCCTTCAGCAGCAGCCTAAGTCTGGAGTTGTTGATGAGCAGCTTCCTTCACCCACCTAGTGAGGAGATTACTGACCAACAGCAGCAGCAGGACCTGGAGAAGACCCCGAACCAGCAGGTGGTGGCCTACTTGGACATCACTCTGCCACTCCAGATAGAAGATCTACTGGGCAGCCAAATTGGATGTGTGGCCGCAACTTGCCAAGTTTGCACTTGAGATGCTGTCCTGTCCGACCAGTAATGTGGCATCAGAGCGGATGTTCAGTGTGGCGGGGGCCATAGTTACCCCAAGGAGAACTTGCTTGTCAACCCGAAATGTGGAGAGACTTACCTTTGTCAAGATGAATCAGGCGTGGATCAGCCAGGATTTCCACACACCAATGCCTTATGTATCAGATTAGATCAGTCATGATGCCTCAGCAAAACTTTCAGAAATGAGTCTGGATTCAAACTACCTGGCTCAGCTACTATTATAATGCTGCCACCCGCCTGATGCCACACATCTGCTGCCAGCTGCTTCATCTACCACCCACCATCTTTAACAGGGACTGGTATTGCCACCCACCTCCACACTGTGTCATTGTGCCAATCTGTGGCCTACTCATGCTGCTGGCACCGCCACGCTGTGTGATTGTGCCACTCTGTGGCCTACTCATGTTGCTGCCACCTCCATAATTTGTCATTGTGCCACTTTCTGATCTCATGTTGCTGCTGTCACCTCCACACTCAGTGTGCCACTGTGTGGCCTACTTATGTTGTTGCCACCTTCTCAACCTGTCATTGTGCCACTCTGTGGTCTAGTGATGTTGCTGCCACCTTCTCAACCTGTCATTTGCCACTCTGTGGTCTAGTGATGTTGCTGCCACCTTCTCAACCTGTCATTTGCCACTCTGTGGTCTAGTGATGTTGCTGCCACCTAAACACTCTGTGATTTTGCCACTCTGTGGCCTACTGATGTTGCTGCCACCTTCTCAACCTGTCATTGTGCCACTCTGTGGGCTACTGATGTTGCTGCCACCTACTCAAGCTGTCATTGTGCCACTCTCACAATCAGGATCAGGATTGTCTGGAGTGGATACAGAACAAAGAAGACATACAAATATCCCATGTACTGGTCATCTCTGTTTTGGATCAAAAAGAAGGGCAACATGATCAGTGACGTCAACGCAAAATTACTGCCGACACCCTCTCCACTCTTTCGGGGGGCTCTACATGTATCAGCGTTTAAAAGAGCAGGTTTTGTCATAATCTGTGGAATCATCTGATGTTGGTGTAAAAGGAGTGCGCTCTTTGAGGCTATAGTAGGATCTTGTTCCTCAGCTCGGTTCTTTCCAGCTGACGCTGACATTACCTTGTCCGGCTGCGTTCCCACTTCAGTTATTTGGTCAGTTTTGGCCTTGTAACTGCCCAGAGAAGTGAAGTGTGAAGCGATTCTTGTACCAGCGCCTGTCATCTGCGTGTCTTACTAAAACACAGCATTGTATGAAGACCAAACCACACTCCCTATGAATATTTAAGCATGGCACAATGTTCTACAACACCCTACAGGCTCTCTGCAGCCAGGAAATAGCTGTTTTTTAACACAATTCAGCGTGAATAAATTTGGGTCAAAAATTATTTTGATGGAAAATTTGGCGAATCGAAGTTTTGAGAAATTTGCTCATCTCTAGTCATTTCTAATAATGATGTCTGACAAGCACTAGGGCCGGGGTGTGAGATGGGATACACCCCTGTATCCATAGATAGAATCTACTTTACATTAAAGGGGTTTTGCCACGATCTGATGTTGACGTGGGATCCTCCAAAATGGGTATTTAATCACTTTTCTAAATATATGTCATCAAAAAAAGTGAAGCCTGTGAGATCTACAGCCTGACTAAGATGCCCTTGGTTTCCTGACAGTTTATATTAGACACGACCAGGAGCTGATCTGGCCACGCTTGCGTTGTTTGTACTTCTTATCTGATGGCAGGGAACATGAACGAGCTTTGAAGGAACTGGGGAGAAAGATCTTGTATCTTTTGTATAGAGAATCCACTGGTTGTAATGTAATTATTTGAGTAAACATGCAGACACTACTTAGTTCTCTGCTCAGCTCCCCTCCCTCTCCTCCTGCAGCCTTAGTGAAGAAGGAATGAAAGAAGGCTGCCTGCTGAGCTTATCTTTTCTCGTGAGCAAATAAGAGGGAGAAATAAAATGCATATAGCTTGTGTACAATACAGTTCTCCTCTGTGGATTAGCAAAACAATGTTTGCTCAACTACAGAGACTGAGTATCAGGAACATGCATGGGAGGTGGACTGATGACATCACAGAGGAGGTACTTGTTTTTTTTGAAACATAGAAACACAACACCTCTTTTTTCAGCCCTCACGAGGGGAGTATCAGCCTGTTGGGTAAGGAACTCACTTCTTGGCAAAACCCCTTTAAGGAGGCCACCTCACTAGAATGGGGAGATGGCTGCACTAGCCCAGTACTTCCCATTCATTTCTATGGGAGTTGTGAATACAGCTCGCTTCTTCCCTCCTCTTCTCCGGGTATTCAGGAGAGCTCTGCTGGCAGCGGAGGAATTACAGGATGTTATGTCATGGAGACGATGCTGAGTGTTCCCCAGCATCTCTGCTTGTTGTCAGTGAATGGAAACATCCTGATTTTAGCTGAAATCTACACTGGTGCAATGTTTCTCACCGTCTATACGAACAGGCATAACTCGTAGCTCCTGGGCTCCTCACCTATCTTGTCATTTCTTATACTGATGTCTTACAAGTACTTGGATGGGGTAAATCCCTGTATATATAAGTAGAATCTTCTTTACATTAACCAGTTCCTGGCCGGCCCATTTTCTCCCCTTTTAGATCAGGCATCTATTTTTTGGTAACACAAGGGAAAATTGTTAAAAAATGCTGTTTTTTCACTTTTTAATTTTTTTTTATTTTACAGCAAAAGTGGCACTAAAATAAGTTTTGTATTTGTGTCCCTTTTCCGTCACAGACATTTATATTTAGGTGATGTAGCAACCACCCTGTTTTCTTGAGAGACAGCTATAGTTCATAGCCGACTTCCCACCCGTGCAGCTGCAATCTCTGCATAGACATTTTAAAACGACTGTGCACAGTTAAATGTCAATGGCCAGTCAGCACCTAGTTAAGGAGGCCCCCTGCTAGTAAAACAGAGAGATGGCCACTCTAGCACATTACTCTAGCACATTTATCTCTATTGGAGTTTTGAATACAGCCCGCGTCTTCCCTCACCTTCTCCACTAGATACCGAGGCTTGCTTTGCTGGCAGCAGAACTGTTACAGGACATCTGCTTTATGTAATGTATGGAGGTAGTGCTTTGAGATGCACGGCTACCAGATACCCACCTAATCCACAAGAAATGTGAAAGCTGAAAACCTAGACAGGTGCAATGCATTTCACAGTTTAGAGATTTACAGTCTATGCAGACAGGCATACCTCATAGCTCCTAGGTCCTAATGCAAGATATGGAGCTCCTCATCTACCATGTTTCATTTCTAATACTGATGCTTTACAAGCACTAGGGCCGGGTTGTGGGAATGGATAGACCCTTGTATCCATAGATAGAATCCACTTTATTTTAAGGAGGCCACCTTGGTAGGAGAACGGGGAAATGACTGTGCTTGCGCAGTTCTCCCCATTAATTTCTGATGGGGACAGTAAAAATAAGCACTTTTGCAATTGGTTTGCATTACCTAAATAACTTAGTATAGCATATATGAGCTCATGTGTGCATCTATAGCTATTTCTGCAGCAGGGGGACGGGGAATGCCCCCTTTTCTGTGGTTGGCTGATTGACATCTCATTCAGTCTGTTCGGACATGCCCCCTGGATGGGACACGCCCCCTGAGCTGTCTGGTTACCTGCACTCTGTGCTTACTCCCCTCTAAGTTGTTGAAATTGAAAGTGAAACGAACTGCCTGTGATGAGTGTGTGTGTGTGTATGAAAAAGGCTGTCTCAGCTCCTCTATGCCCCTTCTCCCAGTGATAGAAAATAGATATAGCGAATGCGTTGTATCATTATCCAATAATGTTGATAGCCGTGGAGTATCTACTTTTTCATTCTAATGTATTAAGCAGGAAATACAAAAACAAAAGGAAAGAGTTTCGGTCGGTCCCAGATCCCTTCTACGGAATGATAGAAAGAACCTCGAGCTGGGGAGAGATGTGTAGTGGTCACCTTAGCCACAGGAGCGATAAAGGTCAGTATGGCAAAAGGACAGCCAGTCTCCCCCCATATCTGTAGGTGCCTCATAGCGAGTGGGAGAGAGTCATTCGCTGGAGCGTGTGAACCTCCTGGAACCAGGAAGATATGGAAGGATCTGCTGTAGATAGCCACAACCTCGGGATAACCATTTTGGCTGCTAGAATCAGAAATGATAGCAGGTGAGCCCTAAGAGAGGTGGACAAGAGGGGAATGTCGAAAAGCAACAAAGTGGTGGGGTCATTCTGTATCCTCAGCCCAGTGAATAAGTTCCAACACTTTACACCAAAAGGGCTGAATCATTGGACAACTCCACCATATGTGAGACATAGTACCAACATCCACTCTACATCGCCAACAGATATTAGAAGCCCCAGAGTATATAGAGTGTAAGAGAGCCGGAAGCCTGTACCAGCGTGTGACAATTTTATAATTCAATTCGTGAGCTTTGACGGGTATAGATGATTTATGTATTAGAAAGAAAGTTTTATTTCAGCTCTCAGTGGAAAGCTCTCTACCCAGTTCCCTTTCCCGTCAATTCTTAGAATGTACTCCAGCACTCTTAGACCACATGAGCAGTATAGATTTTTCAATATAAAATATAACCTTTGATTATAGCATCTTCTTTAAAACATACATATGGACACATGCACCTTAAAACAAACGTGAAACTACGCGTTTTGGCAATACAGCCTTATTCCAGTTCCCTTTTCTGAAAGGGGTATTGCCCTTGCCGGACGACTGTAGCATCCCACATATCCTGTAGAGTGTATACTTCCCCTTAGGGCCCTTCAGACACCACGTCTCAAAAGATGAAGGAGACCTATGTAGGTCTAAAGCAGTGTTTTTCAACTCCAGTTCTCAAGACTCACTAACAGGTCAAGTTTTCAGGATTTCCTCAGTATTGCACAAGTGATATAATTATTGTCAGTGCATTCTGCACAGGGGATATAATAATGGTCAGTGTATTCTGTGGGTGAGCCTGAAAACATGACCTGTTGGTGGGTCTTGAGGACTGGAGTTGAGAAACACTGGTCTAAAGAGAGTCGGTTGGCGAGGTAAAAACTCCGGAGCTGATAATAACCTAATCTGGGAAAAGCTGTCCATGTTGGGTCACCTGTCAGTTCCTGGTAAGATCTCAGGGATCCCTCAGAGAGTACGCTACCAAAGAGCAAAGAAGGCACCTCTCTGCCTTGAAATTTAATAATGGTCCAGGATAGAAATCTCGGATTATTGGGGTTACTGACAAGCGACGTGAGGGGACCCCTCAGGCTAAACATTCTAGAGGGAAATGATCTACAGACCAAGATATAGATTTGGTCTATCAACGGGACATTACAGAAAAGTTTTTTTGGCATAGGAGGGGTGTTAAACATGGCAGCGCCAGCGTGGGGGCCCCATAGCATAATGTTTCAAGCTGAATCCATAATTTCAAAAGACTATTATGAAAAGAATCCAAGGTGCGGGTCATAACCGCTGCCAGATAATAGGTTAGAGGGTCCAGCAGTGATAAGCCGCCCTCCAGTTTAGGTCTCTTGAGAACGGAATATGCCAGCCTGGGGTGCTTCTTAGTCCACACAAACTCCGAGAATAACTTCTGCAGGGTTGCAAAGTAGGTTTAGGGAAGTAAAATGGGGACAGTTTGAAATAGGTATAAAAGATGGGGCAGAATATTAATTATTAAAATATTGATACGTCCAATCCAAGAAAAGTTTTTTTTTTATCCCATTTTAATAAGTTCTGGGTGATGGTGTTGAGCAGGAGTGTGAAGTTGAGCTCGAAGGTTTTGTTGAGGTTAGCAGGATGTTAGGAAAAGATGTAGTCCAAGTAAATGAAAAAGTGGATTTTAGCGGTCTGAGGGTATGGTCTGGGATGTTCAAATTTAGAGCAACGCTTTTTGCCATATTGACTTTGTGATGGCTTAGAGATCCGTATTGCTTCAGAGCCCTGAGCACCGCTGGCAGCGATTCCTGGGGGTTTGAAAGGTACAGTAGTAGGTCATCTGCGAAGGCAGAACATTTGACCTGATGGTTAGCAATTTGAATGCCATGGATAGAATCATCCGACCTTATCACTTGCATTAGATGCTCCATAACCAAGATGTAGCGTCAGGGGGACAAAGGGCATTCCTGCCTGGTACCATTGCTTATGACAAGGGGGGAGGAGAGTGAGCCATTAATGCGTATTTGTGCCTTAGGGGAGTGATACAGTGCGAAGATTCTGTTCATCATTGCCAGACCTAGTCCCATCTGCTCCAAGACTCTTTTCATAAACAACCAGTTCACCCCGTCGAAAGCCTTTTCGGCATCTAAGGATAAGAGCACACAGGGATGTTTGGTATGTTGAATGCAATGGATTAGTGAAAAAGTTTTTAAAGTATTATCCCTCGCCTCCCTGGAGGGAACAAACCCGACCTGGTCAAGGTGTATTAGAGAACCCAATAAGGGGCTAAGTCTCAAGACAATCAATTTAGAAAAAAGCTTGGCGTCCGTATTGATAAGGGAAATGGGCCAGTAGCTTTGGCACAGAGCCGGGTCCTTTCCCTCCTTCGGGATCACCGTGATGTACGCTTGCAGGAAAGCAGGATCAAAGCATGAACCCGAAGATCCCATATTGAAGGCCTTAAGGAGAGTGGAAAGATCATCACTTAGAGTTTTGTAGAATTTAGCAGTAAAGCCATCAGGCCCCGGGCTCTTTACCTGATGGGAGGGTTGAGATTGCTCTCTTAAGTTCGTCAGCTGTAAATGGCTCCTCCAGAGAGGCGAGGGATTGTGAATCTAGTGGCGGCAAAGCTGTTTTTGACAAATAATGTTGCACAGAGGCATGATGAGTCTCCGAGTCAGACAAATTCTCTGTTTGGGGGAGATTGTATAAATCAGAGTAGTATGAATGGAAAGCCTTCAAAATCTCTTCAGTTAAGTGGACTAAATGACCTTCTGAAGTTTTGATAGAGGGAATGAATAGAGAAGCCCTTTTATCACGAAGTGCCCGAGCCAAACACCTACCAGGTTTATTGCTCCAGGTGTAGAGGGAGCTGGAGCAAATCTATGTTTATGCTTCAGAAGCTGGAGGATTTCATGACGAGTACGTATAAGATCTCTCAAGTCCGACTCTGAGCCAGTGGACTTGTATGTCAACTCGCGGGCACTTAAACATGAAAGAAGGGCTTGTAATTCATTAGATATCTCCCTTTTAACTAACATTTTTTTTAAAAAATTTTTTACACTTAGTAATGTATTAGCATATTCATATATGCTTATACATGATAATCTGTGTCAGTTTGACACAGGCAGTGATTAGGACAGCACACAGTGCGTCCTAATCACTGGCTTCATACACAGACAGCTCTGGGGCCACGCTAGGTCCCCAGAGCTGACTGTGCAGCCGATCCCTGAGCTCTGTCGGGTGACCGGGCGTTCCGATCACCCGACAGAGCAGGAAAACCCTTTGATTGCGCTGTGGTAACGCACCGCCGCAATCAAAGGGTTAAAGTATCGGGTTGCGGAGGTTTCCTCTGCTGCCCGATACCTGCAGAAGATGCTCTGGGATCGGCGCCGTGTAGTACATCCCAGATCCCAGCACAATTGCGGCGCCGGGCGCCGCAAACGCCGATGTCTGCTGCGACGGCTAAAGACGGCGCTGCGGACAAGCGACTTGAGATGCCCGCCGTCAAAAGACAGTGGGCGGTCGTTAAGGAGTTAATTGCATAACCAAAATAGGCCTACAAACGTCAGGCCAGTATTTTACAAGGAGCAGAAATTGCACTGCAATGACCAAAGTGACATAGAGGAAGGCCAGTTTACCCTGGGGGTTACAGAAAACATTAGCTTGAAGTCGCAAAGGCATGTGTAAGAAGCAGAACATTACCTAAAAAAAGAGATGTCACAGGAACAATTCTTCATTATGGAGTAGTTGGCGGCAAGCTCCCATGCCACCCTCAAAAAGAGTCGCTTCATCAGGTGCACTAGCTTATATTAGTGAACTAGTAAGTTTTAAATAAAGCGAGAAGGGCAGTAGATATTATAAAAAGCCCACAATAGTGTATAGGAAGATGGTGAGAAAGAGTGCACAAAAGGGGTGAGAGAAGAAAAGAAAAGGGAGACTAAAAGAGCATGGTGGTCCCTTTGTTCAGCGATGGAGGATTGGAGAGTGGAAATCTCTGAACCCTTTCTTGGAGGGTAATAATGTCAGATTGCACAGGTATTAAGTCCTGTCTCCAGGTTTGTTGCAGATCATGGGCCAGTTGTTTCATGTCAAATTTGGAAGGGATCAAGGACAGCAGAGCTCATAGTTCCGGGTGAGCTGCCAATTTTGTGGAGAGCCTCCTAAGGGGAGGGAAGGCCTGGATCCCATGTTGTGGTTTGAGAGTCACTGGGATGGCAGACCGGGGCTGCACTTGATTACCGGGGACTGAGCGCGGGACAGGTTGGGCTACCGCCCCAAGTGGAAGAGTTCGGGCTTGAGTGCCATGATGGGACATGGTGGGCCAGTGTTCGAATAAGGAGTTGCTCCTCTCTTGTATGTTTTGAGGAAAGTAAGGCTTTAGTCGTATTCTGAGAGTCATGAGAATAGGCTGTGTCAGCCGAGTTCTCCAGCATAGGACCATGGCTGCTGTGTAACAAGGTGCTAGAGGTTTGCTGAGCGCCCTGCAGATGTTCGGATGAGG
The DNA here is from genome assembly GCA_025379985.1 of Phyllomedusa bahiana. Lineage (NCBI taxonomy): Eukaryota > Metazoa > Chordata > Amphibia > Anura > Hylidae > Phyllomedusa > Phyllomedusa bahiana. The sequence continues at coordinate 144,289 of JAODAL010001432.1, forward strand.
GCCTCAAGGTAGTTGTCAAGGGTCCTCTGGTTGGCAAGACTGAGGCAGTGGCAGGCAATTCTGGAGCAGGTGAGATGGTTCATCCAGAGGAGGCCTATAAGTATTGAGAAATGGACACTGATGGTATGTCCTGTGAAGGGGCGGTCAGGACCCCGCACCCTCTTGTGAAGGAGCTGATGTGGTATCACTGAGGTCCTCCGCTGCCCAATTAATAGAGCCATTAGCCTGGACAGTTGAATATGGACTTGCTGCAGGCAGGGATAACAGTGCAGTGGCCCAGGGTGATGCCTGACCTTGCTGCCTTTGAAGTAATAGGATGGGAGATGTACTGACCGTGTAGTTGAGCAGGATCCCCTTTGGAGTTGTCCCTCCAAGTGGCCCTGAATAGCTCAGATGGCCGCGTCTCCGTATGATGCGCGGACCCAGCTGCTTACTGAAGCCCTCCGGCGCTCCGAGACAAGACGAAGCAAGATGGCGTGGAGAAGGAGGTCGATCTGTTTCCCAGTGATGCGCAGGGATCCAGGAGTGCTTCGGCTGCCGCCTATGCTACAGCTTCCTCCGGCCCCCGCGCCGAGGTCGGTGGACTGCGTCGCTACGCGCCGAAAGATCCATCTGCTCCACAAGATGGCGCCGCCTGTGTTGAAGCACGGGAAGGCTGCCAAGTAGTGGCAACGTCGCGGGACCTGGAGCAGGGTGGGGACTGGTGGTAAGATGTCGGGTCCGCCAGTGAAGGCAGTAGTGCACTGAACGTCTGGTCCGCAGACCACAGAGCTTCCTTTCCTGGTCTTCGTCCCGCAGCTGTTAGATGGGGTCCCTGCTTGCCGCGTGTCTCATCCAGCGGGAAAGATGACGCCTCTGGGGACTGATCCTCCATGAGGGCCGATAAGGAAGAAAAAAAACTTAGAGATCGGAATCCCATCTGCCGCAGGCGTCTTGGCCGTCTTAGGAGCCCTTTTTGAGTGTTTGCTGCCCATATTAGCTGCTGTGCAGGGATAAAATTAGTGGATCCTGGATGGAGCTCATCTTAAACACGTCTTGCAGCTCACATAGCTATCCACGCCCCCCCCCCTGCATGGAGGTTTTATCATATCTGCGCCAATTGTGGGGGAATCATTTGCAGGTGGGGTACACTAAGAAGAAAAAGCAGTGATTTGCTTTCACAGCAGTGACTAAAGCAGTAACACTGGTGTGAGTACGTAGGCTGAAGGAAATGGCTTGAAGGGTATCAACACAGGCCATGTTGTTGGTATACGGTTTTAGCAATGTGATGAAGTTCTGTTTTAATACAGAGTTAAAGGGTGTGGAGAAATTTAAATGCTGGCAGGAAGCATCCAGTAGTATAATGTTGACCATGTTAACCATGAAGGCTGTAGAAGAGTGAATAAAGCAGGTGATACCTTGCATAGGCTGAGTATATATGATGGTAAGCTTTTGAGAGTACTTGCTCTCTTTGTCAGACATGATGTTATACAAGAAATTGTAACTTTTTATACACCTTAGTTAGTGGTCTTCAAAAGATCTTAAAACTTTAAAAATAGCAGAAGCAAAAATAGTAGAAGCAGAGAAGTTATTTACAACTGGTCAGAAAATGATCAACCTTGCTGTTATCGGTTTGCTGTCAGGTAGTTATTTGTGGCCTTCTATTCGCTGTCAGGTAGTTATTTGCAGCCTCCTTAGACAGAGCAGTTCACAACTAAGGTGACATGAAGAGTGGATATTGTGCCCATATTGCAGAGTTTGAAATGTTTGCATTAGCTTATATCTCCATTCCTTTCTCTCCATCTGTGTCTTTAAATGTCCCATTTTAACCATAATCTGCAAATCTTCAATTGAGTGCTCCTTCTTGAAGAAATGTGCGGCCACTGGGAGATCTGTGCTGCTGTTAGTAATAGTAAATTGGTGTGAATTAATTCGCTAATTAAGTCTCAGCCCTGTTTCCCCCACATAGAAGCTAGTGGTGGGATGTTGCCCACACATGATCAGATACACATTTTGGAAGACCTGCAGGAAAATGTGCCCCTGGTCCTGTGTACCTGTTGTTACTGTGAGATGAGTACATTGTCAGAGGTGTGAATGTTGGTCCTAAGGTACACATTGGTGAAAGTTGTTTGTGGATTTTGTAGTGTCACCATTAGAAGTTGTACTTGAGAAGGAGATTTCACATCCAGCCCTTGTCTTACCAGAAAAGGGGTTGGTGAACAATTCTATTGTGAAGGCTTTATGTGAGGTTTACAATCAGTATTTGAGGGGTGGAGGGGGCGAGGAGGTTGGTCACATCACTAGGTAAGGAGGCCTTTATAACAGATGTGGATATACAATCAACTTTCAGGTGGTTATATTTGTCAAGAGATATACGAGGTTTATGGGTTGTTTTTTTCATGGGGGGAAATAACATGTCGATATTTGCCTTGTGAATCTGTGGTTTGGAGTACCGTCATAGGTCAGTTTGTCCATCTCTTAGAAGATTTCAGGTGTCAGTAGACCATAAAAAGCCCAGAGCCCACCCTGAGGTTGGTCTTCTTGGAAATTAACACTCAGAAAAGGGGTGTGTCTCCTTTCTGAGAAAAAAGTAGTGGTACTGAAGAAAGTGGTGCAGATCAGGAGGAGAAAGGAAAAGGTCAAATTAAAAAAAAACCTCTTCACTGTTGGTCAGCAATTGAATGTGAGGACATTTCTAGCAGAGCTGTCATTATGTAGTACAGGAGGCACTAAAACTTAATCTCTAATTACTGTGGAGTTGACTACTATCTATCAGTGCTTGGAAATGTAGGGGGTGGGACCATCCCCTATGAACAATTACTGTGTATGTGTGTGTATATATATATATATATATAATTTGTTTTAAGCAAGCGCAAGTGACCATCGTTAATGGCAGGTACGTGTCGCTGAGGTGGCTGATTTCAGTGAAGTCTTGGCCCAGTTTTCACAAATGTCAGTCATCTATGCTACTGACATTGGTTTAATTTATTATAGCTGCTGATGTGACTGATCTGGGCTGGGGTGCAGGCAGCAGCTGAGGAAAAGCGGCCAGTATACATTGATACCGGCCACTTTGCCCGCTGAAGGCAGTAGTGCGATTCAATAATGTCATCGCACCACTGCCTGTACTAGGCCCTAAGCCTATGCCTAGGCTTGGGGCCTAGTAGACACCGGAACCGCCATCCCAAAGCAGGTGGCGTGATGAAGACAGGTGTTCAGCTTGGGAACAGCCTGGAGAGCCAAGGTGAGTATTATTATTATTATTTTTTTAAAAGGGGAGTAATACCTATCATAACTGGCCCTATATACCTGACTATCTGCTATGACTTGCCCTATATACCTGCCTACCTGCTATAACTGGCTCAATATACCACACTACCTGCTATAACTTGCCCTATATACCACCCTAGCTGCTATAACTGGCCTTATATACCTGCTATGACTGGCCCTATATACCTGCCTTTTTGCTATAACTGACCCTATATACCTGCCCACTTGCTGTAACTGGCCCTATATACCTGCCTACCTGCAGTAACTGGTCCTATATACCTGCCATAACTGTACCTATCTACCTGCCTACCTACCAGAAAGGGCCCTATCTACCTATCTACCTGCCTACCTACCATAAAGTGCCCTGTCTACCTGCCTACCTAATAGGAGGGGCCCTATCTACCTGCCTACCTACCATAAGGGGCTCTATCTACTTACATACCTACTAGAAGGGGCCCTATACTGAAGGGGTACTTTACCTACTTAATAGGAAGAGTCTGCCTACTTATCTAATTTTTAAGATCTAACCTACTTAAAAGAAGCGTCTTCTTATGCGCCTGTCTAATTTGGGGCGGCTGTCTACTATATGGAGTGTGTTCCTACCAACTGGTACCACTTAGTTTGCCAAAGGCAATCTTAACCTCAGAAAACTCTCTATGATTAATTAATGTTTAACTTTTATTACTTTAACTATAATCAACAAAATAGAGTGCTATTAAAATTGTATCACCAGATCCATACCTCTAGCCCCTGATGATGTCAGTTCTCTGGTGAGACATGTAGGGGAGGTTTGGCATCTCATTTTAATCAGCAGCCAGATTCCTCCTAATATCAGCTTGCTGCAGAAGACTGCTTTCCTGGCCATTGCAGATTTATACAACATTTGATTCTTGTAGGTAGTGATTCTTGTAGGTAGCAGTTGTGACTTACTCCGGACAATTAGACATTTCTCAGAGAGGGAGTGCACTTTTTTATTTTATTTCCCTTCTGAAGCTCGAGTTACTGCCAGTAATTATTAATATAGTGAGGGAGTTAATGTATCCCCTGATTTCTATGAATTGGAGATATATTGTTTGAGAGGCTTGAATTACCACTTCTATATCTATGATCTGGTCAGAAGGAGGTTGCTCTGTGATTTTAGTAAGGGAGTTCATTAACCTCGAATTTCTATGAGCCTGAGATATATAGATACACACTGATAGAGATGAGATAGATATCATTGTTCGATGTCTAGACATTGGCTTTAGGATTAAATCTTGGTGAGGATCTGGTGATGCAATTTTAATAGCACTTTATTTTGTTGATTATAGTTATAGTAATAAAAGTTAAGTATTAATTAATTATAGAGAGCGATCTGAGTTTAAGATTGCCTTTGGCAATCTAAGTGGTCTTGTTATGTCACTCAGATCCCTCTTTTCCAATTCCCATTTGTTGTGCAAGTTTTCTACCTACTAGTGGCACAAATGTGGGCTCAATAATCTGATCGGGACACTTTCACTGTTTGGAGTCTGTGTGTGTGGTAAATTCTGCAGGGATTTATGGCTGGGAGAAGTCATCATAACGGTCTGAACCAAAGAGAACAACTCATCAGCTAAGACGTCACCTGTAAATCTCTAAATGTAACTGCCCTGTAATCACTTATACGGCTGCAGAGCCTATGTACAACTGCATGGTGGAAATAGTGGTCTTAGTGTAATGGTTTATATTCAGTAACAGTACAATGGTATTATTTAGACGTTTATGTTGGTGATATGTGGTCGTGATGTGTCAGTATTATTTGGTCCTTGTATATTGTTGTTATTGGAATTATTGGTCTTGGTATATTGATTTGGTCAATGACAGTATGGTGGTATTAGCCACTATATGGTAGTGGTATGTAGGGTATTATTTGGTCTCTGTGTATTGTTGTTATTGGTATTGGTATACTGGTTTGCTCAGTAATATTATGAAGGTATTAGTCACTACATAGTGGTGATAATGTGGCACTTGTATTGACACCCACATAATAGAGATAACATGTTTAAACTGTTCAGTATAAACTCCAACATAAACTAAACCCATAAAACAAAAGGCACAATTGCATTTTTTTCCTGTTCACCCCACAACATTTTTTGGAAGGGGAGGGGGGGAGGCAAGAGGGAACAGATGCTTTGGCTAAATAACTTGTTTTTGTGGCCCCATTTGAAATTAATTTTATTCTATTGGACGATTCCTTTTAATAGAAATAACTGTCTGCAGCATGCTACACCACAGACATCCGCCACGCCAAGTAGGGAACCTGTTGTTGAAAAGTTTTGGTCCATAGACTATGTATGAGTAGGGGGCCGAAAGCTGAGGTTTTGCACCTGGGCCCATGAGTCTTCAGCTAGGCCCCAGTCCTCTACAATACCTCCCTCACTATTTTTCAAAGGGCCAACATTTTTAGTTTTACCCTTTTTACTACTTACATAGTTTAAAATATTTTGAGGTTAGTTTACTCTATTTGGCAATAGAAACACAGATAACATTTAGTAGGATCATTGCATTAGTTATTTTAAAATAAATTGCTCTTGCAACCATAGAAAATTATATTTTATTATATTTTCAGAGAAGCCAGTTTTACACATGATATATTAAACTTTTTATACTTATGTTTTAGATTTTGTTTATTAATAAAAATGTACTTATGCAGGTACTACATGTTGTAGCTATACACAAGATCTATATGAACTGCATCTTTTACAATTTGCACAGTTCAGAGTGTTAGCTTTTTCTTTTGTTAAATGACTGTTCATTATACAACTGTTTCAGCAGAAGAATTCTGTCTTTGTTGGTTAATAGAATATGTAATATATCTGTATATAGTAGTCTAAAATTACATATGTTCCACAACACTACTATAACACTTTAACACTACTACTATGATTCTTTTTTGTTTTGCTTCTTAACAGCGTCCGTGTCAAACAGACCATGGTACAGAAAATCAACCCACTGCTTGGCTTGTGGCTAAATCTGGTTCGATATGTGTATGGTAGTGGTGGTAGTGAGGGGGAGGGACTTATAAGCAATTTTCCGTGCTTCACTGTAAGATCATGCCTCTGGATAAGTGGTTAGTCGACTGCAAGTAGATATTTAGGCAGAAGAGTCTGAGTTTGGATGATGATGGAAACATGGGTCAGGGCAGGCAGAAATCATTAACCCTGGTCAAAAACAATCCAAGTCATAAATAAACCACCTATATAAATCACTACAGACACAAAAGGAAGGAATGTCCAATCACCTTGTACAAATTGACACTTTAAAAAGTCCTGTGCAAAAAGTTGTGGACAGCACAGTGACTCATTGTTAGCAGTGTAACCCTCCTGCACTGGGGGTCCTAGGCTCAAATCCCTCCACGGACAATATCTGCAAGGGCTTTGTATGTTTTCCTTGTGTTTTGTGGGTTTCTTCTAGGTACTCCAAAAACATAGCAATGGGTTAATCTGGAATTTAGATTATAAACCCCAGTGGATACAGAGATCAAAGTGAATAATGACAGTCTCTGTATAGCGCTGTGGAATATAATGTCGCTATATAACAGTGTTAAATAGATAACAGGGAATGTGAATGCCACAGCGGTAAGGTGAGCACCAAGGGTTCTTTAAAGTCTATATGATGTATGCATAAGGAAAAAGCCATGCAACTCTGACTTTCAAAATACTGTGCCCACCTCTCTCTTGACTCCATTAAAAGATTACAGATGCTCTAAATGTCATGATGTTAGCAAGACTACGAAAACAGGTTATGCTATAGTGCAATTATTGTCACACTTACTCAGTAACTGCTTATCAGTACTGAAATATGTCATGAAGCTATAATAAAAAACCTCAAAATAGTCTGAAAGCAACCATTGTCTAAAAGGAAGTTTCATTCTTAGTTTGTAAACATTGAGGTAGTAAAAAATAAATTGTGATGATTACTAACATCCTTCATCATGCAGATCAGGGGTCAACAGGGGAACAATGGTATTTTAAAACCTGGCAGAGTTTTAACAGGGTATCCATCCATGTTTTGAAATGAGATTAAAAACTGTAGTGCTGTATTTTTAATTATATTGTGTATGGATGTGTACACCCTTAAAGGGCACCGGGACCAAGATAGAATAAGAGAGAAAGACAGACAGGGTGAGCCCTAGCGCTACACCCTCCAAAGCTGTCCCTGCCTACTTGCCAGCCCAACCTTGAAGGGGTTGTCTCACTACATTGATTCATTTTACCTCAGTCCTGTTTTCTTGGTTTCACTTTGAATTCAGGGGCGTGTTTATTGGCTTCTACTAGGCTGCAGTTGAAGCCAGGTCTGTAGCTATAGCAACCAGTGCTTGGCAGCCTATCAGGAGAGATTAAACAGGTCTGTAGCTATAGCGACCTGAGGAGCTAATGCAGCTGATACAAGAGGGGATATCTCAGAATAGGTAGGATACTGTTAATGGACATATATTTCAAAGTGACTTGTTTTTGCAAGATCTTTAACATAAAAAGAAACCCTTATAGTGAGACAACCCCTTTAAGTGGTCGGTGACAACTGGACAGTCCCTACACTGCTAAAGTGAAACATTGATTAAGACAAGACAGACAAACACAGAGTAGTCAGATTGAAATAGGTAAAACCACAAATGGTATAGAGGCAAAATACAAAGGTCAAGAAGGCGGTCAAAGGGGTGAGAAATCCAAGCAATACAATCCAGTCAGAAATGCCAACTCAAGCTATAGGAAACTATCACAAGCAATATCGCATAGAAAAAGTAGTCTTTCTAAAGGACTGCAGAGTCCGGGTCCAGGGCGTAATTCGACCGGCCCTCTGACATCAAAAACAGAATACAGACTGGCAAGGAAGAAAGATGAGTGGTGAAGGCAACTGTCAATCACCGCTCAGTCTAAACTTTCTGCAGCCCAGCACTAGGGCTAACAGAAGTAACCAGACAGGTGTGGTAGAGAACTTGTTAGTCGCCACACAGTTCCAGAATCAGACAGAGTTCAGACTAGTTCAAAGTAAACACATAATTCAGGCACCAAATCATGCCAAAAACAGAGTCTCTGCCGCACCCCACGGGCAGAGGAGTACGCTGAGGCCTGAACAGGCATAGTCATTACATGTTTTTTTTTCTCCACAATGAAAAAGAAAGTCAAATAAAGACTATTACCAAAAACATTGCTGTTCTGATTTTGCTTTTTTCAGGATATGAAGATTTTATCTACTGCTGTTGTGCACAATTTCTCTTGATTACCGATAAACATCTCTCTGCTGTTTCTCTTCTCTGATTAATCTAAGCTACTGACCCACCACAGTGAGTCACGCCTGGCTGAGTCTTATCTCTAACATAGGAGTTTATTTACCAAAGTTAATGACAAGTTTTAACCCTTAGAACACTGTAGCTTTGTACACTTCAGATTATAAACCTCTTGCTCTCATGACACTGCAACAGGAATAGCTATTAATAACAGTGCAGATATGCCCATCAGTGCTGTAGAACCTCTCACAGCCTTACCAGGAATTGTGAGTATATATATGATATGATAGTATATATGATAGACCTGCATCCTGCCATACATATTTATACCATTATACCATTTAGTATTCTAGTCTTATCATACCACCTAGTTTTACATTTTTTCAGTTAAAAAAACTTTTCTCACGATGCAGTCGTACAGAGCCACATCCAGCGTTCCTGTTGAGGCTGTGGGTGGTTCTATAGCAGTGATTGAGATATCATCTCTGCTGTTCCTAGCTATCCCTGTTAGGGCTTGTTCACACGGAGTTTTCACTCCGTGTTACAAGACCTTATTAGATCCGTCTCGGGGACCGACAGGACGGACCCAGAGCCGGATGAATTGACATGCAATTCTTTCAAAGACGGACCCGAGCTGCGCTATGCAAACACGCTGCGGTGATCTCTCTTGAAGGCCCTTGCGTCTTCCCCATCGCCCTCAGTTATAAAGTAACTGAAATTTTTTTAGCTCCGTCTCTGGGCCCGTCCTGTCGGTCCACAAGACGGATCTAAAAAGTGCTTGTAACACAGAGTGAAAACTCCATGTGAACAAGCCCTTACACTGACATGACTACTGAAGTTTTACAAAGCGTAGTATACTAGACTATAGAGCTCGAATGAGTGAAAACTTCTCATTTACTTAAAGGGGTTGTCTCACTACAGGCTTTCACAAGCATCTTGTACTTTCTCTCTCTCTCTTACAGCTTCAAATCCAGGGATGGGTCTCTCCTCCCAGTAGGCGTGTCTTCCCTGCTCTCTCCTGAGTCATCATCATCATTCTGTGTGAGCATCGGAAGGGAGAGGATGTCACAGCTCCAGCAATGGTCAGTTTTCAGGCCTGGAGAGCTGTAACCTCAATCCACAAGCTTCTTGTAACCAGAACAACTGTATTGGTGTAAACAGTTATACATAAAGACTGAAATGATGAATGCACTCTGCTCCTCCCTCTGTTATCAGGCAGGAGGTAGAGGGGGAGCAGACTGTATAAGGTATGGGTGTGTTATATTTGGCAGCTAACGAGTAATTGCCCAGATCCTTCACATACAGCTGTCACTAGGAGAGGAGCAGAGAGGAGATCAGGCAGCCATTACTACATAGCTCAGAGAGAGTAAAAGACAATGAGGACACAGCCAGCAGCCAGCACAGAAAACCACTATCAGTTTAGTTTTCACACAGCTCAGAGGGAAGAGTGCAGGCAGCCAATCACAGCACAGGGCGCGTGTCCTGACCTGGGTTGAACTAAATATCAGGCAGCCGCTCACAGCAAAGGGGACATGCCCCAACCCTAGGCTTCAGATTTAGCTCTAGACACACATAGATTAGCTCATAGCTGCTATATTAAATGATTTAGGTAATACAAAACAATTGCAAAAGTGCTTATTTTTACTGCCCTGATCAATAGAGATATGATCTTTGTAGCGAGACAATCCCTTTAAATAAAGAAAGTCCATTCTTAGAGATAAGACTTTGCAGGAGGTGTCTCACCATAGAGAGAGTGACAGCAGCTTAGAGCAAAGAGAGGTAAGAGAGAGCAGGGAAAGGTGGAAAGAGAAGGTCGGTAACCAGAAAAACTTGTATGCTCTAAGAGGAGATAACATTTTCTTTATCTTCTGACCAAAGAAAAATCCACAGAGCAAAGTATTTAGTAATAGTCTTCATTTACCTTTCCCTACATATTAAAAGCTAATCATTGTAGTGAGAATTCCCTTTGAGGTATACTTATTATTATTATTATTATTATTTATTTATTTTAAAGCGCCATTGATTCCAGGGCGCTGTACATTCGAGAGAGTTACATACATTACATAAGTCAAACGAGTACAGTGATAAGGGATAATGACAATTGGCACGACAGAGGGAGAGAGGACCCTACCCGCGAGGGCTTACAATCTACAAGGAGGGGAAAGAGACAGGAGGTGAGGGCAGACATGTCTGTGGAGGAAGTAGTGACAAGTTTAGTGAAGGTTATAGGCAAGCCTGAAGAAATGGGTTTTTCAGGTTTGCTTTGAAGCTGGTGAAATAGTGGAGGAGAGTCTGATGTGTTGGGGCAGTGAGTTCCAGAGTCTGGGTGAAGCACGGGAGAAGTCTTGGAACGGTTGTGTGAGGAGCTGATAAGGGAGAAGCAGAGGAGAAGTACCTGTGAGGAGCGGAGAGTGCGTGGGGGAGATATTTGGAAATTAGGCAGAGATGTATGGAGGGGAGAGGTCCATGGAGAGCCTTGTAGGTCATGGTTAGTAGCTTGAAATGAATTCGCTGGGCAATGGAAGCCATGAAGGATTGGCAGAGGGATGAGGCAGAGGAGTAGCGAGGAAGAGGTGGAAAAAAAAAGACGGGCAGCAGAGTTAAGGATGGATTGGAGGGGAGGCCACTGAGAAGGATGTTGCAGTAGTCTAGGCGGAGATGACAAGGCATGGACCAGCATTTTTGTAGTGTCAGAGCCGAGGAATGAGCGGATGCGAGAGTTGTCTTTCAGGTGGAGGCGGCAGGCAGAGGTCAGGGTTTGGATGTGTGGTTTGAAAGATAAAGCAGAGTCTAGGATTACCCCAAGACAGCGGACTTGTGGGACGGGTGAAAGTGTAGAGCACTTGACTGTAATAGAGATATCAGTTGAAGGGGTAGAGTTGGATGGTGGAAAGATGATTATTTCTGTTTTCTCCACATTTAGTTTTTAGGAGACGTGATGAGAAGAAGGAGGAAATGGAGGACAGACAGTCAGGGATCCGGGAGAGTAGAGAAGTGGCATCTGGGCCAGAGATGTAGAGTTGGGTATCAATCAGCATACAGGTGGTAATGAAGCCATGTGAGGCGTATGAGCTGACCGAGGCCAAGGGTGTAGATAAGAAGAGTAGTGGACCCAGGACTGACCCCTGGGGGACACCAACAGAGAGTGGCCGGGGGAGGAGGTGGAGCAAGAATGAGAGACGCTGAAAGTCCGATCAGTGAGGTACGAGGAGATACTAATTGTACCTTCATTATCTACTTCAGCCTGATGAAGGGTTAACCCAATAATGATGCCTTTAAAATTGAAAATACTACATATGTACTTACATGAACATGCTATTGAAATGTCAACTACTCTACCTTTAAAATAAAATTTATTCAAGCATAATCCCAAAATTGTGGTGTACGGTGTCTGATGTATTGATCTATGTATATCATGGAAAAGACTGCATTGATCTGTGAATAATTAAAGGGTCAGCTGAAATGACTTTTGTGCGGCCTGAGTTGGTGTTCCCATAGGATTTTGTGCCCGGGAAAACCCTAGCAGTCTCCAGGATTGGAGGAGTTGAACCGGCGCTGTCAGTCACCAAGGTGTGTTTAGACTGGAGCGCCGGGCAGGGAGTGTGGGAGGTGGGTGTATCATCAAATATTACTGCAAGTGTTTTGTTAGAGACAGACTTGGGGCGGCTAGTGTCCCAGTATGTGTCCACTGAACCCCGTGGTCTGATCCCCCAAGCTATATTGTCATGTCAACCCCTGGTGTTGATGATGACTATGTGATTAACATGCCTACTGATAGGAATGTGGGGGAGGTGATGTAATGTGTCCCTCTCCACCCTGTAGAGAGGAGGTAAAGTTAGCAGGCTGCAATGATGCCATGTTTTGTGTCCAGCATTCATGCTGGGACTTGTTTTCCAACAGAGTGTTCCCTGACAGGATAAACAGGGGGCAGACAGCTGCAGTGAGGGAGCATGCAGGAGAGGTAGGGCTCTCAGGTAAAGCCACAGTGCAGGGTCCCTCCACCACCGTGATGTTACAGGGCCAGGTCTGTCCATCCGAACCGGCGACTTGAACAGAACCGCTACCAGCGGTTGCAGCGACCGTGGCAGTGGGGCGCCAGGGGTCCTTTGGGGGCCTGACAGCTCTCCTCCTTCCAACCAGGTGACTGCCAGGGCAGCTGGAGGCCGGAGACAGGTTCAAGGAAGCTGACAGAAGACGTGGTGATCGCATCTGTTCTGGTCACATCTAGTCAAAGCTTTCAGTTAGCCATAGAGACTGATGACAGGCTGAAAACGCTCAAGGAGCAGACAACACCGAGACCTAGTGGTCTGTGACGGCTATACCCGCTGACAGTTCGACCAGGTTCACCCTAGGCGTTGCCCAGGGACCAATGTTGGTATCCTATCCATTCAGGTCAGAGTTGTTGCGACTTGTGCATGAGATTCCAATGGCCGGATACCTAGGAGTTACCAGGACAAAGGACAGCCTGGCCCAGCATTTCTACTGACCAAAGATGGGGCTGATGTGGCTGCCTACTGCTGTTCATTCGATATCTGTCAGGGGGTGGGGAGGTGGGGCGTGCCCCAAAGCCCCACTGGTAACTGCCCATAATTGAAGAGCCTTTCAGGAGGGTGGCTGTGGATCTAATTGGACCGCTGTCTATTCCCAGCAGCTTTAGGAAACAATTTGTACTACTGAAAGTAGACTATGCCACCCGGTATATATAAATATAACTGAAGAGTATCTGAAGAGGCTTCCTTATATTAAATATCTTCTAGGATATATGGTGCATAACCACTGAGGCCTATGATTGGCTGCAGTATCAAGTGAGCATTGATCGTGACATCAATGGGCGCTTCGGACTGGTGGTGGTGCTGAAACCAGCAGTTTTAAAAGGTGAGTTTTTTTTCTATTTTATACCCTTATCTCACCCAGACTGACTAATGAGCATTTTTTTAAATTGAAAACCCCTTTAATACCCTTAGCCTTTCCTGTTGCTTATATAGTGCCAGCATATTCCAATTCAAGTGCTGCTCCCATCAGGCACTGTCTTCAATGGAGCTCTTTTTTCCCTAGTTACATCGCAGGATAATTATCTATTTTGAGTGTGAACAGACCCATTTAAACACTGGGAGAACATATAGACTTTATGCAGATGTTGCCTTTGGTTTGATTCAAACCTAGGACGTCAGTGCTGTAAAACAACAGAGTTTATAGTTGAGTGACTATATCTTGGACTGTATTTCCCTGTATGCTCTGGGAACATTGCTATTAGATGAAAATATGGTTAAAGATATGACATCAGGTAAAGCATGCTGCAATTCTGTTTTATGCAGGCTCATAAAATTCCATTGTAATCAGGATTTGTGTTGTGTGGATCACTGATACGGCTTTAGGAGTAAGGTCACTGAAAGTATATTTTCCTATAAAAATGTCTGCACAATTTATTAAAGGGTTTTTACCTTGTGGCTTTACTCAATATTCAAGATAATAAACATTAGGGTCAAATAAATAAGCTTTGTTATAAAGGTTGCTATCATGTTTTATGATAAACTCTAAAATTATATTCCCATAGTAAAAAAAAGACCGTGAATATAAGATTACATGCATAAATACCTATAGAACAAACAAGTATCATGAATATGCAGAGTCTACTTTTATTAGATATGGTGGGGGTGGAACGCTTTACATTCTTACAACATACTGATAATGTTATCATGTAAAAGCACTGTGCTGTTATGAGCCCAAATATGAAATGTTTGTGCATGACTTTTCTGAAAGACAAAAGGCAGCTGATAAGGCTAGTAATTTCTACAATACGTTCAATTCACAGTTTTTTGTCCAGGCAGTGACACCCGTTGTCAAACTTTAGATTACACTACAGTAAGAAAGAGTTATTACTATCTTACACCTTAATGGCATAGCCACGTGCGAGTGACCATTGGTAGAGAGGGCCTGTGAGAACAAGTCTCATGTTATAACTCCCATAGACTTCTAGGGGGGGCACCTGTCTATTAAAGGGGATGAAGATAAAGCCTGTGTCTATCACTATCAACCTTTAATGTCTATGCCATAAATGTGTAAGGTGGAAATAACAGTTTAAACTTAACCAGGTGACTTTGTACCCTATCTAAAAAGAGATTTTAGAGGGGAAAGCTGAGCTCTGTAAGATTTGCTTGATTTAGAGCAGGATTTCTGAGTAAAAGGAGAAAAAATACTGCTGTGACTTCTTATGAGAGTGGAAGTCTTGCTTACCCTGCCCACATACAGTGATTGACAGCTTTCCCTGTATTAAGAGCAAATTGTCAATCATTGTATGTGGGCAAAGGGTGGAGGGGGCGATTCATGTTCTCTTTTAATATTTTTCTTTTTTTTTTTATTTACAAATCAAATCTAATTAGACCAACAAAATATTAATAAAAAAATTTCATTAACAATACAGGCTAATGAAAAATTTTCAAAGTTCAAGGCTTCAAGGATTTTAAGATTTTTTAAAAAAAAGGTAAAAGTCTTCAGGAAACAAATTTTGGTAGGGTTACAGGCTTTTCCCTTTTTGGGTGGTGTAATAGTTTGCATTAGTTTCCCCTGTCATTGGATTTATTTAGATAAGGGTTAATGCTTTTTGAGTTCCCTTCCCTTTCTCTTATGACATTTACCTGTATTCATAATATTCTTATGGTTTGAAATGCTGATGGTGTTGTTTTCTTTTTGGTTCATCCTGTGTTCTTTTTTTTGTTAATATTCTTTAATAAAGTTTTAGAATTTTAATAAGGATGTATTGCTCCTTGAGTTTTATAATATTTTTTATATTGTCATGGTTATTCCTGCAATAACACTATTTTTTATAACCTGATAGGTAGATATGGGCAAGGAAGCTTGGTGGAAGTTTGGTATGTACCACTCGCACCTAGTTCTTGGCACCATATTAATTTATGTGAATAAGACATGTAATCAAAAACCTTTCTAAAGTTTGGAAGCCACTTCTTTCAGTAGTGGTGTCAGGGCTGGGCAGCGCTCGGTCTGCAGGGAGCAACGTTTTGCAGCAGCTGATTTGTGACACCTGATTAACATGTCGGCTGGCAGCTTACTGTGAGTGACAGAGGTCCTCAGCCTCCGGACAGGGGGCGACTGTCGCACAGCAAATGGGAGGACCGGAGAAGAGGGCGCTCCAATCAGCTACAGGGGGGGCGGTGATCGGAAATCAATTTAAAACTCCCTGCTTGCTGAGTGCTCGCGCCTATTGTGATATTTCTGCTGCTTATACCTGTGTTATTGCTTGTTTGTTTATCCGTTGTGTTACCTGCCCTCGGCTTGCTTGTTTCCGACCTTGTTTACGTTCTGATATTTTACTCGCGCTCCGCGTTGGGCTTTTGACCCTGGCTTTGTTTAAGGTTTCTCTTTGGTTCTGTTTTGTGGCTTGACGTTTCTGATTGGTTTGGGCACCCGCGGACAGGGGTGAGGCGTGACTATTTCTCTTCCTTCCCGCGACTGCCGCCCAGCACTTAAGCGCAGCGCAAGGACTGTCACCCAGTTTGGCCATTCTGCGCCTAGGGCAGCACAGTAAGTAGGGCAGGGACAGGGGGGCTGTGGGTTCGCAGTCTAGGGATCACGTACTTCCGCCTTGAGCCTTTGCGTGAACATCTATCACAGACCAATAACCGTATTACTTGCGCTCTACCCTCACTATGAACCCCATGGACAGGTTGGTATGAGCTAAGATGACAGGGAATTACCCAAGTAGTCCAGGATCTGGCGCGCCTGAGACTGTACAAACAACAGGAGATTCCGAGCATGGGTTCCAGTGTTTCCTGCCTTCCGTCTCTGTGTGGCGCTTCCTATCCAGTTTTCATGACAGGTTTCAGGCATTGGAGGTGGTAAGGCGCTTTTTTGGTCATCTTTGTGTAGAAAGTGTTAGGAGACTGAGCGCACGCTTGTATTTTAGGCTTTCTGCTCTCCATCGTGTACCTCGGGGATAAGGAGGTCATGAAAAGAGTGTTAGAGGATATTGTTATGTCCTGTAGATTGTGGAGTGGTTCTTCCGGAGTCACAGGAGTGGGGTAGATTCTTGTGTGTAGAGTACCATGGGTTCAATCGAACGAACTCGTCTCTTTCGTGGACTCAGGTTCTTTGCTCTTAGGGGTACTTTTTGACGACCTGATAGGGAAAGCTTGTGGTAATGGGTTCCCGCGCGCTGGATTGCTCCAGGGATGCGCACCTTGAGTGCAGGGGTAAAAAGAAGAGACTCGTGGAGGAGTATTGCTCTGATTTCGGTCTCATCTGGTGAGGTTACGTGCTTCGCATTGATCGCGTGGGTGTGGAAATGCTAGGACCCCAAGTTCTTAGAGATGTCAATTGTGGAAGTGAATGAGGGGGTTGAGAGCTGAACGCTATGTGAAGGAATTTATTGGTGGCTTACTCTTACCTGGGTAAGTGTGTTAGGATGAGAGCTATGGCTATTAGCCGTTCGTTGGACAGACTAGTTTTAGGGGAGAGACGTCGAGGATGAAGGTACCTACGATTGGTATGTGTGGGGAGATGTTGGGTACGGCGCGCGTTCATGTGAGTTGGAGAGGGTGCAGATGCGGTGGTGTTTGGGTCGACCTCTTACGCCTCATCGGGTTCCGATATAAACTCAGAGGATTGCAAGTGGCAATGGTGGGGGCTTCTTTGGCTACTGTGCTTAGGAACCGTAGGACATTCTCATCGTATGCGGGGATGTCTGGTTTCTATGTGGGAATATGAGAAGCTGGTCAATATGGGAGTGCTGAGAGGATAGACCAGGTTGGGGGAAAAGCGCCGCTAAGCGCCTGATGGTTGTATGTTTGAGCAGGAAGTTCACGCTAGGTGGAGAGGGTATTCTGTTCGGCTATTGTTCGCCAAAAACTGTTCGCTGCTTCATCGTTAGAAGTTTCTGTACTTGATCGGCTAAGCCGTCTGGTTCTGGGGAGAGTGGTTTTGTGGGATTCTGGATAGCATTCTAATTTTGTTGATGCATCTTGTGTTGTCATAACATGTAGGTTATACATAGTTAAAAAGTGTATTCTATTTTTCATGGAGGGGCTGCCCTGAACTGATGTTGGTTTTGGGCTGACTTGCTTCAGAAACATAATGGGTGTTTGTGTACGCTCTGTAAAATTAAGGTGAATTAGGTGCAAGTGGGCGACAAGGTTGGCATAGATGTGTGTTGATGATATGTTGAGATATATCGTAATAGATGTGATGAGGTTCAATATCGATTACATAAGGGGTGTAAGAGATCCGCAGAGATCGCAGCGCATTTTTAGTCAACCGACAGACAGTGGCTCTGCTGTTAACCAGTATCTTTCTTCAAGAATAGATTCAGATTACTTCTTGTACGCATACACTGATGCCCCATTAGCACCCCCCCCTCATTGACACCGCGCACGCATTGAGGGTAGTGGGAGTGAGGTTCCAAGGGGAGGATATATAATCTGGCCTGGTAGAGAGACTAGCATGAAGCACAATGTATATTGAGAAAGCTTTTAGACAGAAGGGGCAGTATCTCGACCTTTGATTGTCTCCCTATGGTTGCAGAGGTCTTTTCTTAGTAGGAAAAGAAGGATGGAGGCCTCCGTTCTCATGCATAGAATATCCAAGTGAACTATTAAAATAACGGTTAAAAACCCAATACCTGTTACCCTTGATCCTGATACTGTTTCAATTGCAAATCCAGGGAGCAAGTGAGTTTTCCAAAGTTGGATCTTACTGTAAGGGACCTCTCGTCTCCTCCATCCCTGTATCCGAGAGGGGATGGAGTTAGGAAAACGCCGCTTTAACATCATGAAGTCATTTTGAGTATCTGGTGATTGCCGTTGGGTTGGGTTATTGCTCCAGCGGTGTTCCAGATTGGTTAATGATGTTTTCGTGAACTCAATTTTTTGGGGGGTTGTGTTGTTGGTCAGCAATAGAATGGTCTGTTTTACTGGATGGACATTTTAATCTATTCGGAAGATTTTGGGACGTGCTACCGTTAAAAATACAGTTGTGGTCTTATTCTTTTTTGGTATGAAGGTATTGCGAAATCTGAAAAGGAAAATAGTTTGTTTGTCAGCTTTAAAATTTATTTTTTCGGGGTGCAGGAGTACTTATTCTGGGATACATCTGATCTAATCATTTTCTATGGACCTCGGTTTAAATTAGGCTTCATTCTCGAATTGGGTTATGCCTTATCCCTGAAGGGCCATGCGAGCTGGTTCCTAGGGTTTGCTAATTACTCCGTAAATTTTATTCGTAATTTTTTTCTTTCTTAGTTTCGGCCTGTTTGACTGAATGGACAAAGAGAAGCGGGGTGTGAAGTTCCGTAATTGGGCAACACCTGAGTCCATAGAGGCATTTGGAGGAAGTTAAGCAGTGTTTTGTATCAGTCCTGTGGTGATTCAAGCAAATCATAAAGCAAAACACTTCGTCGTAGAGGTTGATTTGCTTCTGAGTATGGGGCAGGGGCCAGTCTTGTCTCAGGTTGGTCTGCTACTATGGACTAACCTTCACCTCTTTCTTGTGCTTCTTTTCACGTAATTTTCCTCGCTTGAAAGGAAATTATGATGTTGGGAAAGAGGGAGGTTCGTTGGCATTATAAGTGGGCTTTGAGAATGGCCACTTCCTCGAAGGTGCCCAGATTCAAGTCACAGCCCTTACTGATCATAAGGAATTTTCCTTGTTAGAGAGTGCTAAGGTTAAGATCCACGTCAGGTGGTGGCATTATCGCTTTTACGGCTTTCAACTTTGTTTGTTCTACAGGACCTGGTTCTAAAAATGGTTGGACAGGTCTGATGCGTCTATCAAGAAGTTCTGTGCCAGCCAGCAACCTCAGGAGCTCCGGTACCTATATTACCAAAGGAGATATAGTCCAGCTATTGTCCCTGATTTACCACCTGAGATTAAAACCCCACCAGGATATGAGAACCTGTAATTGTCTGTTTCGAGGTGTTCTTTTTGCTTTGTCCCTCTCAGTTCGACTACGAGTATCTAAAAGGAATTTCAGGATTCGCAGTGTAATCTGGACATCTGCAGTGTTTGGCACAAAAACGCTTATTTCGCGTTATTAATGCGTGGCCGTCATGCTGCCTCGTGATGTTGAGGTTATGTGTGGCATCTTGTGAAGTCTATTGCGCTCGGGCTAAGGTTCCCATACTGTCCTCCTGGTGAACTATGTCCTCTAACTATACCTGAACATCCATGGATCACATTCTGGATTTTTATAACGGACCTTCTCCCCTTCGGTGAAGAGGGCTACCAAAACAGTTTATTTGGGGTGGTGTGGACGGTTTCGAGTTTCACAGATGTGCCTTCTTGTTCCTTAAGGGGTTACCATCGTCCAAAACACTTTGAATCTCTTTGTCAACTACCTATTATCAAGCTCATGGGTTTACCAGAGAATATTGTTTCGGACAGAGGTTCAGTTCATTCTCGGTTTTTGAAGAGCCCTGTTTGCAAGGCTTGAGTATCACCCTTGTCCTCCTCTGCCTTCACAGAGACTAATGGGGCAAAAACAGGAGAGGGTAAATCAAATTGGTAACACAAAAAAACTCCAGTTGTTAGCTTGTATCGGATCAGCAGGTAGGACGGGTAAAATATTACCGTTGGTTGAATTTGCATTAAACAATCCAGGATAGTAGTCCGTCCATGGTACCTCACCATTTTATGTAATTATGGTTTTCCCCAAGGATTCGTCTTTTCCACGCTCTCAGTGCTACGGTCTGATCTCACAGAGGGGTAGGTTGTTTGTGGGTCATTAAAGATCTGTGAGGTTGTGTGCGTGGTTGGTGAGTTGTGGGCCAAGTTCAGAGACGCTTGGATCCTCCGAGGGGTGTGTGTGTGAGTGTCATGTGAGGAGATGTGGTGGGGTGTTAGGGGTGGTGGGTTGTGTTGTTGTAGTGAGATCTAAGGGATGTGCCGGGTTATGCACGCTCACCTGCTCCCCACCTCTACTCGCAGCTTTGTGTGTGTGAAGTTCCACCTCTTGATGTCAACTCCGCCAGCGGATTTTGTGCTAATGGAGTATTGTGTGTAGGGTGGTGTTCGTGGGTGGTTCAGGAGTGGTTAATCGGTGGCATATCGTCTCAATTTACCCTGCTTTTCTCCGTTATCTAAGATGTCCATCTGCATTTCTTAAGAGTTATATTCAAAAAACTGTGACGCCGCTCTCTAGGACTACCCCTCCCCTCCAGTTTGCGTAGGGGGAGTTAGTATATGAAGGCGGCTGTATTTTGGATTCTCGGAAGGTCCAAAGGTCATCTGCAGTACTGGTACTCATTGGAAGGAGATTTTGGTCCTGAGGAGTGTATGCTATGGGTTGTGGTCGAGCGGAAAAGATTATCCTGCCATAAGTGTTCACCTGGTGAGGGAATCCACATGATGTCTCCACCTGGACAAACCCAGAACCATGAGAAGGGTCCAATGGTCCCTCCTAAAATGGGGGGGGTACTATTGTCAGGGCCTGGGCGGACGCTGGGTCTGCATGGGTAGAAATGTTCTGCAGCAAGCTGTGATTTGCAATCACAATCCTGGGATACACATTTCTGTGGCAAGCTCTGTGTGTGAATGAGGTGTCCAGGCTCCATCCGTACAGGGGGCTTGTCGACCAGCCTATGGTGAGGATCCGGAGGTCGCTCCACTCAGCTACAGGGGCGTGGTATCCGGGGAGGAAATCACATTTAAAACTCCCTGCTTGCTGAAGTGCTGACCTGTGATATTTCTGCTGCCTTCATTACCGTGTGTAGTGCTTGTTATTGTTTATCCGTGTACCTGACCTCGGCTTGTTTCCTGACCCTGTCTTACGTTCTGACTTTGTACCTCGCTCCCGTTTGGCTTTTGACTCTGGCTTGTTTAAGGTTTCTCTTTGGTTCCATTTTGTGGCTTGGCGTTTCTGATTGGTTTTGACTCGGACTGTCTGACTATTCTTCCTCCCGAGGGCTCCAGCACTCTAGCAGCGCAGGGACTGTCGCCCACTTGGCGTCTGCCGCCTAGGGCAGCACGTCAAGTAGGCAGGGACAGTGGGCCGGGTTCCAGTCAGGGCTCACTGTACTTCCCTTGACGTGACAAGTGGGCTATAGAATAGGTACTTTATGTGTGTGTATGTGGGTTGATTTGCTTGACATTTTGCGCTGTAATTTTACCTTACACTGTTTGATCAACTACTGTTGCAAGGTATAGTATATTTATATGCTTAGGCTTACGCCACCCAGTGATTTAGATGAGATTCATAGCTTATTTGATTGGTACCTTGTATAACTTGAAGGACAGTATAAAACTTAAGTTTTTGTGTTACCATTTGACAAAGTATAGTACAGTTCATTTAAATGGGGTTTTCAATTCAATTCAAGCTATAAACAATAGAGAATAAGAACTTTTATACAGATATTTTACTTTTTTTTCGATTCAACATAAGACTTGTACTACCCAAATTCATTTTCCTTATATAATTATTTAAAATGATGCATCTGTCAGAAAAAGACTTAAAAACCTCCCTACCACTTCCCACTTTTCTAAAATGCTGATAGAGGCACAACATTTTGTATTTAATTCTTAGTTGCATAGCATTGCTGAAGTTACAGAAAAAAAACCTAAAAAATTAGTTTCCATAAAAGGGTTTTCCAATACCTTTAAAAACCTCCCTACCACCTCCCCCTGTGCTAAAACTGAAAATTGGCCCATACTTACCTCTCTCATCAACATCATTCCAGAGCTCCAGTGTGACCCTTGGTCCCTCATTGATGACATTACATTCATGGATCACACTATGCCAGTGGTAGGGAGGTTTTTTAAAGTATTGGAAATGGCAAACAATTTTTTTTTGTTTTTTTGGCTGTTTTTCTCTGTAATTTCAGCATTGCTATGCACTAAGAATGAAATACACAATGTTGCACCTCTATAAGCAGTTAGTAGAAGGATGGAAACTCCTGACTGGTAGGACAGACTTATGTCAGTTTACAATCTGCTGCAAAGGAAAAATTATTTTTCAAGGTAAGGGTGGAGAAAACAAAATAATAATGATTCGCTATGGGCTAGACAATGAAGGTTTAGAAAATGAAAGGATTATAGAAGCAGCGCCAGACTCATGAAGGAAGTCAAAACAAGGCAAAACCCACCGCAAAAGTATTTTTCAAAGTTTTTATATTTTACTCTGAGTGACAATTCTGCAATGCATATTCAGATCAAAAACCAGGACAACCAATCCACATGTATGGGAGCAATTCAATCTGGTGAAAAGAGCATGGCGCAACCAAGTAAATAAACAGCATGCTGGTTATATTAGTGAAATGCCACTACAACTGCTGCTCCCAGTCCAGATACGTTTGCATACTGCGACATATCCCACCATAGATCTGTATCTACTGTGGGATAAATCTTTTGTACAAAAATTTATACTGTCTAGCAGTGTCGGACTGGGGGGTCTGGGGCCCACAGGGGAGTTATTTTGGGGGGGCCCAAACTTACATGAAAATAAACCGGCCTCCGTACATAAATCTCCCATTTTACCACATAATACGTTGCAAAACAGAACTGTATTGTGTGACAATTATCACACTTTTGTCAGCTAACATACATAGACATAGGGCAAGTAGCTCCACCATACCCCCCCACCCAATACAATAACCCCCTCCACCCCATAAAATTCCCCCGCCCCCCACCTACAATATCCCCCTCCCCCCACATACAATACCCCCCCCCTCCACCCGCATACAATATCTCCCTCCCCCCAAACAATATCCCCCCCTCCACCCGCATTAAATATCCCCCTCCACCCGCATACAATCTCCCCTCCCCCAAAACAATATCCCCCTCCCCCCCGCATACAATATCCCCCCCCCACCCGCTACAAATCCCCCTCCACCCACATAAAATATCCCCCCTCCAAACCCACAAAAATATACCCCTCCAATAGCTCACATAAAATATCCCCTCCACCCACAGACAATATACCCCTCCACCCACATAAAACATCCCCCTCCACCCACATACACATCCCCC
Organism: Phyllomedusa bahiana; assembly: GCA_025379985.1. NCBI lineage: Eukaryota > Metazoa > Chordata > Amphibia > Anura > Hylidae > Phyllomedusa > Phyllomedusa bahiana. The sequence continues at coordinate 167,753 of JAODAL010001432.1, forward strand.
CACCCACATACAACATCCCCACCACGCACAAACAATATCCCCCTCCACCCGTATACAAATCCCCCCCCCACCCCTACACTATCCCCCCCACCCACATACAATATCCCCCTCCAAAAAACCCACATACAATACCCCCCCTCCACCCACATCAATACCCCCCCCACCCGCATACAAAACCCCCTCCACGTTTCCCTTGGTCCCGCACCTACCCCCTTTCTAAAATAAACACCAGCAAGAAAAAAATGTAACTCCTATCACAGGTGGGTGTTCCCCCACTCTTACAATAGGACACATTACTCCCCCAATACTAACGCCGATATAACCAAACACCGCCATATAGAGCCCACAAGAGGTCAACACCACTCAGGTATAACCTAAACACCGCCAATAAGACCACATAGAGGTCGACACCAGCTCAGGTATAACCTAAAAACACTGCCATAAGTGACCACTAGAGGTCAGACACCACTCAGGTAAAACCCTACAACACCGCCATATAGGGGCACATAGAGGTCAAAAACCCAAAACCTCTCGGGTATAACCTAAAACACCGCCATATAGAACCGCATAGGGGTCAAAACACCAGCTCAGGTATAACCTACAACACCACCAAAAGAGACCACATAGAGGTCAACACCACCAGGTTTATAACCTACAACACCACCAAATAAGCCCACATAGAGGTCAGACACCAGCTCAGGATAACCTACAACACCACCTATAGAACCACATAGAGGTCAGACACCAGCCGGGCACATCACATTACAATATAAAAAATAATCCCTAAAATTTGGGGACTCCCGGGAGACGTTTGACTGAGGAGCCCGTTCTCTTCCTTGTGTCTTTTTTTTTTTCCCTTTCTTTTTCTCCACCGTTCCACACCTCCATGTGTTTTTGCCCCAGCCACAACTCTCCCCAGAAATTACCCAAATATCTTAGAATCCTAAATTTTCCAATCTTTTTACCCTTTCCCACCTCTGTACAAACTTCCCGGGGGTAGGAGAGCGGGTCAAGCCTGTATCCTAAGGGGGTTGGAGGTGGGGAACCCCCCAGGTAACTAATAGGCCTTCTTTAGGTGGGAACCCCCCGCTGGATAAGTTCTAGGACCAGCCCGGGTTTGGGTTGGGGGGTTTCCAACCAAGAGGGGTGGGGAAAACCCCCAGGTAGATAAGCGGGGCTACATTGGGAAAGTAAAAGGGCACAGTTAGGTTGGGTTTGGACCCCAGTTAGGAGGCTGTAAGTAGGTTTGGTGAGTCCCAATTTAGTTAGGCTGTGGGGTGGGTGGTTTCCCCCCTAAGGTAAGCGTGGTATTGGGGCCCCTTTATATGGGCCTCAAGCTTTTAGGGACCCCCTTTAGGTAGTATACAGGCAGTTAGGGGTTTTCCCTTTGGTACTATACAGTTAGGGGGCTCCCTTTTGGTACATACAGTTAGGTCTCCTTTTGGGACTATACAGGTTAGTTAGGGGCCTCCTTTTTGGTAGTGTGCAGGAATCAGGGCCCCCCATTTGTTACTGTGTAGGTAGTCAGAGCCCCCTTAGAATTTTGGGACCAGGGGGCCCCCCCTTTTTATTAGGGGCCCCCCTGTGGTAGTCAGGGCCCCCTTTTATCAGGGGCCCCCCCTTTTAAATTTCCAGGGCCCCCCATGTAGGTGCAAGGACCCCCCCCTTTTAGTCAGGGCCCCCCGAAAGAAAAGCCAGGGCCCCCATGTAGTCAGGGCCCCCTTTGTAGACAGGGCCCCCCATTAGGTAGCCAGGCCCCCCTTTTTGTAGCCAGGCCCCCCTTTTAGCCAGGCCCCCCCTTGTAGCCAGGGCCCCCTTTTGTACCCGGGCCCCTTTTTAGCCAGGGTTTCCCCCCTTTTTTTTCCCGGACCCCTTTTTGTAGCCAACCCCTTTTTGAGCCAGACCCCTTTTTGTATTTAGGGCCCCCCTCTAGAGTCAGGGCCCCCATAGTCCCGGGGTCCCCCCTAGTATCAGGGCCCCCCTCAGTAGTCAGGGCCCCCCTCTAGTAGTCAAGGGGCCCCCCCAGAGTCAAGGGCCCGCCTAGTAGCCAGGACCCCCCTGGTAGTCAGGGGCCCCCCCATAGGTAGCCAGGGCCCCCATGTAGTCAGGGGCCCCCCCTTTTAGAGAGGGCCCCCCCCCCGTAGGTACCAGGGCCCCCCTGTAGGAGCCATGGGCCCCCCCTGTAGTTGCTAGGGCCCCCCTTGTAGTCGGGCCCCCTAAGGGGGGCCGCCCCCTCCTTGTACCAGGCCCCCCCCCGTAGCCAGGGCCCCCCTTTTGTAGCCAGGGCCCCCTTTTGTAGCCCCGGGCCCCCTTTTTAGCCGGGCCCCCCTCTAGTAGTCAGGGCCCCACCAGTGTCAGGGCCCCCCTCTAGTATCAGGGCCCCCCTTATAGTCGGGCCCCCCCCTTGTAGTCAGGGGCCCCCCTTTTGTCGCCAGGGCCCCCTTTTTTAGCCAGGGGCCCCCCCATGTAGGGACAAGGGGCCCCCCCCGTAGCCAGGGCCCCCCTTAGGTACCAGAACCCCCCCTTGTAAATAGGGGGCCCCCCCTGTAGATAGCCAGGGCCCCCCTGTAGGGAGTCAGGGCCCCCCCTAGGTACCAGGGGGGCCCCTTTTTAAGAGGGGCCCCCCATGTGGGACCAGGGGCCCCCCCTTAGGGAGCCAGGGCCCCCCCCTTGTAGTCAGGGCCCCCTAAGGAGCCGGGCCCCCTTGTAGCCAGCCCCCCATAGTCGCCCCCCTAGTAGTCAGGGCCCCCAGTATCAGGGGGCCCCCCAGTAGTCCGGGCCCCCCTTTAGCCAGGCCCCCCTATGTGGGCCCCTTTTGTACCAGGACCCCTTTTTGTAGCCAGGCCCCCCTTGTAGCCAGGGCCCCCCCTATGTCACCCCCCTCTAGTAGTCAGGGGCCCCCCTTGTAGCCCCGGGGCCCCCCCCCCCTAGTAGCCAGGGCCCCCTTTTTGAGCCCGGGCCCCCCCTATAGCCAGGGCCCCCCCCTTTTGTAGCCAGGCCCCCCCTTTTTGTAGCCAGGCTCCCCCTTTTTGTAGCCAGGCTCCCCCTTTTTTTTAGCCAGGGCCCCCCTATATCAGGGCCCCCCTGTGGTAGTTTTTAAAAAAAAAAAAACAACAAACACCACTTACCTGGCTCGGGCTCCTCTCCGGCCGTTTCCCAGCTGGCCCCCCCACGCTGTACGGGGCCGCCCGCATGGCGCGCGGGGAAGTACGCACCCCGCGCCGCCACTCAAGTAGGGGGCCGGGGGCCCGGGGGCTGAAGGGCCCAATGCGTTCAGCCTCCGGGGGGAACAGCGGAGGCAGCGCTATGGCGCGGCCCCTGACACTTCGCAGCCCCGGAGTCGGGGGCATTAGTCCCCGGGTACCGGGGCCCGGTCTCTGGGGGCCTCGGGACGCATTCCCCCGGGGGTCCAGGACCGTGGCCCGGGCCGGGCCCCGGGGAGCGACGGGCCCGCCTCCGGGCCCACAGCGGCCGGGGGGGGGCCCCCCGGGGGGTTCCCCGATCCCCCCGGCGGGCCCCGTCCGAGCCTCTGTCTAGATATCTAGAGTACCATGGACACATTTGGTATATATGCAGGGAGCATTTTCTAGGCTCAAAACTTGAGTTCTTTTTATGTCACAGTACAAGTTGTTCAAATTGAGTTACCACCTCTAACTACCCCCTGGTCAATCTGCATTGACATATTTTTATGTACAATGCTATAAAATTTGGATACCGCAAAATGAGGGGTCATGAATTTATAGTGACAACATTATTATCATGTATTACCATGTTACTATGTTTATGTTAAAGAGCTTTTGGCATCTCATTAAACTTTTTTTCAAGCCAGCTTGTAGATTACTACAAGTCAGCTTTAGAGAACGGAGATATCTGTGCTTGTGCAGCTCTCCTTCATCCATAGCTATGGGAGTTCTAAATATACCTGAGCACACTCCCTTGTCTATATTAGGAACTCCCATAGATATGAACAGGAAAGCTGCTCTAGCATGGCCATCTCCCTGTTCTTTGAGGCTGGCTCACAGCTAGCTACAATCTGGCTTCAGGGAGGATTTAAAATATGGCAAAACCCCTTTATGTGCTATTTGCCTGATACATGTTTTTTATGTAGATTTTCACATGCCATTTTTAAGGAGTCTGAGGGCAGCCTGGAGGTGTGATCTGTGGAAGTACATGGAGGAGCCTGTAACTGTGTCTGAGAGGTGCTGAGAAAGAAATCAGAAGGAACAAGTTAGCAGTTTCAGTAAAGGCTGGTTACCCTATGGGCCTTTAGGGCATGTTCTCACGGCACAGGACAAATACCGGTCGGTTTGCCGGCCGGCACTTGTCCTGTTTTGCGGCCGGCCCCCAGGGCCCCAAAAAACGGGGAAAAGCCCCCCCCCCCTTCACATGCTTTTACAATTCCGTCCGGAAAAGGACGAAGATTTCGCTAGCAAATGTTTTGTGGCCGGGGGTAAAAGGGCGGAAAAAACGCAAAAAAACCCCTGCAGTGGGGACTGCGCACGGTTTTCCATAGAGACCATTGTGCTCATTTTTTGGCCCTTTTTTCAGCGGTCGAAAACCACAAACCTGCTGAAAAAACGTCAGAAAACCCGTGTTGTGGGGACATGCCCTTAGTGTGGTTTGGTCAGTTTTTAAACCTTTTGTCGAGTAGACTGACAATTTCCTTTTTATCTGAAGAGGGGAAAAAAAGGGGCACTCGGGTTTTCAGGGCCTGGAAAGTTGGGGGACCATGGGATACCCGGAAAGGGAAAATTAAAAGGAGAGACCTTTTTTGAAACCCAAAATAGACCCCCGGGTTTGGGGATAAAGGTGCACAGCTAATAGCCCAAACCAATAGAAAAAAACCGTTTAAAACAATTTCCCCCCACTGCTGTGTTATCAAACTTACAGGGGGGGAAATCAAGAGATAAAGTACATAGGGGAAAAAAATTTTAAAAAAACTACACAATTAAAAAAAAAAATTCTTTCCCAAAAATGAAAAGGGGAGTTGCGCTGCATTTCGTTGGGTCAAAAAGGGTTAAAAAACTAATAACCTGGCGAGTATTTCTGCGTTTTGCCCAGTGTGTCCTTGTTTTTTTTTAAAATGGGGGCCCTTTAAAATTTGGGGACTTTTTGATTTTTTAGGCTTTTGGGGAAAGGGAAGTATTAGACAGATTTTTTATATTTTTTCTGGGATTTTTTTTTTTTGGGGAAAAATCCCCCTGAAAATTCCCCCTTTTGGGAAAAGGGTTCCAGTGCACAACCTGTGGGAATGTATGACATCCAAAAGCAACCCGTTTTGAGGGGGGGATACAGCTGTGCAAGTTTGTGCACACCCGCACATTTAGAACCCCGTATCCGGATTAAAAGAGCAAGTTCAACACTGGGGATCCATTGCCAACTTGGAAGGGGAGTTTGCTGCTCACTGAGCAATCACTCCCCCAAAGGGGTTAAAATGGGGGGAGGTTTTTAGGGATGGAAATTTTTTTTCCCCCCCCCCCCCCCCCCCCCCCCCCCCGGGGAAAAGGGGGCAAACGCTGGGTGAAAAAGTTAGAAAGAAGGGTAGAGGAAGAGTTTTCAGGGGGGGCTAGTACCCGGGACACCCCCCAAAAAATTTGCAAGTTTGGGGGGATGAAGGGGATTTTCGGGGTCGCAATTTGCAATTTTCTGGGAGCCCAAGGGCACTACCCTTTTGCTCCCTAAGAAAGGGGGGGTAGGAGTCAGGTCAGGGTAGGAAAAGGTGAATTTGTTGGGGGACTCCCTTTTAAGGGGCCAGATAGGGCAATTACTGTTTACAAAAACCCGGGTTTTTCGAAATTTTTTGTTTACCTGGGGCCCGGGGTTTGGGCATATCGCGGATCGGGGGAAAGAAATTCCGGGTGGGGGTGGTGAGAAAACCCGCTGTCATGGTCCACACTTGGCAACCCAATTTCAAAGTTTAAATTTGGTGGGTGTCCCCAAAAAAAAGGGTTTTTAATTTGAAATACTGATTTCCGGGATAAAGGAAAAAAGCTCAAAGGGGGAAAGGTCCTCCGAGTAATTTTTTTTCAAAATATTTCCCGTTCCAAAGGGCCAAAACCAGAGAGGCAGAGGGAATTAGAGAGGGAAATAAGTTTGGTCAAAAATTGGTGTAGGGAAAAAGGGGTTTGGGGTTTTTTGGGGAATGGCTGACTTTGTCTTGGCTACAAAAACTCTATGCTAGGGACAAAATGCAAATTTAAAAAGGGGGGTGCAACTTTTATTGGGGGGGCAAAAAGGAAGGGAAATTGGGGAATATTTTTAAAATAGGGACTGGGGGGAAAGGGGAAAATACACATATTGTGTCAAAAATAGGGAAGATTGAGAGCCGGGGAAAATTTGTAATTTAAAAAGGGGGGGTGGAGGGAGGGGGGGGTAGCAATAGTAAAAAAAAATATTTAGAAAGGGAAAAAAAAGCAGAAAAAACTCTAAATTGCATTCTTTCCCAAAGGCCAGGGGTCTGACCCAAAAAAAATAAATTTAAATAGAAGTATTAAATTTCAGAAAAAAAAATATGGGGCTATGGGGTTTAAAAAGAGACATGGCTGGCGAAGGTACGAACGGGCCCGGTTTAACTTGCGGGTTTCCCGGCTTTTTAGGGAAATGACCGTTTTTAAAAACTGGGAAAGGGGGGGGTGTCTGTCTCTAAGTAAAATCCTTTGGGCCCGTACCAAAACCAAGCGGGAAGATAAAAATACAGGAATGAAAAACCCCCGTTGTTTTTTTATGGGTAAATATACTTGGGGGTTTAAAAACAAATTTTAAATTTTAAAAAGGGGTTTCTATAGGTCCCCAAAATTTTAACGAAACCCAAAGAGGGAAAATTGGTCCAGGCAAAAAAGTTAAGCAACTAATCAGGGTGGGTTGTTATTAAGGGTTTACTTTAACTAAAACCCAAACATAAAATTGGGAATCTGAAAAAAAAGTTCTCCCCACAAAGGAAAAAAAGGGTTTTTTTCTAAACTAAAGATAATTACCTTTTCCCCAAATGGTGCCCGGGAAACCGACTAGAGGGAAAGGCCCTTCAAAATTAATAAAATTTACTTAAAAGCCTTACAGGGGAAAAAAGGTTTTAGGTTGAAGGCACCTTGGGGGTTTGGGCCATAATATAATAAAATTCCATTTATCCCCTTTAATAGAGATTTTTGTCATGGGAAACCACAAAAACACGGGAAAAAGAAGGGAAAGGGTAATTTTAAACCCGCTTTGAGAGGCCCCTAAAACCGTATTGAAAGGGGCAAGGGGGGTTTTAAAAAAAAAACAAGCAAAAAAAAAGGGATAACTTTAAAAACAAAAATTTGGCGCTACTGTTTAGAGGGACATTCCCTATGGAAAAAAATTATTTTGAAATTTGGAAAAAACCCAAAGGGATCAACAAATGTAAAAGGGGCAATAAAAAACAAAAAAAAAAAGCGTTTTAAACTCTACTTAAAAAACCGGGGAGGGCCGTTAAGAGGGACCAAAAAAACTATTAGGAAAAAAAAAAAAAATAAGTAAAAAAATGATTTAAGGGAAACAAAGCTGGAGACAAGGGAAAAAAGTATTTCCCCTAGAAAGTAAAAGTAAACCCCCAAAAATTTTTTTTAAAAATATAAAAATTTAAAAAAAATAAAAAAGGAAAAAGTTGGCCCTTTTAAAAAATAATTGGGGAATACTGTGGGAGGATTAGAAAAAAGAAAACTATTAAACAATTTCTTTACATGTTTTTTCCCAGGAGGTTAAACCTTTTCCCGTTTTATGGCAAGGGAAGGGGGGTTTAAAATTTAAAATTTAGTTTTTTTTCTAAACCCCGGAAGAAGTTCCCGCTCCGCCTTTGGAAACTTAAAATAGACAAATCCCCAGGCCCCGAGGTATAAACCCTTTCATGTCCCTAAGGGAGTTAATAATTGGTTTTTTTAGGCCCCTATTCTTAATTTTAAATTTTGTCATATTAACGGGGTAGTCCCAAAAAATTTTTTCCAATTTGCAAAAATTTGGGGGCCAAAAATTCAAAAAAAAGGGATCAAAAAGGATCCAGGAAAATATAAAACCGGGTAAGCTTTAAACCCCTGTTGTGGGTAAAAAAGTTTGAAAAGGGTTTTTTAAAGAGAAAGCTTTCCTGGGAGTATCTCACTGAAAATAAAAGTATAAAAGCCGTTCCCCGTAGGGGTTTTTTGAAGGTCGGGGCTGTCCAAAAAATAAACTCATCAGCTTCTTTGAGGAGTTAGGTTTCCCGACTGGATTGGGGGGAGGCCCAAAAGGGGTTCCATTTTATTTGGAAATTTTTTTTAAAGCAATTTAACTGTTCCACATAAAAGGGTTTGGGAAGTAAAAAGGGGAATGCTTTGGGGCCCGGGGGAAAATGTTTGCAAGTTTGGGTAAGCACTGGCTCACTGATAAAAAAACAAAGGGTTGGGAAATTTAAAGTTTCCCAGAACTGGATCCCTGTTTTACTAGTGGGGGACCACGGGCCCCAGTAAAAAGGGGCCCTAACCGCTTTAATATTTTTAATTTTTAAACTTTCCCGGGATTGCCCCCATGTAAAAACAATTTTGCAGAAGGGCACTAAGGGTCCCGCAAAGGAATCCCACAATAAGGGGAAAAGGTTATTACAAAGGGGTCTGGATAAGGTGGAGACCCGGGGGAAGAAGTTTGGGGGAGATGAGGGTTTTAACCCCCTTTTTAAAGCAAGGTTTTATGCACAGGGGGGGAAAAATTCCCTTACATTTATTACATGTTAAAAAGGGAAAAAAACTGGGGGAAAAAATGACTGGAGAAGGGCTTGGGGAAACCTGGTGGGGAGTAAACTTAAAATGTTTGAAACCATTTTTCCCAGGGAGCTGCCAAGGCAAATAGGTTTATGGGTTGGTATAAAAGGGGGATAGTTTTCACAAGATTGGGAAAAATTATTCTCCCACTAAAAACAATTTATTGGTTAGACCACACATGGAATACTGTTTTTCGTTTTGGGCACCCCTGAAAAGGAAAGACATTGTAAGAGCTTGAACAGTACAAAAACCCGGGGAAAAAAAAAATGTATAAAAAAGGGCTTTAGTGGACCCGGGAATACCCAGAAAGAATTTGCAAAGGGTTTGGGTTTATTTTTTAGAGAAAAAAAACGGCTTCGGGGGGACATAAAGAATATGTTTTTAAAATTTTTTAAGGGGCCCCAAAAGGAGCCTTCTAAAAATCTAATTTTTACCCCGGGGCGGATTAGAAAAAAAAGGGGCATCCTTAAAAGCTTTTAGGAAAGGGAAAATTTTTAAAATAAGAAAAGAAAGGGATTCTTTACGTATTTGGCCCGGGGAAGTTGGAATCCCCTGCCCCGGGAACTTGTCCCTGGTTTTAATTCACTAACAAGTTTAAAAAAAGGGTTGGATGCATTTTTGGGGTGAAAATATAGCAAAATTTAGTGAATTTGATTTTAAAAAAGGGTCTTTTTTATATTTTCTTGATGTAATAAAATTTTAAAAAGTTCTGTGTACTAGGTTTTTGGAAAGGGTCTGGGTTTAAATTTTTAGATGTAATTTAAAAAAAAGTTTTTAGTGACTAGGGTTCTAAAGAAGGGTCTGGATTTCATTTTTTAAAGTTTTAAGCCCAAGGGTTCCTTTGGACCAAGGGCATCTTGGGGAAAGGGTTGGAAAATTTCTAGATGTTTTAAAAAAACAAGTTTTTAGGAAATAAGGGTTTTTTTAGAAGGGGGTTTTTGATCCAGGGGTTTAAAAAACCCATGGCCCGATTGGAGTCCCGGGGAAAAATTTTTTCCCCTAACCCTAGGACAAAATTGGGGTTCACCCTTTAGGGGGTTTTTTGCCTTTTCTGGATAAAACTTTAACACTTTAGCAAAAAATTTAGCCAATACTGCTGGAAAACGTATGTTTTTTTTTCGGCCCCACAAAACTTTTGTAACTAAAGTAACTTTTGGGCCCCCTTTTTAATTCCCCGAATTTAAAGGGGGCTAAATCCCATTTTTAAATCTTAAAAATAGAATAAACAGTATAATTTTTTTAAATTTGAAAAAAGGGTTCCCCCTTTACCCCCTGAGCACTTTAAAACAGAATAATAAAGCAGCAGCAGTCTGAGGGGGGTTTGGGGGCAGTTGCTCGGGGTCGATTTCCATTTGAAGGCAAAAAACTTTTGTGCTTCCCAAAAATGAATTTGACAAATTCAAAAATTTAGCATTGGGATTGAAAGGGTTTTTTAGGGTTTCATAAATTTTTAAAGTTTGTAAGGCAAAAAAGACGAGACGTCCATCCATTTCACCTTTTTTGCTAAGGTATTGATCCAAGGAAGGCAAAAACCCCAAATTAGTTAAACCAATTGTCCCAATTTTTGGGAAAAATTTTCCCTTTCCCACTTCAAACTGGCAAACGGAAAAATCCCTGGGTCAATGACCCCTTCCGAAACCCCAGAAAACTTTTAACTTTTTATTTTATTTTGCCCGAAATGCATCCCCAAAACCCCTTTTTTTAAATTGTTGTGAATTTCCCCCAAACAAGTTTCCTCGGGGGAGAGAGTTTTCCCCAGTCTCACGCTCTTTCAGTAAAGAATCCCTTTTAAGTTTTTTTTAGAAAATTTTGTTCTCAAGGGCGTAGAGGATGCCCCCTTTTTCTAGATTCAGCCCTGGGTTTTTTTTAAAAAAAAAAAAAGAAAAAAACTTTTTTGGGGAGATCTCTATATTGCCTTTGATTATTTAAACAAATTTATTATTTTTCCCCCCAAGCCCTCCCTTTTTTCAAAAATTTAAAAAACCCTAATTTGCAAAACTTTTTTTGTGTAGGGGTCCACCCATTTCCTTTTTTTATTTTTGGGTTGGGCCCCCCTTGTTAAACCCGTAAAACTCTACCAAAGTCTTTTCCTGTGCACTGGTGCCCAAAACGTAAAACAATTTTCCATGTTTTTGGGCTAACCATACTTGTTTAATTAAAAAATAATGTTTCATCATGTTTTTCCCATGGGGCCCCCCCTTTTTAAAGAAAACCCCCTGATCCTATTTTCCTTTGGAAATGTGTCCGACACTGGGTGCTACAATTAATTTATTTTCCACCAGGATTCCCCAAATCCCCTTTTCCATTTTACCCTTTTTCCCAGCCTTTTTCCCTTTAAAAATGTTTTGTCCCTTAAAGGGTTTTTTTCCTCCCCATGGTATAACCCTTTCATTTTTTCTTGTTAAACCTTAAAACTGCCCTTTCCCCGCCCCCGGGCCCCAAAATTTTCCAGGGGGGAAATTTTACTTTCTTAGCAATAAGTTTTTTTCCGTCTCCATTTTTCTTTCCCTTTTTTCTTTATTTTTTCCCCAAATTTATTTTTTTTTTAAAATTCTTTTAGGCCTCTTCCTACCCTCCCTTTTTTTTTTGGGGAACGCTTTCTTTTTGTTTTTTTTTGCCTCTTTTTACCCTCCCTGTTTATCCACTTGGGTTTTTTTTCTTTTTCTAATTATTTTATTTCCATAAGTTTGTACCCCCTTTTACAGTGGGTTTGCCTAGGGTGTTTTTAAAAAAATATCCATTTATTAATTTTTTTTGCCATTTAAAACAAATTTCCCAGTCAAAACCCGGTTTAAAGGGCCCCCCTAAGCAAAAATAAAAATTTGCCTTCCTTTTAAAATTTTTGTGTTTTTTTTGGCTCCTTGCAAAAAATAATTTTTAAAGGGTAAATGGAAATTTTTTATATTATGGCAAATATTTCCTTGGGGCCCCTAAAACCTTTAACATTTTTTTACTCTGTCAGGTCTATTAGTTAAAATTTTAAATCTTGAAGGGCCTTTCCCCCCCCCTTTTCCCCTTCTTTTTCAAAACCCTTTGGCAAAGGTAAAATTTTCATTAGTTATTGCAAAAACCTGTTTTTCCCTTTTTGAGAGCTACAGGTTTTAGATTCCCCCAAAAAATGTCTGGTTTGTTAAAGTCCCCTTTAAAAAAAACCTCTTTTTGAATTTGCCGCCTCATCTATTTGCCTGAGAGTACATCTTCTATGGGTTCTGTTATACTTGGGGGCCTATAGCAGACCCTATTATATTATATTGTTATTGTTACCCCCAAGTTTATTTACCCATAATGATTCCCACATTTTCATTACCTGTACCTATATCTTCCCGCAGTTTTGGCTTGAGAAGGATTTTACATAGAGACAACACCATCCCCCTTTCCGGTCTTTACGATCCTTTCTAAATAGACTGTAACCCTGTAAGTAAACCCCCAGTCGTAGCTCTCGTCCAGCCATGTCTCAGTTATCCCACTATGTCAATTTTTCTTCAGTATTAGAATTCTAGTTCATTTATTTTGTTGGTCAGACTCCTGGCATTGGTCAGCATGCATTTAGAGATTTTTTCAGTTTTTATTCCTTTCTCCCTGATATTTTATTTAACACATAAATAAAACTACAGGGCTTGCTGCCTATAGTGCCCGTAGAACCATGCTGGATATGAAAAGATTATGTCTACTTTTTTCAGGGACCTAAGACTTTTACACCGCTTTGGAACCATAGAAAATTTAGCATACAATTGTATTTTACCCATTAAAGTAAATGTGCTACAATTCTTAAATATGTGTGTAGCGTACTTTTCTTTCGTGCCAAGGAACCAGTGCATATATTTTAAATGAAAGGTTACAGAAATTTATAAGTAGTATAGACATTATAAGAAACATGTGTTATAGCAAAATATAAGAAAAGGGAAAAACACAAATATTACATACTGGTCACTGCTGTTTTATGTTTACATGGTGAGCAGCTGTATATTGTTTTATCTATCATTTATACATTGTAATGTTGTATAGTACTGATAAGTGGGAGTAGAAGATGGATGAAGCCAGCTCTGTATGCCTGTGGACTGGCAGTTTGCTTAGACGTCAGAAAATTTCACATGCAGATTTTGGATGCCAATTTTACTCATTAAAATGCAAAAATCTTCAAAAGATAGACTATATAGCTTTTTTTTATATATATACAGGATGCTTAACATTTGGCACAGAGTTTCTGTATTTACAAGTTAAAATTACCCTTTTTATTTGCAGATTCCAGAAAAGTACGACTTCAAATGTACAGTACAAAACAGCTGGCCATGCCATTATTATATTGCTGCAGCTTTCCTGGCGGGCAAACAAATGCAGAAAACTATTATTCATGCAAATCAAAACTGTAAAGTGTAAAACTGAATTACTTATTGCTAACTCACAAAGTTTAGTGGTAACAGCCTGCTCTACTGCCTGGATAAATGCTGTCATTTTCTTGATTTAGCAGATGTTTAAATGGTTGTTAAATCACACCCAAAATAAATAAGGAGTGGAAAATTTAGACTCAAAGGAGGCCTGTGATTTTTAGAATCATTACACTGTGTTGAATTACCAGGACTAAATACAGATTGTGGTTAAACATAGCAGTAGCAAGCTACCTCTGACCCACCATAGTCGACCTTCTACAGATGTGGGTAAAGCTGCTTTTTTAATTGCTTTTCAACAATACACATTTAGATTTAAAGTGTGTGTGTGTATGTATATGTATATATATATATATATATATATATATATTATATATTATTTATATATATAATATAGTGCTATATTAAATACAGTATGGGTGCAGATATGGGTCCTTCTGTAATATTGTATATATCTCCTCTAAAGCCCAAATGCTTAGTCCAGAGAAAATACATCTTTATCCTTCCTTTGTCTATAAGGGAAACCTGCCAATAACCTTTACTAAGAATTAATGTGGTTATGTATCTAGTGGGTTCCAACCTCTCAAACAATTAATTAATTTGTCTCGGCCTGGGCCCTTATGGGCTCTTCATTCACCGTCTGCCGCAGTGTGATAGCATCTAGCTGCGAGCTGCTGCTCATCCATTGTTGCAACGCTCTCTCTGCCTGTCTCAGTTACTGTCTCTTTAAGAATACTGTCTCTTTTAGAGTGCCCGCATCCTCCATCACATGTGAGACAGAGTCCTTCCAGATATTTATTTAGCAAATTTCCAGATACCGCAATAACTGGTTTTAACTGGTTACACTTCGATATTTTGTTTAACTTACGAAAGTCGTTGCAAAACCTCAAGCTGCGGTTTGGGAATGATCACTATGGGGCTTGACCCCCGACTTTGTGATTTCTCTATTACCCCCAGAACTAACATTATTCCACCTCTTTAGAGATCGCTTCTCTCCGGGCTTTGGGCACTCTACATGGTCTGAACTGTATCTTCGGACCTTGCTCCGTAACAATGTCATGTTTAATGACCCTTGTTCTGGAACTTACCATTTCGTTATAAATTTGCTCTCAATCGTTGGGACTAGTACTAGCACCCTGTCACCTGCCTGAAAGACTCTGACCCTTGCCAACCTGTTATAGACTGTGGTTTGTTTTTCCTGAGCCTGCTGCATGTTCTCCGTGTGTTCACACTTTTGTACGGGGTATTCTCCTGTTCTCAGCTCTCTACCCTATGTCTAGGAGTCCCCTGGAATGTCTATTGCATAGGAGCTCAAATCAGGAGAACCCAGTAGATGTCTGCGGAACTTCTCAAATTGAGAACATTAGATAGAGTAGAAGGTGGTCCCAGTCCCTCCCATCCTTATCCACCACCTTTTTTAACATCCTTTTCAGGGTTTTATTAATTCTCTCAACCAGACCATCGGTCTGGGGATTATATACAGTGGTATGGAGATGGATAATTTTTAAGAGCCAGCATAGCTCCTTGGTCACTTTGGACATGAAGTGCGTGCCATGGACTATTAGGATCTACTTTGACATCCTTGTTTGGCTGAATATGTGGAACAGTTCCTTTGCTATACCTTTTGAGGAGGTGTTCCCTAGTGGAATGGACTCGGGGTAACAGGTGGCATAAACTAGGACCACCAAGATTTATTGATGTCCCCTGGCCAACTTAGGTAGAGGTCCCGCCAGATCGATACCAAACCGCTCGAATGGAACTTTGATTATCGGATGAGGATTTAGCGGGCTCCAGAAATGGAGTCTAGGGGCATTAATCTGGTACTCCAGACAGGACTGGCAAAATTGCTCATCTGCTTTATAGATACCCGGCCAGTAGACGTTCCACGCTGCTCATTCTTTAGTCTTCTCCACCTCTAAGTTTCCATCCAGTTTCCATCCATGGGAGTCGGCCAACTCCAAAACATGGGCCTGTGGAACTACCAACTGCTCAACCACCTCGGTTGGTGTCATTTTCACCCTGTACATTAATTCATTATGTACAGCAAAATGAGGATCAACCCCTCATCTGGTACCTGGGGCATATCATCAATAACCTTTATGCTTTTCCAAGCATTTACTAAATGAGGGTCTCTCAATTGTTCCGTACCAAATTTCAGACTGGCGATGAAGAGAACTTTAGTTCAGAGGGGGTTTCCTCTGCATCCCTAGCCAGGATTGATAAAGGAAACTCATCTTATTTCCATTTTACAAGAGCAACAGCATCAATAGTTTCAGACATTTCATTTACGGGTAGTACATTATCATACACAGCATTTGTTTTATTCCCCCACATATAAAAAAAACAAGGGAAAGCCACAGCCTATAATAGCATTGTGGGAAAGCTTGCCATGACGGCGACCTCATGTCGCATGACTCCACAGGGAGTCTCTGCAATGAGTAGGGCAGTGGGGTAGTCTTTGGGGTCACAGTGAATGTAGATCATGCCTAGACAGCGTGATTGGAGCTGGTCTGCGTCCACCAGCCAGGCTTGCACCAGGGTCACCAGACTTCCGAAGTCCATGAGAGCCTGCACTGAGTGTCCATTAATTTTAGCAACACGCTCCCATCTGCCCCTCCTCCCCCAGATTCAGCATGGGTGGAGTAGGAAGGCCTGGTGAACAATGAAGTATGCCTCCACAGGCCACACTCCATTGGCTCCTGCAAGATTGGGCAAAGTGTCGCCAAATGTCTCAGTCCTTAACACCACCAGCAGACAACGAGGTTCCAGGCTCTAGGTAATGAATCCCTTTTTGGAGTGGGCGACCTATCACCCTTGTCATCTAACTGGTCCCCCCTTCAGGATGCCTTCTCTCCCTCTTTGTAATTATTACTGTCTTACCCATCGGGTGACTTGGGTATTGTTCTCTTTTCTCTCCCGCATCCGTTTCAATGGGGCATGGTCTGATACCAGTCAGAACCTCCTGCCCAACAAATAGTATCATAGAGCGTCGAGTGTCCACTTGATGGCCCGACACTGCTTCTTTTTTTATTTTTTTATTTATTTATTTATTTATTTTTAAAATGTATTTATTAAAGTTTTTCACTGTATACATATTTGGACAGAAACAATACAGGCATCAAGCATGAAGATTACCATACAATACATTGATTTATACATGGAGAGTACAACAGTTGAGAAGTACAGTGATGGTACTAGAAATTGGACAGTCAAAGATGTTGGATGACCTGTGCATACACCATATACTTCCCAAGGAGTATATATTAGTGGTAATAAACCTCTAAAATGAGGCAACCAAGTAACCATTAAAAATAAAAACAGAGTGAACCAGGACTCTGAAACTAAGTAATCCACCACTACAGATAACCTTTATTAGTCTAATTACTCTTGATAGGAAGTCCCCGGTCTTTTTGGGTTTTCCGTGACAGGATAGAGAGATATATAGATAGTACGGTATTCCAACTGCATTAAAGACGCCCAAAGACTAGATCTCCCCCTTTAAAACCCTTTTGGGTCTAGTCTAAAGTTCCCCCAATGCCCCTGTTAATTCCCCTTCCAGATACCATTTTGTTGATTTGAAGGGGGTTATCAGTAATCTAATTTCGTCTTTATTTAAGAAGTTCGCTATGAAGGGGGTCCATTTTGTGAAGAAGGTTTCCGCCTGGGTCTCTTTAGCGAGTTCCACCTCTTTCCGTTCCATGTTAAAATAGTGCTTCACCTGCAACCCCCACTTCTCCCACCTCCCGGGGTTTTGTCCTCTAACCAATGATTTAACAAGGTTTCTTAGCTGCAAGAAAGGTTATGTGCAATAAAATTTTTGGGGACCTTTCAATCTGCGAAAGATCATGAAACAGGTATGTTTCGGGGAAGGTGGACAGGAGAGGCCCCATCTCCGCCTCAAAGCATCACACAACTGTTCCCAGAATACTTGGGTGGTAGGACATTTCCAAAGTCCATGTACCAGGTCTGACTTTGGCAATTGACACTTGGGACAGACCACTTTACGATGTGGTGCTAGTGGATGTGGGGGGATGTTGAAGCCATAGATTGCGTGATGAATGAGGCGGAAGTGAGTCTTCCTCCATCTCTCGCTAATGATGGCTTTGTTCAGCTTATTCCAGCCCTCCAGTGTAATTTGTGGTAAGCCCATGATTGGGAACTCCATCTCCCATTTGGAGAACAAAGTTCTCTCCCTCACCGAATTATCCGAGTTACGTAGTTTTGTATATAGAATGGATAAGGAATGTCGGTTGGAGGGGGGCTTACGATTTCTTCGAACGAGTTGTTGTGGCACTTTCTCCCTAACTGAATTACCCTTGCTTTTAAGAAGCCTACAACCTGGCCATAGACAAGGAAATGTGAGTTGGGTAATTTATAAAGGCCTTGAAGCTCGGACAGGGAAAGGTAGGAGTTTCATGCTGGGCACAATAGGTGGTCCACCTTTGTAATTCCCAAACCTGCCCATTGACTAAGTTGTTTGTTATTTAGGCCCTGTGGGAATTCCGGATGTCCTATTAAGGGCATATGTTTACAGAGCATGGCTGGAAGACCAAATAATTTGCGGCATATCTTCCAGGTGACTATTGTATCTTTCATGAGAATACAAGTTCTGATATCCTGGGTTATAGCAGCAAATTTAGTATGTAACAGAGCTGATAGGCTCCAGGGGGCAGCTATGAGGGCCTCTAAGTCTGTGTTAGAATAATACGAAGTATTTTTTAACCAGTCAAGGCAGTGCCGCATGTTGCAAGCTAAGTTATATTTACGGATATCGGGCAAATTAATGCGCCCCCCCCAGTCCTGGGTAGCATGAGTTTTTTGGCTGCAATTCGGGGTCGTTTGCGGGCCCATAAAAAGGTTGTGAAACTGGCCTGGATGATTTTTACGTCTGTGTGTCGTAGTAGCAGCGGGATGGTTTGTAGCGGGTATAATAGCTTGGAAAAGCTCATCATGCGAATAAGATGAGCCCGAGCAAAGAGTGTGAGGGGTAATGAGGACCACCTGTTCAATTCCCTAACAATTTTTAAAATCAGGGGTGGGTAATTCAGGTTGTAGATTGAGATTGGAGATCGTCCTATGTGTATTCCCAAATACTTAATTGAGGTGGCTGGAGTCTGAATCGCGATATCTTGGTGGGAAAGAGAGATGGGTTTTGCGTTTGGGGATATTCGTAATATGTCGGATTTAGATTCGTTGACTTAGAACCCTGAGAAGTGTCTTAAGATACGCAGTTCCCGGAAGAGGCCAGGCAAGTCCCGCTCCAGGTGTTGAACAATGTCATCAGCAAAGAGTGCCAGTTTTAGTTCTTGGGTTTTAATCTTGATACCTTCAAAGGTAGTTGAGGAGATCAGGAACCTAGCTAGGGGCTCTATTGCCAGGTTAAAAAGATAAGGTGAAAGGGGACACCCCTGTCTTGTCCCTCGTTGAAGGGCAAAGGGTTTTGAAAGGTAACCAGGAACACTAATTCTGGCTTCCGGATTATGGTAAAGGGCCCTTAAAAAAGTCCGGAAGGGACCAATGAGTCCCACCTTATCTAGAACACTCCCAAGCCAACCCCAGTCTACGCTGTCAAAAGCCTTCTCGGCGTCTATGGTGAGTAGCGCCGAGAAGGGGTGACAGTTCGGGTGCTTTTTGACCTCGTTATCACGGACGCCCCTGCGACCTCCGTCCCGGGTCGCAGGCGCGTCCGTGCTGCGGCTCCCAGCGGAGCCCTGTCCCGCACGTCGGGTTCGGGGTCCGCTCTTGTCCCAGTCCCCGCCGGCGTCTACTTACCCGGCCGCGCTCCTGCTCAGTCAGTCCCAGTCTCCCGGTGCGTGGCTCCGCCCTAGGGCGCGGCGGCCGGCTGTTTGAAATTTAATGGGGCTGTGCGCCGGTAATTGGGTATTGCCGGGCACTGCTCCTATTTAGGTCTTGCCCCTTCCTGCCGGCCCTCGCCAGATCCTTAGTGTGTTTTACCTCTGTAGAAAGAGATCATAGACTTGTCTTGTATATCCGTGTACCGTACCCCCTGCCTACGTTTATCGACCACGAATCTTGCGCCGCATGACCTTCTGCCTGCCACGTTTACGATCCAGAGCCGCTGTCCGACTTCTGCCTGTCCACGTTTACGATCCAGAGCCGCCTGTCCTGACCTTCTGCCTGTCCCCGACTACGAGCTAGCCTGACGAATCTGTACTACGTCTACCCTTGGCCGCCACCGCAGGCAAGTCCCGCCAGTGGAAATGACCTGGTAGACTCCCGCCGCAGCAAGTCCATCCCGCTTTGCGGCGGGCTCTGGTGAATAACGGGACCTACTTAGATTCCGTTCCCTGGCGGGCTTCCACCAACGCCTGCGGTGGTCCAGCTGATCCACTACCCTCGTTACAGTATGGAATCCGGCCATGATCCCGCCAAGGTGTCTTTGCCAAGTGTCGCCAGTATTACCACCGTTGTGGCCAAGCAGTCCAAACAGATCGCGCAGCAAGCGCAACAGCTCGAGCAACTCTCCTCACTGGTTGCAGCAGTTCATCCCACTCAGCGAGCAGCAGTCTGCTGCAGTGGTTCTCCCGGGGTAGTTGCTCCAGTCAGTCCCAAGCTCCGGTTTATCCATGCGACTAAGTTTGATGGGAGTCCAAGGTCTGCAGGGCTTCATCACCCAGTGCTCCCTGCATGTGGAACTCATGGCAGGTCAGTTTCCTCAGAAAGATCAAGGTGGCCTTCGTGGTACTTCCTCTCCGATAAAGCCCCTGGCCTGGGCAATCTCCTCTGTGGGACGAGGGGTGACCAATTACGGCCGATCTAGCGACATTTCTACTTGAGTTCCGTAAGTGTCTTCGAGGAACGTGCTCGTGCTATCGTCTGCGAAATCGCCCTGTTGAACCTGCAGCAAGGGAACTCCTCCGTGGGAGACTACGCCTGTGCAATTCCGCACACTAGGCATCGGAGCTAGTCTGGAACGATGCAGCATTATGCGCCACGTTCAAGAAAGGCCTCTCCAGCCCAATCAAGGATGCGCTCGCCGCCCGGGACCTTCTGCCTTCTTTAAGTGAGCTAATCCACCTGGCTAACCGGATTGACATCTGATTCGCAGAAAGGCGTGAGGAGCTCCGCCAAGAGCAAGAACCAGCCCGTACACGCCGTCCATCTCATCTTGCACCGGTGTTTCTACGGCCTCCACCGTCTCCTCCCAGCCAGCCGTGGAAGAGGCCATGCAAGTGGATAGAGAGCTCACCTGTCTCCGCAAGAACTTAACCGACGGTGTAAAGAGAACCTATGTCTCTACTGCGGCAGCCCTGATCATCTCCTCTGTTGTTGTCTGCTTCGCCCACGGCGTCCGGGAGAACGGGCACACCTAGGCTACGTGGGAGAAGCATCCCTAAGCGTGTGCAGCCTCTCTCCCCGCCTGAACATTTCGGTCTTGATCGGCACTGAAGCCGGGATCCCAACTTGTCAGTTTCATGCATTCTTGGACTCCGGTTCCGCTGGAAACATCCTGGATGCTGCCCTGGCGTCTCAACACTGCCTTCCCGTGGTTCCCCTGTAGAATCCTTCAGTCCATTTCCTCCGTCAGTGGAGAGATCTTCCGTTACCCAGTCCGTTTCCGTACTGAGCCATTGTCCCTCCAAGTAGGGGCACTTCACAAAGAAAGATAATCGTTCTATGTGTTATCCCGGTCTTCTTCGCCTGTCCTATTGGGTCTTCCATGGCTGCAGCGCCATGCCCCGGTGCTTGACTGGCAGACAGGCGAGGTCTTGCGATGGGGTTCAGAGTGTCGGTCTCACTGTTGGTGACACCTCGCCAGGTGCCAGCCGCTTCTACGGTACCAGCTAAGCCTCTAGCGGGCCTTCCCGCGCCTTATCAGGAGTATGCTGATGTCTTCTCCGAGAAGCAGGCAGAGACCCTGCCGCCACATCGTCCTTATGATTGTCCGATTGACCTATTGCCCGGTACCAGCCCTCCTCGGGGCAGAGTCTACCCTTATCCGTTCGGAGACACAAGCCATGTCCAAGTACATTCGTGAGAATCGCCAGAAGGGGTTTATTCGGAAGTCCTCTTCTCCCGCGGGGGCAGGATTCTTCTTCGTGGAAAAGAAGGATGGTACCTTGCGACCCTGCATTGATTACCGGGGTCTGAATAAGATCACGGTGAAGAATCGGTACCCTCTACCGTTGATCACGGAGTTATTTGATCGTCTGCAGGGCGCAAGGGTTTTCTCCAAGTTGGATCTAAGAGGGGCCTACAATTTGGTCCGAATCCGCAAGGGCGATGAATGGAAGACGGCCTTCAACACCAGGGACAGCCACTTCGAGTACCTGGTAATGCCATTCGGACTGTGTAATGCGCCTGCCGTCTTCCAGGAGCTCGTGAATGACATTTTCAGGGATCTTCTCTACACCTGCGTAGTGGTCTATCTGGACGATATTTTGGTGTACTCGCCTGACCTCGAGACCCACCATTGTCATGTCCGTCAGGTGTTGAAGCGGCTCCGAGATAATCACCTGTATGCCAAGCTGAGAAGTGCCTCTTCCACCAAACAGCCTTCCGTTTCTGGGGTACATTATTTCTGATCGAGGCCTACAGATGGATCCAGCAAAGCTGTGCAGCCGTGTTGCAGTGGGCCACGCCCAGGCGGTTGCGTGCCATACAGCGTTTCTTGGGGTTCTGTAACTATTATCGCAATTTATTCCCCACTTTTCTATGCTAGTGGCTCCGATAGTGGCTCTACTAAGAAACACGCTAACCCACGCAGCTGGCCTCCGAAGCTGAGGAGGCATTCGCAATCTCAAGTCTGCTTTACCTCAGCATCTGTCCTCTCGCGGCCGGACCCCGCGAAACCCTCACCTTGGAAGTGGATGCCTCGTCCGTGGGGGTCGGAGCATCCTTACGCAAAAAGGGCCACGGGCAAGACGTAACGTGTGGCTTTTTCCAAGACGTTCTCCCGGCCGAAGGAAACTACACGATAGGCGACCGTGAGTTGCTGGCCATCAAGATGGCTTTGGAAGAATGGGGGGGGTGGGGGGGGGGGGCGGGGGTACCTTGGGGGGGGCTCGCATCCATCTGCATCTATTCGGACACAAAAACCTTCAATACGCAGAGGTCAGCGACTTACCCCACGCAGGCTAGGTGGTCGCTCTTCTTCTCCGGTTCGACTACCAGATTCACTTCCGGCCCGCGGAGAAGAACATCAAGGCGGCGCCCTTTCCGGCTTCTGACGTGGTGGGTGAGGAGTCTACTCCAGAGCTATATAATTCCCCCAGAACACCTTATCTCGGCTTGCTCCAGTTGACCTCCGGATGGTTCCTCCAGGAGGACCTACGTACGCCTGCTCTCGCAGACGCATCCTGAAATGGGCCATGCTCTTTGGTGGCCGGTCATCCGGAGCTCGAAAGACGTTCCTTTTGATATCCCGGTTCTATTGGTGGCCAGAGCTCGTCAAGGATGTCAAGGATTTCGTTCAGGCCTGTAATCTCTGTGCCCGCACAAGACGCCCGTCACCAAGCCGGCAGGTCTACTACACCCTCTACCATTCCGACCAACCTTGGACCACATTGCGATGGACTTTAAACAATCTCTCCTTCGGCTGGCAACACCGTCATTTGGGTGACTACTGATCGGTTCTCCAGTGGCGCATTTTGTCCTCTGCCGGGCCTGCCATCGGCCAAACCGCCTGGCGGAGCTATTTTTCCAACATGTGTTCCGTCTGCATGGGCTCCCGCAGCAAATCGTCTCGGATCGGGAGTCCAGGTTGTCTCCAAGTTCTGGCGTGCCCTGTGTTCCCAATCGCAAGGTGAGTCGACTTCTTGTCTGCTTACCACCCTCAGACGAATGGCCAGGTGAGAGATAAACCAGGTCTTGGAGGTTATCTACGCCACTTCGTTCAGCGCCAAGACGATTGGTCCAACTTGTTGCATGGGCGGAGTTCTTGTACAACTCCCGTGACTCAGAATCCGCAGGGTCTCTCCCTTCTACATTGTATACGGTTGCATCCCCGCCCACCTCTCCCTCTGGCATCTCCTCCGAGGTTACCTGCGGCGGAGCACTGGTTCAGGACATAAAAGCCATCTGGTCCAGACCCGCAATCTCTGCTCCGCGCTTCCGAGCGCACGAAGACCCAAGCCGACAAAGGAAGAAGTCCTCTCTGTCTTCTCCCAGTGACAAGTGTGGCTGTCGGCCAGATATGTCCGTCTTAAGATGCCTCCTACAAATTGGGACCCCGCTTCCTGGACCCTTCGAGGTTTCACTCGATTAATCAGGTTTCTTACAAACTCCGGCTCCCTCCACATGAGATTCTAACTCGTTCCACGTCTCTCTACTAAACCCCTAGGTCCTTAACGTTTCTCTCTGAGTCTATCCCTCTCCCACCCATAGCTGATGTTCCAATGTCTTTGAAGTCAAGGAGATCCTGCGTATGAGGAGAACTAGAGGGAAACGGTACTTTCTGGTAGACTGGAAGGGGTTTGGTCCTGAAGAGAGGTCTTGGGAGCCGGGAGAGAATATCTGAACCGTAATCTCATCCAGAGATTTCTTCGATCGCAGTAAGAGAGGGGGGCCCAAGGGGGGGTTACTGTCACGGACGCCCCTGCGACTCCGTCCCGGGTCGGCAGGCGGTCGTCGGTGCTGCGGCTCCAGCGGAGGCCCCGTCCCGCACGTCGGTTCGGGTCCGCTCTTGTCCAGTCCCGCCGGCTCTACTTACCGGCGGGCTCCTGCTCAGTCAGTCCCAGTCTCCCGGCGCGTGGCTCCCCCCCTAGGGGAGCGCGGCCGGCTGTTTGAAATTTAAAGGGGCAGTCCCCCGGTAATGGGTATTGCCGGGCACTGCTCCTATTTAGGTCTGGCCCTTCCTGCCGGCCCTCGCCGGATCTTGTGTGTTCTTACCTCTGGAGAAAGCGTTCTAGCCTTGTCTTGTCTATCGTGACGTACCCCTGCCTACGTTTATCGACCACGAATCTTGCCACCTGCCCTGACCTTCTACCTGCCCACGTTTACGATCCAGAGCCGCCTGTCCTGACCTTCTGCCTGTCCACGTTTATGATCCAGAGCCGCCTGTCCTGACCTTCTGCCTGTCCCCGACTACGAGCTTGCCTGCGAACTGTACTACGTCTACCCTGGCCCCACCGCAGGCAAGTCCGCCAGTGGAACGACCTGGTAGACTCCCGCCGCAGTAAGTCCATCCGCTTTGCGCGGGCTCTGGTGAATACCGGGACCTACTTAGACCTACTTCCGTTCCCTGGCGTGGGCTTCCACCATCGCCTGCGGTGGTCCAGCGGATCCACTACCCGTCCGTTACACTCGTCTAGGACAAGCAAAACTTTACGTATATTTGCTACCGCTGAGCTACCTTGGATGAATCCTACTTGGTGGCTGCCAATTAGTTTCGGCATAAACGGGGCCAGTCGGTCCGCCATTATTTTAGCCAGTATTTTTAGATCCACGTTTATCAGGGATATAGGGTGATAGGATACGGGTGAGGTGGGGTCTTTACCTGACTTTGGAATTATTTTAATATGCGCCGTGTTCGTGGATGGGGGAATATTATTGCCGGATAGGTACGAATTAAATAATGTCAGCAGGGTTGGGGTAATTTGGGCTTTCAATGTTTTAAAACATTCGCCTGAGTAGCCATCATGGCCAGGCGACTTGTTGTTTTTTAGGTTGGTAATGGCTTGTTCAATTTCTGGCTTAGCGATGGGTGAACCAAGTATGGCCGCCTCCTCTGCAGAGAGACCTGGGAGCTCGATGCTCTGTAGCCAACGTTTGGAGAGATCGCCATCAAGGTCCTCATTAGTGTACAATTTTTCATAGAATGATCGAAGAATCTCGACCACTTCATTGCCTTTCCGAGTGAGGGTTCCGGTTGGATCCTTCAAAGCTGGTACAGAAGCTGGCGGATGGGGCCCCTTGGCAAATCTTGCCAAAAGTCGTCCCGGTTTATTGCCATGGCGAAATAACGCTGCCTCCTGTTTAGTTCTTTTTTGAGACTCTCTTTTTTCCAGCCAACGAGTTTTATTTGTTTCTGAAGGAGTGAGCGAAAAGGTATCATATGCAATGCGGAGCTCTTTACTCAAGGACTCTAATTTATCTCTCAGTATCCTTTTAACCCCTTAAGCCGAACGCCTGAAAATTTTTTTAGTTTTGGCCTCCTTGCGTTTTATTCGAGACAAGGTTTTAACTTTTTATAAGGAATAGTTTAAGGTACACTTATAAATAATTGCAGTATTTTTTTTAATTTTTTACAAAAATGTTTTTTTTTTCTGGTTTTTTTTAATTTTTTTTTTACACTATTCACATTTCACACTTATAACTTGTAATAAAATTAACTTCTACAGTTATTAACGGTCTTGTGATAACAAATATGTGTAGGTTTTTTGTGCGTGTAAAATTATGTACAATTTTTTTTAATTAAATTAATTATTTGTATTTTTATATTGATTTAACTTTTTTATTCTTTTTTTTTTACACTTTCAATGTTTTTTTGTACTTTTATTTTACTCCCATGAAGGGAGAACTGTTTAACATTTTTTTAAATTTTTTTTTACACTTATTATGAATTAAGCATAATCATAATATGCTAATACATGCTAATCTGTGTCAGTTTGACACAGGCAGTGATTATGACAGCACACAGTGCGTCCTAACACTGGCTTCAATACACAGACAGCTCTGGGTCCACGCTAGGTTTTTTTTTCCCCCAGAGCGGACTTGCAGTCCGGTCCCTGAGCGCTGTTGGGGTCACCGGGCTTCCGATCACACCGCGCAGAGCAGGGGAACCCCCTTTGATTGCGCTGCGGTTAATTTGCACCGCCGCAATCAAAAAGGTGTTAAAGCATCGGGTTTTGTGGAGGTTTCCTCCGTTCCCCGATGCATAGTAAACATTCTTGGATCGGAGCATGTGTATACAGCCCCCCGATCCCAGCGCATTTGCGGCGCCGGGCGCCGCAAACCCCGTGTCTGCAGGATGTAAAAAGACTCGCTGCAGACGAACACCTGAAAGCCCCCCATCAAAAGACGGTGGGCGGTCTTAAGGGGAAAAATTAGAGCCCTGTGGATTAAATATCCTCTTATATACTTTTTCTGCGTCCCCGTAACTGGGGGGGGGGCTCGAATGGCCTCATTGTAAAAAATATTCTTGCCACCCGCCCTGGAGTGTCTTACAGAATTTTTTCATCTTTTATTAGATAAAAGGGAAATTTCCAGATTATCTGACCCCCCGAGGGATATGTCTAAGGAGATACAAAAGGGATTGATTGAATGATCTTTCCCGTCTTCGTTCTTCATTTTTTGGGGAGCAGATTGCGGGAGAGGGTATGTAGTCTGTCGGGCCCACTTATGGGGGGGGTGAAAAGGACTTTAAAATCTCTACCCTCTGGATTTAGCAGTCTCCAAGAATCATGAAGGTTAAGATTGAGTGCAAATCTGGCTAAGGGGGGGCTCCCTGCTGGAGGTGACATTGTGAAGGTTACTCTCTCCTATCCTCTGATTGGGACATAATAGCATTGAAGTCTCCCGAAACTATTTTAAATGCGCTATCATCGTTTAGTATGATTGGTTCAAGACGCTTGAGGAAGCTCGCTCCTCCCGAGTTTGGCCCATATATATTATGGAAAGAGAACACCTCATCCGCAATCTGTAGCTTAGCATTAACCCACCGCCCTTCGGTATCTTTCTCCTGATGGATAATGGATCCGCTGAGGTGTTTACTTATTAAAATAAGGACCCCCGCTTTGCAGTTGAGCGCTGTTGATCCTATTACCTGTCTCACCCATATTCCCTTCATCCTGATGAAGTCACTTTCCGACAGGTGTGTCTCCTGTAAGAAATCTACATCAGTTTTGAGGCGTTTCAGGTGTCTTAGTACCATTTTGCGCTTACTGGGAGATCTCAACCCTTTTACGTTCCAAGTGAATACTTTCATTTTGGAGATTTAAAATTATCAGGGATACCGGTTATCTTGGTGGATGTAGTAGTGGCGTCAAACAAAATTTAACAATCAAACCAAACAATTAAACCAAACACAAGGCTCTCCGGCCTATAGCACCTTGAAGAGGTAGGATTCTAATCCTGCTCCTCCTCAGCACGCTGTGCAATTGGACTTCTCTTTTTTCCACATGGAATACAGAATATATATCAAAGATATAACCTATAACTCATCCTGGTGCTACACCGGAGCGACAGGGAATGAACATATCGTAAACCTGCAACTGTGTAAAATTGGATAATAGTTTACCAGGTGTCCCTATAAATTCAACATTTTATAACTACCTCATCAGTAATCTTTTCTCTATCTTGCGGCAGTGTTCAAGGTATTAAAGGTGTGAGACCTCCTCACATGTCACACCTCCGTTATAGTGGGTCCAGTGCTCGAGCACAGACAGAAGGTGCGTTCAGTCATGTACCCATTCTGGAGGACTGTCTCCGCCGCTGCTCTTTTGGGCTTCTTGGGTGCATTGGATGGGCATGTTGGGGATCGTCCTCGGTCAGACAGAGGTCATTCCTGGAGAAGGTGCCCATTCCTGATGGAGAAGCGGAGCGATCTGAGACTGAGGGTGAAGGGGGTCTAGAGTGGGTGTGGTATCTATCTTCAAGGTATTTCTCAGCTTCGGATGGTGAGTGGAAGGTAGATGTATTCCCGTTATTATGAAGAATCTTGAGGATTGCCGGATACAATAATGCAAATTTTATTTGTTTGTTGAAAAGTAGCAAGCATACCGAAGAGAAGGCCCTTCTCCTCCTTGCCACCTCCGCGGAGAAGTCCTCAAAAATGAGAATTTTTTTTAAAAGCTCTCAGAATGGCAACTTTATCTGTGAAGTCTATGTATTTTACGATTATTTGACGCGGCCTCTCCCTCAACGTTGGTGAGGTGTCTTCTTCTTGCCTTGGTCTGGTCCCTCCTCTGAGATAAGGACCTAAGCGATGGGCGCGTTCAACTTTGCAGAAGTGCGAGAGTCCCAAGGCTTTAGGTAATTCCCTTTCGCATAGCATAGCCAAACTCTTAGGGGGTGTAGATTCGGAGATGCCTAAGATCCTTAGATTACTACGCCTCGATCTGTTCTCCAGATCCTCTAGCTTGTCACTTAACCTCTGGTTTTCCTGCAGCAAGTCCCTGATTTGGGAATGAGCTTTATCTGTATCTGTTCTGGGTGATTACATCTGTTTTTACTTGTGCTATCATCTTCGCCACCGATGCCATTAACGAGGCCTGCAGGTCAGCAGATATTTGCTTTGGGTGTAGGGGCTAGAGAGAAACAACCCTCCCTATGGGTTGTTGTGGTGTCCCAGTCTGCCGCTGATAGGGAGAGTGCTTCCTCAGAGTTGTCATGGAAATCATCCTGAGGGGCACGACTAGGAGGTGCTGGGGTCTGGGATTTATCGGTTTTTGGGGGTTGCTTTGTGCCTTTTGATCGACCCATTTTGCAGAGGTATTTTTCCATGAGTAAAAGCACTCAGTGGTTCATGCACCTGCAGTTGCACTCTAGCTAGCCTGGCGGTTTGTGGGAATTGGATGAACCAAGAGCAGCGGGGTACTGTCAGGAAAGCACAAAACTGAGTCCCTGTCCAAATAATTGAAAAGTCCCGCCTATTAAAGATGGAGAAGTAGTGAGGTTCTCAGAAGCCCGTTGCTTCGATTTCTATCATTCAAAATGAGTATCGGCTCTTCAGGGTTTTCCCTTGTCACCAGGAAGCTGTATAGGAGGGCGGTGGTGGCTCTTGATTGCTGTAATGCTCGGGCCAGACAGGGGCTGGGGGTTGGCCGTTAAGCTGTTGTCAAAGCCTCTATGTGTAGTGGTCTTGGGAGTGGAGTTTCAGTGTTGATTGGCTTTCTAATTCTTGTGGGGCCTCAGGCCCGTAAGCAGCTCCAATCAAAAGCCTGCAAGTCAACAGGCCCCCAGATTCTGTTATATACCAAAGCAGGCAGTCTACTGTGCAGTAAAGTCACTTATCTCGGTTTGCGGGCTTTTCACTGCTCAGGTATCTATACTGAGGCACCTGGCTTAGTCCCTGCACAGTTCAGTGTGGCTCACCCTGGGTCAGGGCAATATCCTCCTCTCACGAGTCGTTTCCTCCAGCTGCGCCTGTCTTGCTGAATTTGCCTGCAGCCCTGTTCTCTGTCTGGAGGGGGGACAGCAGTGAGAAGCTGAGATTCCTCTCTCTTTGTCTGCGGCTGGCAAGCCGCGATCGCGTCACGTGCTTCCAGGCAACCGCCGTCTACTCACCCCTGTTTCTCCTGCGTCTTCTCTTTTCCTGGCGCACTGGCCCTCTGCAGCCCGGTGTACGCGAGTCGGATGGGTACCTCGGGTGTTGCGATCCGGGCTCCCAGGGTCAGGCGGCGCTGCGCGTTACTGCGCCTTGCTGTCTGCGCGGTGCCAGTAGGTTGCGGGAGCTGGATGAGGGTCACTTCCCGCGGCTCCCGTCGACCGAGCGTCACTCGGGGCCTTCCGCCTCAGATTGCTGGGTGTTCTGGGCTGCGCTGGTGCTCAGCAGGTGTCCATGTTGGGGCTTTGTTTGCCGGTATGTGCTTGTCGCTCGGGAGCTCCGCTTTCTCGCCTATTCCATGGCGGCTCCGGAACCGGAAGTCTGACACTGCTTCTTTATTATAGCGTAGTTTTTTTTCTGCTGGGGAAATTTTTTACTCAAATACACTACTGGGTGCTCCTCCTCACTTACCACTTGGGACATGACTACAACCATACCCACATCAAAGCCATCTGTCTGGACCACAAACAAGAGAAAAATCTGGGGCTGCCAAGACAGGCTGCCTACATAGGGCCTGTTGGAGTTGTAGGAAGGCTTTTTCTGCTTCAGTGGACCATTTGATCACAGTAGATTTTTGTCTTCTTTGTCAGGTCGGTCAAAGGAACCGCAATTTCTGCGAACCTGGGAATAAACCTCCTGTATTATCCTATGATTCCCAGAAAGGCCATGACCTGCTTCTTGGTCAGAGGGCAAGGTGAATTCTGAATGGCTTCTACCAGGGGCGTAACTAGAGAAGCCTGGGCCCCAAAGCAAACTTTTGGATAGGGCCCCCTACCCCCACCCCCTCGCCCACCTCCCTGACCACGAACATTTACCAAGACATGCTTTTAAATAATGTAGATAATACAAGGGGCAAATACCTCACCATACATATCCCCATCATACGACTACCAAGCAAATCCACTATACCAAGACCAACATTACCAATAACACTATTACATAGGAACCTGATTATACCGCCAGAACAAGACCACAAAGTGACGGAATAATACCCCTACACTTTTACTGATCAGTACACAAAGACCAATAGTACCGCCATATAGTGACCATATAGTGGTATATACTAGTGTACACAGGCTTTGCAGACTGTATATAACCACCATACGTGACATTGTGATACTACATGTACACAGTTGTAATGTATATTACCCCACAGTGACCATATAGTGGTAGATATCAGTGTACAGAGACAATGTGATTAAAGTGTAGTTACATCTTGTGACTCACAGGTGACGTCTCTCTGACGAGTCGTTGACTTTCCCCTTTGTTCTGCATCCGGTCCAGTTGGCCATCATGATGACCTCTCCTGACCACTTGTCCCTGATGATTTAGAAACAAATATCTTATAATACTTACTTTTCCAGAACCTGCCTCACTGGCTATATGGGGTCCATTTAGGCAGGCAGGGTTTAGGTAGGCTATATGGGTCCCCAGATAGGCAAGGTTTAGGTAGGCAATAGAGTCCCCATATAGGCAGGCAGGGTTTAGGTAGGTATAGGGAGCCATACAGGTAGACAGGGGTTAGGTCGGCTATATGGGCCATATAAGTAGGGTTTAGGTAGCTAAAGGGGCCCCATATAAGTAGGTAGGCAGGCTTTAGGGGGCTATATAGGCAGACAGGCTTCACGGGGGCTATAGGGCTATTCAGGCAGGCAGGCTTGTGAGGGGTATACAGGAAGGCTTGTGGGGGTATACAGGCAGGCTTGTGGGGGGTATACAGGCAGGCTTGTGGGGTATACAGGCAGGCTTGAGGGGGTATACAGGCAGGCTTGTGGGGTACACAGGCAGGCTTGTGGGGGTATACAGGCAGGCTTGAGGGGGTATACAGGCAGGCTTGTGGGGGTATACAGGCAGGCTTGTGGGGGTATACAGGCAGGCTTGTGGGGGGTATACAGGCAGGCTTGTGGGGGTATACAGGCAGGCTTGAGGGGGTATACAGGCAGGCTTGAGGGGGTATACAGGCAGGCTTAGGGGCAGGTAAAATAAGAAATAGTTTACTTACCTCGGTCCACGCTCCCCCAATGCGCCGCGCTGCAGCCTCTCTGCTCAGCGCGGGCGGCGCGGTGATGTGACGTCACCGCGTGCGCCCACGTGATCAGTGAGAGCCGGCAGGGGAAGTAGCAGAGTGGAGCGAGCAGCGCTCCGTTCTGCTACCTCCGGGCAGCGCTGCCTCTGAACGCTCGGGCCGGAGGCAGTATGCGCCGGGCCCCTCAGCTACGCACCCTCCGCATTGAACTGTTATGTTCACTGCCGGCGGGCCCAGGAGCGGCATTACCGGGGTAGCGGACGCGGTAGCAGCTGCCCCGGGGCGCGGGCCCCTAAGCGCACGGGCCCCGGGGCAGTTGCTACGTCTGCTACCCCGGCCCCTGGCTTCTACTTTCTTTACCTGGGGATTAATTTCCCCTCTCCCCACTAAGTATCCAGGTATCTGGCTTCCTCCATTCTCAATGTGGTTTATGATGAAACTGGCCTTCCTCAAGGCATTCAAGACAGCCTGGACTTTTCTGAGGTGAATAGCCCAATCGGGGCTAATGATGACAATGTCATCCAAATGTGCCACTGCATACTTTCGATGGGGGCACAAAACTTGGTCCATGGCTCTCTGGAAGGTAGCAGGAACTCTCTGCAACTCAAAGGACATAAGGACACACTGGAAAGATCCCCCAGGTGTAGAAAAGGCAGTCTTTTCTCTAGCTTCTTTGAACAAGGGGTTTTACCAGTATCCCTTTGTGAGGTCTAAGGTGGTGATTTACTGGACGAGCTCCAACTGTTCGATTAACTCATCTACCTTGGCCATGGGATAAGTATCAACATTCGATAACTCATTGAGTCGACGGTAGTCATTGCAAAACCTCCATTCCCCATTGGGCTTTAGTAGTAGCACAATGGGGTTGGACCATACACTTTTGGACCTTTGTATTACCCTTAAGTCTACTAGCATCCTTTGTACCTCTTTGGCAATGACTTTCTGACAGGCTCCAGGGAACCGATATGGTTTAAGGTGCACTCGGACCGTTGGATCTGTGAGGATTTCATGTTTGGTCACATTCATCAGACCTGGGATCTCGGTGAACAGGTCTTTGATCTGCTGTAGTAGCTTTTTACATTGTTGTTTTTGGAGGGGGACAAGGTTTCTGCAATTTTTACCGCCTCAACCTCTGGCCTCAGTTAGCTCTTGAGGCAAGGGGCCTCAACGGGATCTCTTTGCTTCCAGGGTTTTATCATGTCAACATGGTAGACCTGATAGCAATAGCAGATAGCTTATTCAAATAGTATCAAACATTTATTTAAAAGTCTTAAACATTTAAAACTCAACTGTAACAATTCATTACTTGTGGTTTAACAGTAGTCAAAGTTCATAGTAGGCGGCAGTAACATATAAATTCAAAATTGTGTTTGTGCTCCAAGATGGAGAAGCCAGGCTATGCGCTTGCAACATGAAGTTGTGAATTTATATGCTACTGCCACCTACTATGGACTTTGACCACTGTTAAACTGCAAGTAACAAATTGTTACAGTTGAACTTTTAAATGTTTAAGACTTTTAAATAAATGTTTGATACTATTTGAAATAAGCTATCTGCTATTGCTATCTGCTTTCAATTGAATCAAGGCTGAGGATCCTTCATAAAGCAGAGTGTGCTGTGCGGCTATAATTATTATCGCTACAGAATTAACTGCAAACATGGTAGACCTGAAAAGTCTTTCTCCTTCCTGGCTGGACCTTATAGTTGACTTCCCCTACCTTTTCTACAATCTTGTAGGGACTTTGCCACTTAGCCAGGAATTTAAACTTGACCGTAGGTACTAGCACTACTACCCAATCTCGCAAATTAAAGTCCCTATTATAGACCCTTGCCTGTGTCTCTTGTGTCTGGAGAAGATGTTCCTTCACAAGGGGCATTACCTTGGCCATTCTCTCTTGGAGATACATGCGTAATTACACTAATATAGGGCATGTCCTCACTCTCCTAGGTTACCTTAGCCACATCCAACAGCCTCTTGGGATGCCTGCCGTATAATAGCTCGAAGGGCAAAAATCTGGTGGATGTTTGGGGAACTTCTTGGATTGTGAACAGCAGAAATGGCAAAGAGGCAGTCACAATCCCTCCCCTCTTTCTCAACCACTTTTTTAGCATGGCTTTTAGGGTCTTAAACCTCTAAACAAGATTATCCATTTGCAGGTGGTAGACAGAGGTTCAAAGTTAAGTGACCTCTAACACTTTACAGAGATCTCTCATAATTTTGTACATGAACAGGATTCCCTGGTCCGTTAGTCTCTCTTTGGGAATCCCTGTTCGTGAAAACATGTAAAACAATTCTTTGGCGATATTTTTGAAGAGGTATTTCATAAAGGTACGGCCTTTGGTTATTGGGTCGCGAAATTCATTACCACCAGAATGTATTGGTGGCCTCTCGTGGACTTTACTAAGGGTCCCACCAAATCCATGGCAATTCTATGTAATGGTACTAGTACCTCTATGATTGTGAGAGAAACCAGAGGGCTACAGAAGTTGGCTACAGAAGAGGTTCATTGACAGGACAGGACTTACAATAATCATGGATTTACTTGTGACAGCCCGGCCAGTAGAATCTCTGCAGGATTCTCTCTCGGGTTTTTCTGTCCCTAAGTGTCCCCCTAACACATGAGCATGTGCCAAATCCATCACTTTACGCCGATAGAGCGTGGACACTACGAGCTCCTCATGCACAGCGAACTGTGGGTACCTCTTGTCTCTCTAGGACTCCTGGGGTACCCTATTCAGGACCATGTAAAAGCTCCCCATGCACAGCAAACTATGGGTACCTCTTGTTTCTCTGGGGCTCCTGGGGTACCCCATTCAGGACCACTACATTATTCCAAGCTTCTTTGAAAGTTTCATCACAGAGTTGGGCCTTACCAAAATTTCCCTGAGGCACCCCTAAATCTGGAAAATCTTCCTCTGACTGTGATTCCTCTCCATTTTCCCCCAATAGGACAGTAAAGGGAATTCCGGAACAAATCTTAGTGCCCATACTCATTGGGTGGTCCTGGCAGTGCAAATGGTTTGGTGGCACTAACTTTTCCCACAGAGCCCAGAACAGGGGATAATCATGCTGAATTATGCATCAAAGTGGGTACCACTCCCACATGATGTGACATAGAGCCTCAGTCTGTTTCCATGGTCATCCGGGCATGTGGGTAAACCACATGTGACACCTAAGTTCACCTTACATATACCAGACTTATCCAAACCTCTCATTTTTACTTTTTAAAAATTATTTAACAAACACATAAGACGTGCAAATCGTTAAACAAGATACTTGCTGTTTACAGTTCGTACCGCTTCATTTTGTAGTGCAGCTCATCCGAGATTTAGTAACAATTCATTGCTTTAAATACTCATAAAGAGAGATAGCATCTGACCGGCGGCATACAGCACACTAGCAACGTTTCGAGGCGGAACCCTCTTTATCAAGCATGCGTAGATTCATCGCTACTTTCCTTTTATTACTACTCCAATAATCAGTTTTTAACATATCTCTTAAGCTAAACCCAACACATATATTATACAAACATTTAAAACATTGCCATACCTCTAATTAAGCTAATACTATTGCTTCACAAAAACACATTCAAATTAATTTGTTCATATATCCCTTTAGTGGACAATGTCTCAAGTCTATGTATCCATATAGCTTCTTTTTTTAGCAAACTTCTTTCCAACAATATACCCTTTTGGATCTTGATATCCTCTAACAAACACCAATGCAGATCACTGACTGTGTGGTTGGCTTCGTAAAAATGTCTCGCTACTGAATTTTCGACGAACTTTTTAGTAATGTTTAAACTAGTCTCTCTTTCTAGTCTATTTTTATACAGCCGTATAGCTGAACAATGTTTGTTAAAGTGTAACTTTATACTTATCGACGTCTGAACCACGTATCCTTTGCCACAAGGACACTTTAGGAAATAAATAACATTTTTGGTGTCACAAGTATAAAATCCTTTTATAGGGATTTTATATCCTCTAGATGGGTGGGACACTTCTGAGCTTTTAGTAATCGAATTGCAATATTGACAATTCAGACAGGCGAAGTTACCAGTACGTTTAATAGATAGTAAAGTTTGCGTGTATTTTTTACATATATGATTATCTGAGGATACCATTCTACTACCAATAGACCTCACTTTTCTATAGGCAAATCTTGGCATTTTTTTTTCATAGATACTGTATCCAAATTTCTCATCTTCTGATAGTATATGCCAATGTTTTTTGATTTTTTTTAAATTAATTCACTATGGGAATCATAAACGCTAGTAAATAATAGTCCCTCAATAGATTGTTTTTTTCTTGGAATGAGAAGCTCTTCCCTATCTCTCTTTAGGAATACTGATCCCATTTTTTTCAGTTCTTTTTTGTCATAACCATGCTTACTAAATTTGTCAATGATTTCTCCCATAGGTTTAAGATAAATATCATCTTTTGAACATATTCTCCGGGCTCTGACAAATTGGGATTTTGGTATGCCTATAAAAGTTTGAGGGGAATGATAGCTATCCCTATGTAATACATTATTTTTATCAATAGATTTTGAGAAAAGTGCAGTTTGCAATTTATCAACCTTTCTAACTTCCACATCAAGATAGTGGATGATGTCTTCATGTATAGTGACTGAAAATTGAATATTAGGATGGTACAACATAGAAATAAATTGTTGCAACTGATCATCAGTACCTTTCCATATCATGAAGACGTCATGCATATATCTATACCAAGATTGAACATATCCAAATAGTTCATTACTGAAAACAAATTTCTTTTTAAATGCAGCCATATAAATACAAGCATAGCTAGGTGCTACAGGAGACCCCATCGAGGTCCCCTGTAGCTGCAAGAAAAAATATCCACCAAATCTAAAATAGTTTTTCTTCAAAATTATATCCAATAAAGAAAGCAAAAACGCAATATGTGCATTTGTCAAACGAGAATCAAGACACAACACTTCCCTGACAGCTTCAATTCCCTTCTCGTAGGGGATGTTAGTAAATAAAGATCTAATATCTAAAGTACACAGATTTGTAACCTCAGTACAATCAGTATCTTTAATTAAACGCAAAAATGTACCTATATCTCGCAATGATATTATATCCTGGCTCACTGCTTTTTGCAGATACCTATCTATGTATATCACAATGGCGAATGTATGCTTATCTAATAGCGAATTAACGCCAGAGACCTGGGGGTTTTTCAACTGTCTTATGTCCTTTAGGAACTAAGTACAAAATAGGGACGATTTTCACATATTACGTGTTTGTTGAATGATAAAAAAGTAAAAACAGAGAGGTTTAGATAAGTCTGGTCTATGTAAGGTGATTAAGTGGGGAGAAGATTGGGGAACTCCCAAAAAGACTTCGTTGCTCCTGCTCAACTTGTTTAAGTTGTACAACCTTAAGACTATATGACACCCAAGTTCTCCCCTGAGACCAACACATGAGAGACAGAGGCCGAGAGGAGCGTGACCAAACTTCCTGAGCCCAAAAGTCCTGAAACCGAAGTCCCATTGACCTTCAGCTGGCAGCTCTAGGTTCCATCATCAGCGTGAGGGACCACACCACATACCCATTGTGCAAACAAGGAAGAACCGCTGAGCAGTCGATAGGTTCTGTACTGAGGGGACACTGGGCCTATATATGCCCTGTGGCCTAACACCTCAAACAATTAATCTCCCGTGGGACCTACTTTGCCATTGGCCCTGACATTATGGCTACCTTACCAAGGGTTTTTGGGTTCAGGTTTCTGAGAGTCTCTCAGGGCTTTCCAGTAGGGGGACTTTATATTCCCTGCCTACCCTAGGGACTTCTTGTACATGTGAAACTGTTCCACGAGTCCCAAAAGGTCATCTGCAGCCCGGGGGTCCCTTTGGGCAACCCAGCACTGCACTGGTCTGAGGAGGGAGCCATGACCACTCGCTCGATTATTTGGTCTGGGGTGCATACCTCAGGCTGCAGCCACTTCTGCACCAAATGCACCAAGTCAAACATCTGGGAAATTGGGCTTTTGCCAGTGCTATATGCCGAGTGATGTGCCAAGGTGACCCCAAGCCATGCCAGTATCTCAGCCTTTAACTTTGCGTACTTCTTTGCATCCTGCCAGGCGAGGTCATAATTGGTATCCTAGGGTTCTCCAGATAGGTTTGGGGCCAAGCCCTCAGCCCATTGATTTGGGGGTAGCTTTTCTTGGACAGCCAGCTGCTTGAACCCGGCGAGAAAGTCCTCTATGTCAACCTCAGGCGTCATCTTCAACAAAGCCTCTCTCACCCTCTTTCGGGCACTATGTCCGTCATTAGTGATTAAGTGTGGATTTTCTCGGGTCAGTAAGGCCTCAGCGATCCTCTGAAACAGCAGCCTATTTGTTTCCAGCTGAGCATGCATAGCTTCACTATGAACCTGCATTGCCTATGGGCTTGCTGTTGCTGTGCATGTGCTTGTTGTTGTTGTGCAATTGCTTCCTGTTGCTTTGCCATAGCTTCAATATGTGCTGGGCTTTGAAAAGTTGTACATTAGTTTGGCCTCTGCATGCTGGAGGTTTATACTTGGGAGAGAGAGACATGGACCGCACATCCTCACACTATATAATGATCTATTGCTTCTCAGCTAAAATTACAAAAATGAACATGAGGTTCTTAGTATACATTTTGATCAAACGGTAAAAGCCCACTTGCTACTTCACAACAACCTCTTTAAAGTGGGTTCCTACACTAATGGGAGTAGCACTACATGACGACCACCGCCACAGCGACAGCCACATCTGTGAGGGGCACAACCCAGTGGCCCGACAACACCACTGTTGCCAGACCTAGCCCCCCGACTCTGGGTTGCACCACCAGACAAGCATAGCATCATGGCAGCAACGGCTGCCACACTGCACCACCACCAAAAAAAGGGTAAGGTTCACTACCACTACCTCTCACCGGGCTCCATGCAGACTGGAGGTTTGCCTGCACCAAGTGCTTAGTTACCGTGTTTCTTACCAGGCCATAAGACGTACCTAGGTTTTAGAGGGGGAAAATAGGAAAAAAAAAATTAAGCAAAAAGTATGGGCTGAAGTATAGTTTTTATTGGTACCATCTTAGGATAGATGCAACTTTTTGATCACTTTTTATTCCAATATTTTGGTTATATTAAATGACCAAAAAACCAACAATGTTGGTGTTTGGAATATTCCTTCTTCTATGCTGTACAGCGTACAGGATGAATGATATTATAGTTTAATAGATTGGACTTACAGATGTGGCAATAACAATTATGTGTAACTTTTTTATTTGTAAAACAGCACAAGGGGGGGTGAGTTAAACTTTAACCCCTTAAGGACCAGGCGTTTTTTTTTGGTGACACGTTCGTTTTTCCCTCCTCGCCTTCTTTATTTTTACACCAACATAGACAAATTAGGGCTTTTATTTTTCGGGACAAGATGTACTTTCTAATGGTGTTATTCACTATACTATAGAATATACTGGGACACCGCAAAAATATTCTCAGTGGGACAAATTGTGAAAAAAAACGTATTTTCGCCATGTTTGCGGGGGTTTTGCTGTTACGGCGTTCAATCTTCGGTTAATATAATGTGTTATCTGTATTCTTTAGGTTGTTACGCATCCGGCAATACCAAACATGTAGGGTTTCCGTTATGTTTTGGTACCGTAAAAAAATTCCAAACATTTCTATTTTTTGAAATTTGCGCCACGGCGCCATTTTGTGCGACCAATAACTTTTTTGTACTAACACCTACGGACGTCAGTGAGGGGGCATTTTTTGCGGGCTGAAGTGTACTTTTTACGCTAGCAGTTTGGAATGCATGCGACTTTTTTGATCATTTTTATTCCATTTTTTGAGTGACGTAAAATGCCCAAAAAACGAAATTTTGCCGTTTGGAATTTTTTTTCTTCTACTGTGTTCAGCATACGGGATAAATGATGTTATATTTTTATAGATCGGACTTTTTCGGATGCGGCGATACCAAATATGTGTAACTTTTTTATTATTTTAATGATTTTATTTGTAAAATGGGGAAAGAGGGGTGATTTGAACTTTTAATACCTTTTTTTTTTTTTTGTACTTGAAAACTTTATTTTTTTTTACTGTAACATTGAGGCCACCTGTGGTACTTGACCACTAGGTGGCGCAATTGTTAATACAACCTAATGCATTGCATAGGCAATGCATTAGGGTGTACAAAGATGGCGGTTTCCCCACTTCCTGTCTGCGGACGGAAGTAGGGCAAACCGGCCAGAGTAAGTGACGGGAGCCTTCCCAAGGCTCTCCACCACAATGACCGGTGATCGGATCGGCGCAGCATAGCTGCGCTTATGCCGATCACCGCACCAATCGGTGCGCGGCACCGATCGGCGTTAATTCAGACGCCGCGGTCATCTTCGCCGCGGTGCCTGATGGGTAAAACAGCGCCAGCGGGCGGAGTCACCCGCCGGCGCTGTTACTGGGCCCTGGGACGTACTGATACGCCCAAGGTCGTTAAGGGGTTAATTTATTTTTTTATTTATTTATTTTTTTACTTTAATACTTAGTCCCCTTAGGGTACTTGACTATTAGGTGGCACTCTTCCTTGTCCTATATTCAGCAGTACTATTGTACTGCTGTACATTGGACTTTCATTCATTACCTATTACACCCTGCTTTAGGCACTGAGCAGCCACCCTGATCTGAGCGGCCACCAGCTGCACTGAGCAACCTCCCCTGTATTGTGCGGCTGCCGCCTGCACCAAGTGGCCGCTGCCTGTACTGTACTGTATGAGCTGCCGAAACACACAATGTTTTGCGGCACGTACTGTATGCGCTGCAATACATTGTGTGAACATACACTAACAGTGGTCCTGGCCTACCACGCAGTACCACCTACACAAAGTCCAGTGTATGTGACTCCCTACCCTGGGGAATTAAAGCTGTCGACCAAAGCACCCTCTTCACCTGACTGACCAGGCTTATAAATGGATACATGGGAGCAGTCATCCGACCCAGCAGTCAGACTGCTCCAGTAAAGAACCAGACCAGATTTACTGTTGCCAACAGCCATACTAAAACTACCAAGGTGATAGTAACCGAGGGTAACCATCATAAAACTGCTGGATCTTTCTTTAAATGAGATTAACGCTTGGGGACACGATTGTATCCCAATGACCCCCCGAGGCCCCTTTAAAAGAAAAAAAAATATATATAATTTTAAAATTTTATATTAAAAATGTATATTATATATTTATATACTTATAATATATTTGGTCTCCTCACAGGCAACCATTTTTAACCCCCCAACGACCCCCGGGGGTAGAGTACGTCCCAGGGCCGCTGGGGCTTTTTCAGGGGGAATTTCAATTTTAAAATTTTTTGCGGTTTTTTCCCCGAAATACTATTTGATAGTGAAAACCCATTAGAAAGTACTCTTGTCCCGCAAAATAAAAGCCCATTTTGTCAGTAGGGGGAAAAATAAAAAAGTTATGGCTCTGGGAAGGCGAGGAGGGAAAAACGAACGTGTCACCAAAAAACCCCCCCCGGGTCCTTAAGGGGTTAATGTGGCCAGACTCAGCCTGAGGAGTCAAAGTGGAGCTAGATTTGCTGTTAGGGAAAAAAAATGTCCAATATTTTCAACATACACCATACAATACAGAAATAATTTAGAAAATTTAACAAAATTATGAATTTTTAAAAAAATTATATTTAAATTTAAAAAATTTCATATAAAAATTGAAGAAAAATAATCATACCCAAAAATAAAAAAATATCCCAATAAAATTTATTTAAAAAAAATAAATCTAAAACAAATTTTTTAACATTAAAAACCCATGTTTATGGGTTCGTTTTTAAAAATTTTTTTACTGTTTTAAAATGTGAAATTTATTTTTGCTGTCAAACCCTTTTATTTACATCGCAAAGCCAGCACACCACAGGTCTTGTTGGGACCTGTGATCCACTAAGCAAAATCAGTACCATAGCTTCTATTCACTGACATGCTATTCTCATAACTTTTATTTTCAGCCTATCTACAGCCTTTATACAGTTTTGGGGCATTATTATGCGCCCAAGTTTTTAAGCATCAAAACACAGCGAGGGTAAAGAACTTTTTGACACCATTTTGACACACAAAAATCACTTTCATACATTCAGGTGCATTTGACACTGAAAAATAGAAGCAAAAATGCACTTTGATCTGCTTAGTTCCATACATGTCTCCCAAGGTGTCTTTACATCGCTTAATGTGTACTGTGACTGCCTGGTTCCCCATGTTATTATACACCTAAAGTATAAATTAACCAATTTTTTATTACACTGCTGTTTATCCAATGATCACACATACATCACAAACAAAAAAAGTATTGATATTTGAGAATCTTGCACATTATCTTTTAGAAAACCAGTTTTGGTGGTTGAGACCATGCTTCTATGTGCAATATGCAGGAAAATATAAATAAGTCATTAGAAATTGCATCCTACCTTGTAGCTATAATAGGCAGCAATGACAGTAATCAGGTGGAAGTTTTATGATAACATTCACCATAGCACATACACGTCAAAGTAACAGCAACAAGAAGGACTTAAAAATTACAGCTTTTATGACAATCAAACAAGTTCTGGTAGAAAGTAGACGTGAATTTAAAACACTGGAAAGATGAGAGGTAAACACTAATACTTCAGGGACCATTAATCAATCTACACAAAATAGATGGGATTACATACAGTAGGTATTACAGCCTATTTGATACATCTGTGTGGTAGGTATTTATAATAGATCATGTTAACGGTTGACACCTTGCTTGTTAAACTTTCATATGCAAATATATGCAAATTTACACACAGATAATTCATTTGTCATGTAGATAGCATGATAGGTATGTTTAGTGCAATTCCCAAACACAGTTGCTATATTTTAGTGTTCACTTATTTCTGCTTATAGATACTATTAGCCTTCTTTATCTCAAGTACTACCCAATCAGCCACATTGTTTGTGTTCAAATTGCACTGAACAGTTATTAATTATCTATTTTATATATAGACAAACCAGAAAGAAGAGCATGTACAAAAAGTTTGCAGCACATCAAGCATATTTTATTACAATATCAATTACAAACCAGACCCCCCACCAAAAAA
This sequence comes from Phyllomedusa bahiana, assembly GCA_025379985.1. Lineage (NCBI taxonomy): Eukaryota > Metazoa > Chordata > Amphibia > Anura > Hylidae > Phyllomedusa > Phyllomedusa bahiana. The sequence goes on from JAODAL010001432.1 coordinate 210,247, forward strand.
ATAAAATAAAAACCACAAAGACTCATCTGTGTCCTGTATCAGACACCAAAACTTCACAACATTGGACAGCACAAGCATAAAATAATACCTCAAACCTAAATATAAACAATACCATCAAAATACACAGTAGCACACAGAATAAAGGTGTAGAGAAAGCATGTGTTGCCTATGGGAAAGGGAGAATCCCACGCATAGCACTACTAGAGTTCTAGCTTCCTGCCACTCTAGCAGCTTCCTCAGGAAGGAAGCTTCCTTGAGGAAACTGCCCCTGTAGCAGCAATACGTGTGGTGTTCTCCCTTTCCCGCTTGCAGAACGTGCTTTCTCTCCACTTTATCATTTATGGTCTCCCCCCTTTTTCTGGTTTGTCTTGCATAGTATTTGCATATCACAAGGCATTATGGGAAAAGGGCGGAGAAGCCCACAGCGCCCTCTGTTGGAATGTAACAAATCCTCATTTTTGCTTTTGACCTACTATGGTCTTGAGAAAGCAAAAGGATTTTAGCCGAACCAGAGCTCTCCATCTGCAACAACGCTGTAATCGGGATTTTTGTCCCTCATCAGTGCAGAGCAAGAGCGATACTAGCTGGCTGTGTGGAGGCATCAGGCGCTTCAGAAGGGAATCATCTCTCCTTAAGGAGCGCAAACCGAACGAATGGTGTGTAAGATTTGTTTTGCCTTTTCGCACTCTACTAAGCATCTGCATATCATCAAGGCAATTTATGGGAAAAAGGGCTGAGAAGCCCACAGCGCCCTCTGTTGGATGTAACAAATCCTCAATTTGGCTTCTGACCTACTAGTCTTGATAAAGCAAAAAAGGATTTTAGCCAAGTCCAGTAATCCTCACATCTGCCGACAATGTTGTTGGCTAAAATCCCTGTTTGGCTTTCTCATGGTCTAGTAGTCAAAAGCAAATTTGAGGATTTGGTTACATACAACAGAGGGCGCTGTGGGCTTCTCAGCCCTTTTACCATAATGCCTTGTGATATGCAGATGCTTCGTAGAGTTACCTGAAGGCAAAAACAAATCTCTACACGCCGTTCGTTCGGTGCTCTCCTGAAGGAGAGATGTTTCCCTTCCATAGTATTTGCATGTACGCTTGCACTCATCTTTATTTCAGGTGGGGCCCACTTCGTTCATTATTCTATTTGATAACTACATGGGTATAATTATAGCCATAGCAGCCATTACTGTGGAGCCCAGACGTTGAGAAGGCCCACTCAGGTACAAGCATATTGTCCTTTTTTAAAGCCTATTATTGGGTTCCTGAATTCCACACGTATATCATTTACACCCTTTAGTTATTGCTATTTATGCTGCTGTGTTTAGCTTATTGTCATTAGATGGTGGAACTCCATCTCATTTTGCTATGGGGCCATATAAATTTTAGTTACACCCCTGGATACATAGTTCCATTTTACACCTAGAGATGAGGCATGTGCAATCTTCTTATTGTACGAGCATCTCTGTGCCAATGTTTGCTTGAATCTACTCCTGCTAGCTGGCAAGCATCTGTAATTGCAGCATGTAATGTTTCTTGGTAACCACAATCTGTGCCTACTGTTTGTCCTTTGGCTGCAACATCTAACATTTCTCAGCTAACTAAGTGCCTCCTAAGGCTATGAAGATTGTTTTTGTAACCAGTCTCTTTTTACGCATATATCCTTTTCTACTATACTTATCCAGAGGCAATGCCACTTTTGCGTATGTATGGACGATGTAGTTGTTTTTTTGTTTTTTTTTATGCCAACCTGATGTCACCCCAGGGCAGTTTGCTTTATGTTATGGTTGCTTTTGTAGATATTATCAGCTTCTAGAGTTTGTGGGATTTTGTCATATCACCTACTGGTGTATTTATATACTTTTCATCTAACTTGAATGTATATCTCTTTGTTCCATGCCATTTTCACCTGTGACCATTCAATTTGTATTTGCAAATTACACTAAAATTGCATATAAAGATTAAGAGAATTTGTGGTCAGTATTGAAAAAAACATGTTCTAGAATGAGTGTAGAGATCCAGTATGTCTAAACTTGGAATTGAATTTACCCAAATCCACTGACAGAGATATGGAACTTAGTGTGCCACAGGAAGGGGCTAAAAATTTTGGAAACTTCAGGAGCACATCAGATTTTTTACTTTGAACATCTTTATTGGAAAAACTAGACAACGCATTTCATGCAGAATACTACTTTATCAGGTCTGTATGGTGCTATTCTACAAGAAATTTGTAGTCCAGTTTTCCTAATATAGAAGTTTAAAATAAAGAAATTGATGTGCCACTGAAGTTCTCCTAGCTAGCCTCACAAGGCTCCATATTATCAGTGGATTTGGGTAAATTTGATTCCAAATATCTATACACTTAATATATTCCTCTCTGGTGCAGTGGAGGAAGAAGCCTTATATAGTGGCTGCAGGATATATTAAGTAGGGAGTGCTCGCTCTCTGCTCCGCAGTGGTATCTCTTCACCTTTATGCGCTCCGGAGGAGTCGCATACAGGGGAGGAGATCGTGAAGCGACGGGCCACCGCAGTGCCGGACGCTGTCCAGCTGTACTCCGGGCCTTCAGTTATATGCGCTCCCCTGAGGAGCCGCATATAACTGAGCACCCTGTCGGCACTCAGGGCCATCGAGCGCCCGAGGGCGCCGACAGTGACACGAGTAAAAGCCGAGGAGTGATTTTTTCAGCACATTTTTTGTGCTGAAAAACTCGGCTTATACTCGAGTATATACGGTAACCTTATAACACAGCATGGCATGAGTTTGTGAGGAGTCGGTGCTGCCAAATTAATTTGATCAACTTTTATGAAAATGGTTTTAGACCAGACTAGGGTGAGTTTTCGAACATCATGTATTTTGCTTTTCTTATAAATATGATACTGTGCTGTCTCAAAGTTTGTTACATGAGACAGCTTGGTTTGGATAGGTCTTATTCTCTTATACATTTTTGCAGATGATACTAACCTGTGTAAGGTTTTAACACAAAAGAGTCAAGTAATTTGATACAAACAGATCCACATAAGTTGGAGACTTGGGCAGATAAGTAGCAAATAAGGTTTACCACTAATAAATGTAGCTTGGCAAGAAAAAGTATATGTCATTACTAAATGGATAAAACATGTGGAAAAGCACATAGGGTAACGGATGGCTATTCAACTGTCTCAAACAACTCCCAGGACTGATTAGCTGACCAGACGGCATATAAGAGCTTATTAAGGAGGAATGGTTGATTGCTAGCCCTCTATAAAGCTGAGTTTCACGTGCCAGCTGACACAAAGTATACTTTTAAGCTTGTGTCTTGGGATCTGCTTAAATTCTGTTTCTAGTATCTTATGTGCATAGCTCTGTTGTGCCCAGTTTTGGTTCTGTTTTTTCTGTACTTAGTTAGCTAGAACCTGTATGTCTTTAGTTATCTGGTTGGTTCTGTTCTGCCCCATGTCTTTCAGCATGTTCTATTCCTGAGTTCTCTTTAATTCTGTGCCTAATGGGCAATCATCCGAACCTCCCATCGCTCCGCCAACAAGAGTTACACACGTGCGGCACCAATTCTCTGGAATATGCTACCGCGTGCTATCGGCACATTCACAACCCACACAGTTTTGAAGAGGGCCCTGAAAATACATCTTCTCGAGGGGGGACCATCTTCTCGGTCCTGCTGGCCCACCATAGATCCCCTAACAGCTATCCACACACATCTGTCACTCCCCGTGCCACGTAGGGCACTCACAGGCACTTAATCTGTATATAGATGTACATCCCTGAGGTGCAGTACATGCCATATTTCATGTAAACCACCCCTATTTATGAAACATGGCCGGCCCATTGTAAACTTTGGCACTTCTATACGTATGTTTCACCCATACACCCTAATCAGATTTGTAAGCTCTCACGAGCAGGGCCTCACAACCTTGTGTCTCATTTGTAAGTACTTTTAATGTGTATTGACTGTATGTTTACACCTTTAATTTGTAATGCAACGGAGATATGATGCTGCTATAGAAATAAAGATTATTATTATTATTATTAATTCTGTGCTGTTTTAATTAGACCATGGTAGGGATATTGCTGGTCTATAAACATCACTCTACCTATGGGCTAATAAACCATTACCTAACTGGGGGGCTATATACCTGCTTACCTAGTCACGGGTTCTACCTACCTACTGAGAGGGCCTGTATATGTACTTATGAGGGGGCGTTGTGTACCTCACTACTTAATGGAGAGCCTATATAGAACCGATGGGTGACTCCCAACTCCCTACAGCAGACACCCGGTTTTCCTATCATAAGAAAGTGGGTTGCTGTGGGATCTGGGGCATCACCATGCTTTCCTAGATAGGGCCCCATTAGGCACAGAGGTACATAAATACCTCCCAAACCCAGGAGGTAGTTAGGTAAATAGGTCTCAGAAAAGTGAAGATTCTAAAATTTTTGTGTTGCATATTCTGCAGAGATGAGTCGTGACCAGGAGTCATAATGGCGGTCTGGGCCAGATGGAGAAGGAAAAGGAAAGTGAATTACTCATCAGAGAAGACATCATCTGTGAGTCGCTGGATGTAACTGTAGTATTATCAAATATATGTCTGCAAAGCGCCTGCGTACAACTGATACTCACATGTGGGGGTTGAATTTGGTCATGGTCTGGCAGTATAATTATTTGATCCTTAAGTAATAATATGTTTTCGTCTTGATGTTGTGGATTTTTTTTGTATAAATAATACATATGGTATATTTGCTTCATGTATAGGTGAAACATTTGGCGACTGTATGATTATTATTTATAAGGTATTACACTATCATACATAAATGAACGCTTTTGAAATTTTTTTTTTGTCAGTGCTGACTTTAAATATACAGTTTACTGCTGAGGTGATGTGCAAAATCTACAGTGGATATGGGAAGTATTCAGACACCTTAAAGGGGTTGTATCATTTCATTAAATGGTCTTCAGAATAAGTGAAAACAAGAAACTTTGCAATTGGATGTCATTAGCAAAGCTGTCTTGTTTTCACTGTCTCCCTTATCTTCTGTTTCTGTAAACACAGTTCCCCTGTGCTGGTCGTATTCCTCTTCCTTTCATTTCATTGGCTGCCGGCTCTACTAATTTACATTCTGTCCGGCCCCTGGTCATATTCACGGGAGCGTGCATTCCTGCCTCTCCTTATGTCCAATTAGAGGACCAGCAACAATTTCCACTCTGCACAGCCACAGAAACACCATAGGCACTGCACCTGCTTTCTACAATCAAAAACAGCAGAATTTGTGCGCCAGTGCCTAATGCAAACGTAGACACGTGAGAATTATGCTGCCTCTCTCACTCAAATAAGGGAGCCGACAGCAATTTCACTTCTGCACAGTACCCCAGAAGAAACACAATAATACTGCAGGGCTTCTACTATCAGAAAACAAGCAGAATTAGTGCCTCGATGCTAAATGCTCCGCGTGTAAACATAGAGGAAGATCTGATGGCTGCATAGCATGAGTTCGTAAGAAGACCTGATTCAACTGTATAAAACCTTCCAGCTGTGAGTGGAGAATAGATCAGTGCTCTGAGTTAATAAAATTGTCTAGACTGATTGCAAGCCTGTTGTAATGTCAACATACTTACAAAAAAAGAACTGCAAAAAGAGAGAACGACAAGGAGGGGGGGGGGGGGGGAGACTCGGGACGAGCAAGAAACAGTGAATGGGGGGGATGTTGTCATCCCCTTCAGTTACGAAACACCCAGTCTGGGAGGAGAAGAAAGGCCCCTGAATTTTGTAGAGCTGAGAAGCTGAGAGCACATGAACCACACAAACTGGAAGAAGTCAATACAGCCCCTTTAAACATCTTTTTCCACTCTTTGTTTCATTGCAGCCATCGGTAAGATCAAAAAGTTCATTTTTTTGCGAATATTGTACACTCTTGCACCCCATCCTTGGAAGAAAAACCCCCAGAATGTATGATATTTTGCAAGTCTAATTAAACAAGAAAAACTGAATATCACATGGTGCTTAAGTATTCAGACCCTTTTCCTCAGTATAGAAGTAGAAGCACTTTTGAGCTAGTACAGCCAGAGTCCCTTGCTCGGATGAATCTACAAGTTTTGTCACACCTGTATTTGGGGATCCTTCTGCCATTCTTCCTTGCAGATCCTCTCCAGTTCCTCAGGTTGGGGGTTAACATTGAGGTGACCAGCAATTTTTCAAAGTCTCTCCAGAGATGCTCAATTGATTTAGGTCAGGGCTCTGGCTGGCCATCCAATAATGGGCACAGAATTGTTCTGAGCCACTGCTTTGTTATTTTAGCTGTGTGCTTAGTCATTGTCTTGTTGGAAGATTGAACCTTCGGCCCAGTCTGAAGGTCCCAGGAAGCGTCTGGAAGAGGTTTTTATCCAGGATATTCTGTACTTGGGCCGACATTCATCTTCCTTCAATTGCAACCAGTCGTCCTGAGCATCAGCAACTGAAAAAACACCACCATTAACATTATGCTGCACAACCATGTTTCACTGTGTTGGGATTGTATTGGGCAGGTGTAAGAGCATGCGCTGGATTTCTCCACACATACGCTTACAATTACCACCAAAAATTCATCAGACCAGATAATTCATATTCTCATAGTCCAGGAGTCCTTCATTGTGTATTTTTTGCAAACTGTATGTGGGCTTTCATATCCTTGCACTGAGGAGGAGGCATCCGTCTGCACACTCTGCATAAAGCCCCCAACGTGCAGTGATGTTGACTTTGTTGAACTTTTTTCCCCCATCTCCCCTACTAGCACCTCTGGAGCTCGCCAGGTCCGAGGAAGAGTTTGTGGTTGTCCCAAACTTTCTTCATTTTAGGATTATGGAGGCTCGGTGCTCTTAGAAACGCTTTAGTTTGCAGATATTCTTTTTTAACCCTTGGCAGATCTGTATCTTGCCACACTTTCACTCTGAACACCCTGGCAGTTTCCTTAGAACTCATGATTTTCATGTGCTCTACAGCACTGTGAGCTGTCTTAATAGACAGGTGTTTGCCTTTCTCTAATGAAGTCCAATCATTAATTAAACCAGCTGACTCCAACGAAGGAGTAGAATCAATCTCAAGGAGGACATAAGAGGAAATGGACGCATGTGAGTTAAATTATGAGTGTCAACGGCAAAGAGTCAGAATACTTAAGACCAATCGTGAAAGTTTCAGTTTTTCTGTTTAATAAAATTGCAAAAATATCTACATATTTTTTTCTTTTGTAGATGGGGTGCAGAGTGTACATTAATGACAATAAAATAGAACTTTTTTGATCTACCACATGGCTGCAATGAAACTAAGAGTGAAAAATGTAAATGTGTCTGAATACTTTCCTTACCCACTGTATGTGGAATACACGTAAAATTAGTGACAGAAACATTTTTTTTATACATGCTTTGTATATTGCTTGCATGCGACTGTTCTTTGGCTTCTCTACATCAAATGGCAGCTTTATATTACAACCATGCAATTGTAAACTGGACCTTTGGCCTTTACAACTACACTAATTCATCATGGCTTGGTTTCCACTAGGCGTTGAATTCAGTCTGCAGGAATATTAGCCCATATGAGCAGAAAATGTTCTCACAGTTATTGCAGTGTAGGTAGTGGACTGACATGCTCTTAAAAATCAATTTAACTTGTCCCAGATATGTTCTATACTATAAAGTCTGTAGGAGTAAGATCTGGGGATTCTGAAGACCATATAGGCAGGGAAGACACTCTGGCATGTTCTTGAACTAAACCATGGCTATACAACCCTTGTAGCATGGTGTATTATCTTGCTGAAAGTGTCTTTCAAGGCAAGGAGGTGCCATGAATGGATTAACTTGGTCAGCCGCAATGCTTATATAGGCCATAGCGTCCAAATGTCTATCCAGTGGTATCAAATAAACCAGATTGTGCGAAGAAAATATTTCCGGTAAAGAATATATTCAGAGCACTCAGATAATGATGATGCAGTTCAAAAGACTTCTTTATTCAATCTCCAAGGGTCAAATGAGTGGAGCGAAATACAGAATATTGCGACTTGGTACATGGAAAATGTACCAAGTATGCCACCTATACCTGACAAGAAAGGGGCATTGATTCATACTGCTTGCACCAAGTTGTGAACCTTCCACAAGCATAATCATGAGTGATTCCTGTTTCTTGTTTAACTATGGGGTTATGTGTTTTTCCCATTCCACCCAGCTGGGGAGGGCACTGCCGCAGGCACTGTGTTCCAGGTCAGAGCCAGGGATTTTAATTTTCCATGGGGTGACGGGGAACCATTTGTCAAATTTACCTTGCCTAGGGCACCAAAATGTCTTGTTCCGCCATCCATCAAATACAGTTTGTTTTTACCTTTCAGTTTACATGTACATCATTTAAATGGCTTGCAGGATCTGCCAGGAAAGCAACAATTTATATTTTGTCTTTGTTATGCACTAAGGTCAAAAATACCTTTTCTTTTTCTGTCTTCAATTCAGCTTAAAACGCATCCAGAAGCATTTTAGAGCTCTGCCCTTACTAAGCTATTTGACATTTTTCTGGACAAATAGATCACTGAAAGCAGCATTATCATCAGATAGACAATCTTCAGCAACCCATGTTAAAGTGTAGAAGACACCTCGAAATTGTGGAAGCATATACATAAAAACGATCTTCCATAACATTTACATATTTTGCGAGACAACAATCCAGCAAGATGTGCGTCGGGGGGGGAGTGGCTGGGGGGTTGGTGGGGGGTTGTTTTATCAAGATGTGTGGGGGGGGGGGTGGGCGGCAGGTATTCATAACCGAGTATGGGGAAGTACTTTCAAGTGCTGTCTCCTTTCTCCTACCATTGTGGGAGCTCCATGAGTTGTTACTGAAAACAACAAATGTATTTTGATATCTTCTTACTCTACAGATATTTTCATGACCATAATGTACAGTCATGCCACATAACGAAATCATCCTAAAATATTTTTTGTACTCTCCATAAAATCTTAAATACCGCGAGCTGGGCAGTCGCATCACACATTGTATCCACAGCAGGTTAAATACAATCTGCCTTTCTAGTTGAAGCTGTAACAGTGGAAACACTTTTCACAGTTTCATGATGTGGGCGAAAGCCACACACCTATAAGACCACCAATACTTTATTGTGTGGCCATTGGTGGCTAGGGGGGGAATGGATTTGGATGCTCGTAAATCTTGAATGGTTTAAATTCTGCATGCTGATGTGCAATCAGATAAGGGAACTTGTTTAATTTTATCTTGAAATTCTTCTTTTAGTTTACCTTGAAACCTGGCATCTACAATTTCAGGCATAAATTACATACCGTAACTATCCATGCATAAGAGAATGTTTTTTTATGTCTTTCTAAAATCTAAGGCACTCTCATAGACTCTTCAGTTAGTTTTTGCTGCTGTGACATTAAATTAACAAACTGCTTCAAATGATGCATTTAATGGAGCAATTTCTTTTGCCTGTATCCCACATTTTTTTTTATTATGTTTTTGTTTTATTTTATAATGTCATTTTATATTTCTGCTTTTTACAAGGACCGCTGTTTGGTTGAATAATACACACATTGGTTCTAAGTGGGCTACATTTGTTAGAATGAAACAATATTTTTCTGTCCATTCCAAATGCTATGCTTCTGATCCTTCCTCTGAGACACATTTATTCTCTCTGACAGTACTCTGCAACTCTAATTAATACTATGCAGGACTCTTCAACCCAAATATTATGTTGCTTCCTCTGACAGTACTCTGCTATTCAAATACACTGCTGCTGCTTGTGACAGTACCTTGCTACTTTAATACTCTGCTGATCCCTCTGAAAGTGCTCTGTTACTCTAAGGCTATGTCTCCACTGCATAGGTTTAGGATTGTATTTTTTACAATTTTAGGATTTTAAAAGCACCGAAAATACGATTGTTCCTGCAGAAAGGGGGGGGGGGGGGTCATGTGTCGACAACAAGAAAGACGAGCTGAAATAGTCTCCACAGTGTCGTCGATCTTTTCTAACGATCATCTTTCGGTGCTGGGCGTATTATACAAACGTTGTTGATAATACGCCGGCGCTTTTAGTTTTCTCATCGTCTTCCCATACAATACAATTGTATTGGCGATGTCAAGAAAACGAGAAGTGACTGTAGTTTTTGTGCAAAACGTGACAAAAACTGTGGTCATGCATAGGAAAAAAAAAACGTCCGCTTTTGGCCGTTTTTTGTCTGTTGCAGTGTAGCCATAGCCTAATACACTGCTGCTCCCTCTGACAGTACTCTGCTACACCAATACTCTGCAGCTCTCTCTGATAGTACTCTGCTACTCTAATACACTTGTGCTCCCTCTGACAGTGCTCTGCTACTCTAACACTATGCTGTTCCCTGGGACAATGCTCTGCTTCTGCAATTTTTCCTGTGCTCCCCGACAGACCGCTACTTAACCCCAAAGCACCAGCCTGAAAGCTTAGGGCCAATTTTAATAAAACCCCCTAGGTCTAAGATTTTTCCTTTTCCCCATGGGCAACCAATCAGAGCTCCCCTTTCATTTCATATAGTGTTCAGAAAAAAAGCAACAAAGAAAGTCTTTGACCTAGACAATTTTCATACATGTCCCCCTTAAAGGGGTTGTCTCACTACAAGAAAGTTTTTCAAAATGTGGGGAGCAAAAAATAAGGTTTTCCCAAAAAATTTTGCTTTGTTCATTTTTTGTTGTTGAGGAGCACAAATTTTTTATCCCTTCGAGGTTTTCTGTTTCACAATTTACCGACCTTTTATCCTTCTCCCCTTTTTCTTTGTTCTATTATAGCAGGAGTGACGTCATCAACAGGTCATGGCAGCGTAGAGCTTGTGTTTATCTGATCTTTCAGACAAAAAAAGTAATTACCACTTTTAATTCCAGAAGCTTTTCCGGACCTCAGAGAAAGTAATTTTTTTAAATCTAGATTTAAAACAAGAAGTCGAAACATGAGGTCATAGCTAATACGAAGCCTGACCCGAATGACAGACAAAACAGCAAATTTTTTATTCATGCATCCTATGAAACTTTGAGATGAGACAACCCCTTTAATGACCAGCTGTATTTTTATTTTTTAAGTGATGCACTGGTATGGTTTTATGCAAGAGAAGTTGTATATTTTTTTTTGGGGGGTGGAGGTAGTTTAAGTTTACAAATCAATTACTGTAGATTTTTTTTTTTTTTATATTATTTTGCAGCGTGAACATAGTGTGCATTTGTTTTTTTAACACCATTCCCATTCCACACTAAATAACCTGTTAGATTAATTCTACAGGTTATTACAGTCATGTAGATATTTTGGGCGACATGTATATATGGGGCTGCACCAGTATTCTGGTGTCCTTTCAGTCCAAAAAAACTTGTGCAGGCCTGTTCTCTAGCTTTATATTCCGGCGCACTCCAAAATTAGACACATTCTCTGGAGCCCGCGGCACTTTGTAATATGTCTGAGATGTGGGGGCATTCTGGAGGCGTGTGGCACCACAACTATATGATTCTACACATTTATGACTGGAGGACGACAAAACTAGGCGCAAAACATTTAGAACAGGCAGACCAAATTAAAATTGGTCTACTTGAGCCTGAGTTGTTGTTTTGGAGCTAGAAAGCACTAAATCTATGACTCGCAGTAGAACAGGTTAATAAATTCAGGCGCATTCTACGCTACTAATGCGCGCAATAAAATTGACGCCTGGATGCCAAATTTTATACATGTCGCCCCTTATATGTGTAGTTTTTTTTTTGTGTGTTGTATACTAAATTTTTTTTAATTAAATTTATTTTATTTAATTTTATTTAAATTTATTTTATTATTCATTTTATTTTTTTATTTTAGACCTTTTTTTATTTATGTGTTGTGAGTCCCATTAACGGTTAGCTATTTAACAGTTTTTTTTTTTTTTTACATTTGGTAATATATATGCATATATGAATATACTAATACATTACCTTCTGTGTCAGTATGGCACAGGCAGCAGTAAGGGCAGCACACAGTGTGCCCTGACTGCTGTCTTCCTATATATAACAACCCTGGGGGTCCTCTAGGTCCCCAGGGCTGACTGTATAGACATTCTCTGGGCTCCAGCGGGTCACTGGGAGTCCCGATGACCCAATGGAGCAGGAGAATGCCTTTATATTATGCTGTGGTCACAGATTGCTGCAATCAAAGGGCTAAGCGCTGGGGATTGGAGGTTTCCTCCAGTTCCTGGCACTTACAGAGACTATTCTAGGAATGAAGTTGTAGACTACAGCTCTTTTCCTAGCGCAACTACGACACTGGGAGCCGCAAAACCCTTCTTTCTGCAGCGACATCTTTTGGGGTTGCTGCAGAAAAAACGACCTGCAATGCCTGTCGTCAAAATGCGGTGGGCGGTTGCTAAGTGGTTATTACTCTGCTACTCTCTCTAACGGTACTGTGTTATTCTAAAACTATGCTGCTCCCACTGAAACGACTGTGCTACTCTATTAATCTGCTGCTCTCTCTGACAGTACTATGTTACTTTAATACACTTCTATTCCCTTTGACAGTGCTCTGCTACTGTAATACTTTGCTGTTCCTTCCGACAGTGCTCTGCTACTCTAATACTCTGCTGTTCCCTCTGACATTACTCTTTTTCTCTAATACCATGCTTTTATCTCTGACAGTGCTCTGCTACTCTAATACTCTGCTGCTTTCTCTGACAGTACTCAGCTACTCTAAGCCCCGGTTCACACGGCTTATTCAAGCCGGAATTGCGAGCCGGATTGCGGGGCGGGCGGGCGCGGCCTGCCGGCCCCATAGAATTACATTATCCACGGCGCGTATTGCGCCTGGATAATGTGCAGGTCACTTTCTCCCCGCCCGGCGGATTCGCCGAGCGAGAAGGAGCGACGGAATCCACTGTTCTCTATGAGAACAGTGGATTACCTTAATTACTGCGACGGATTGGCGCCGTACTGCAGCGCAAATCCGGCGCGCAGTACGGCGCCAATCCGCGGCGAAATAAGACGTGTGAACGGCCCCTAACAATCTGCTACTCCATCTGACAATGCTCGGCTATTCTAACATTCTGCTCTCCTCTGACATTCCTCTAATACCCTGCTGTTATCTCTGACAGTGCTCTGCTACTCCAATTCTCTGCTGCTCCCTGACATCCCAAACCTGAATTATTTTACAAGTTCGGCTGAAACAAACAAGGACAGATTTGTGCAATACTGTCTATGGATGATTCTCAGTTTTAATCATTTTCTTACATTTGCTAAAGCAATTATCACTGAGTAAGCAGTTACTTCATTAACCTTCAATATCAAATATCACTGAAAAGTTCCCTAAATAATGTTAAATTTAAAACATAACTTTTTCTAGTACTATATTAATAAACATGAAATGAACATAATATCCCGTTTAAAATAGGGTACTTACGTAAGCCTTTAAAATACCGCATGAAGTCGCCATTTGTTTAGTATAACCATATTCAAAAAGGGTTAATAATAACTCACATGATCCAGATACTTTCCTGATATTACTCTAGCTGAGCTTCCTTTATCTTACCATATGTGACCTGGAACTAAGCTTGACTGTTATTATCAAGTGTTATTTAGTTACCTTTTTTTGGCAATTAGAGCACGTAGCATATCTAGTTGTCCAGCAGTGAGTGAGTTAACAATTAGAGCTGGTGCTGTGTATGCTGGGAGAAGAGGAGGGGATAGAAGTTTCTAGACAGAGAGGAGTCCAGTCTAGTGTGTGTGTATATGCTGCACTTAGAGGCAGCTGCTGAAGTGAGACAGTGCTGAGTGCTGCAATTATTGCACATGAGACAGTGAAGAGAGCAGTCAGCGATCACAGCACAGAAGTTGTAGGATAAGACTAGTGAAAATTCAGGTACCTGTGAGCTTATTACCCCCCCTGTGTAAAGCAGCTAAACTGTGTGAATGCCAGGAATCATTTCATTGCTGTCAGCACTGATGCCTGATGAAACTGTATTGAAAATGGATTTGAATAAATTCTGTTAAACTGCACTACAGTAGAACCTGTTATATCTGGTGAAGTGTGCTGTAAAGAGGATAAATACAAGGAGCCTCACTGCAACCCCACTCCCCCCAGTTGCCTCAGAATCCTAAAGAACTCTTAATACCCCACGCTGCAACCCTATCTCTCTGGCATGTGGATAACACATACACAGGTCCAGCTACATAATCCAGGGCAGAATGAGAGGAAGGTAACTTTTTCTGTTCTGAACCCTAGATCACCCCTTCCTAAACAGCAGAGGCGCCGCCCCAAAAAGGGTGCCCCCGCTCCACGTAAGCTAACACCTACACAGTAAAAGAAAAAAAAGGCCACATAAAGAATAAATAACTATATACAAATGTAAAAAACTATATCTTGATCTTGGGGAGAGAGACATTACTTCCAAGGCACAGATAGTTATACATTTAGAATCCCCTTGATAGAGCTCCCACTTGGGCATAACTTGTTACATGGCACTTGTGTGTATATTTTTTAGTGTAGGGCTGTGTAGGTGTTAGCCTTCGTGGAGGGGGATGCCCCTTTTCAAAGCGGCTCCTCTGCTATTTAGGAAGGGTTAATCTAGGGTTCAGAATAGAAAAAAGTTACCTTCCTCTCAACTTGCCTTGGATTCTGTAGCTCGACCTGTGTATAGCAAGCTAAAAGAAACTCACCTGGCGTAATATCAGGACAGCGTCAGGGTCATGTGAGTATTATTAACACTTTGTGAATATGGTTATACTAAACAAATGGTGAGTACATGCGGTATTTTAAAGGCTTACCTATGTACCCTATTTTAAATCCGGTGTTGTGTTCTTTTCATGTTTATTAATATGGTACTAGTAAAGGTTATGTTTTAAATTTACCCTTATTTAGGGAATGTTTCAGTGATATTTGCTAAACCAACTTATAAATATCAAGACACAATTCAATCAAGTATTTGCTTAATGATTTTACCTTAACTCCTTAGTTGAAAAAGGAAAGAGTCAAATAATGTTTTTAGCAGAAAAATAAATATAATTACTGTTATAATAAAAAGACTTGCTATGTGCATTATCCATATCCATGCTGAAATAGTGGCAATCACAACCGATGCTATTGTGCTGCTATATTACTGATGTTTTATCTTACTGTACTGCTGCCTTACTATTGGCAAGCCACTGTGACTATGCTATTACTGGTGCTATAATAAGAAACAGTAATACAGCACCACACAGAGATATTATAGCACCAGTAATTTGAACAATTAAAAATATTACTGCAATTGTGCTGCTATATAACTGGTACTAATATGGCAGCACAGTGAGATAACAGTATACTTATTTTGATTTTCTTTGGTTGGTTTTTTAACACCAAAGGAAACATATATGATACTGGCTGTTTATGTGTTTACTCACACTTTATTTAGGAGCTCACTGCAGGCTTATTATTGGAGACATATTGTTGAAACAATACAGATGTTTTTTTGGGAACATTATATACATATACAGTCGTACACACCTATATTACCTCAGGTCATAACTGCAGTGAAAGGCTGTAAACATTATGAGGTATACAAATACCATGACCTCAGTGGCGAGCTTATTAGGCACAAAGATAGCTCCTTCTGTCCAAAAAGATTCATTACCAGCAGTACTACAGAGAGAAAGTGATCCTCGGCAGCTGCATGATACATCTCCAGCATTAAGGCTACTGTACATTGTCACTGTGTTACTCTGTGGGTCACCAGCTTTCTGTTTTACTGCTGGTAATAAATCTATTAGGAGGCACGCAGACTCAGTACCTAATGGTTTATAAATGTGTTACTTCTTCCTGGACACTCTTAGCCTGTTGGGGTTGTTGAATCTTGTGTACTGTGTATCTCCTTGTGTATATAGTCTAGTGGCATGTCTCTGTCAACATGTTGGTGCAGTGCTTATAATAAAGGCATAACTAGAATTGGTAGGGACCTGTAACTAAATGACCGAGAACTGAAAAGGCAGCAACTGAAAAGGCATCTAGTAATAATTAAAGGGGTTTTGCCACGATCTAATTTTGACGTAGGATCCTCCAAAATGGGTATTTAATCACTTTTCTAAATATATGTCATTAAAAAAAGTGAAGCCTCTGAGAGCTACAGCCTGACTAAGGTACCCTTAGTTTCCTGACAGTTTACATTAGACACGACCAGGAGCTGATCTGGCCACCCTTGCATTGTTTTCACCTCTTTTCTGATGGCAGGGAACATGAACAAGCTTTGAAGGGACTTGTTTAGAGAATCCACTAGTTATAATGTAATTAACTGAGTAAACATGCAGTCCTTCCCTGGCTCTTTGCTCAGCCCTTTCTCCCCCTGCAGCAGTTCATTCATGAAGGAATGAACGAAGGCTGCCTGCTGAGCTTATCTTCTCTCCTGAGCAAATAAGAGGGAGAAATAAAACGCATATAGCTTGTTCACAATACAGTTCTCCTCTGTGGATTAGCAAAACAATGTTTGCTCAACTACAGAGACTGAGTATCAGGAACGGGCATGGGAGGTTTAGTGATGACATCACAGAGGAGGTACTTGTTTTTTTAAACAGAAACACAACGCCCCATTTTTCAGGCCTCAAGAGGGGAGTATCAGCCTGTTAGGTAAGGAACTCACTTCTTGGCAAAACTCCTTTAGACATATAAATTGCTGCACCATACATCAGAGAACCCATGAAGTAGCGCCAGATATTAGAAAGCCACCAAAAATGTTATACTTAACATAGGTAAATGTTTTTAACCCTAAATGTTCCTCAACCCTAGGGGCCTTAGCAGTGTATGGCTTAAAGATATGTTTCATCTTTTGGTTCGTAAGTTATACTATGTATTGAATATATTCCTGCAGCACAATAGACTTTGGAGGTTGTAAGCAGAAAGTTAGAGTGAGAGGCAGAAGTCCCCTGTGCTGAACAGAATGGAATGGGTGGAGGCCTAGAAAAGTTCCCAGGGAAAGGGTTTGATAAAGGTGGTTACTGGGTTGAGGGGGAAAAAAAAGATGATTGAAGTTTGATGGGGTAATGTCCCTAAGTAATTTACCATTTGAAAAGAAAAAAAAGGAGTTAGTTTTTGGGCCCTGAAACTAAAACCCCTTGGAAAACTTAAAGGGGTTGTTCATTTGAAAAAGCTGTCTTGTTTTCATCCCCTTATCTTCTCTTTCTGTAAAATGTTCCCCAGTCTGCTGGATTCTCCTCCTGTCCGTCATTGGCTGGGGGCTTTCAAATTTAATTTCTGTCGGGCCCCGTCAATTCGGGTGCTTTTTGTCTCTCTCATCAGGAAAAGGGCCAGCAGGAATTTCATCTGCATAACCAGAAAAACACAAAAACACTGCAGGGTTTTACAATCAAAAACGCAAAAATGTGCCTCGACCCCCCGCTTCTCTCCTCAGGTAAGGGGCCCGCGCAATTTCACTTGCCCCCCAGCAGAAACATCTGCAACGTTTCTACAATCAAAAAACGCAAAATTGTCCATGGTCCTAACTCTCTTATAGAAGGGAGATCTGTCCATTCATAGAAGACTGGTTTCAACTGTAAAAAACCCTCCAGCGAGAGGGGAGAAGAGATCATAGAAGCTGATTCATAGAATACTGTCGAGATTGAAAGCGGTATGTGGTATTTAAACGTCTTAAAAATAAAAACTGGGGAGGAACAGGGATGGGGAGTCGGGGACAGGGGGGGGGGGGGGAAACAGGGCTCAGGAGCGAGCATAAAACAGTAAAGGGGGGGATGAGCTCCCCCTTCAGTTAAAAAAACCCCCAGTGGGGGGAAAAAACCCCCCCCGGATTTGTGCCTGAAAAATTTGAAAAAAACTTTGAAACACACGAAATTAAGAAGCGATATATCCCCTTTAAAGACTAAGAGACAGATAGAAGTTGTGCCAGGAAGCTATTCCTCAGTGCCCACCAAGTTTTAAGATAGGGATGCTTTTTAAAAGATTTACAGGTCTTGGGAAGGCAATTTCCCTTCTAAAAGTTAGGAAATGTGATTTTTTTTTTGAATGGGCATAAAGGGGCCCCTTACGGTTAGCAATAGGACATGCAGCCTGGACAAAATGGATTTAATAAGAGACAAGGGTGTCACTAGGCAGCCTTATGGGGGACTTGTGCTATAGGGCAGTTTGCTGGTCCATCACCAGCTTCTGGGATGCTGCTGTGGGTCCACAGCACCAATGGCCTTTTCCGGATGTGCATACAGTTGAGAGCTACCACAGAGCAGGGAATACTCTGGTGGGTCACAAACAGGTATCACGTCATCGCTTGTGACAGGAATTGTGTAACTACACAGGCAGCATGATGAGAGAGAGTTTTTACGTGGGAAAGGGAAGAGATAAGGATTATTATTATTTTATTTTTAATCGGGGCCCTATACCCTAATATGGAACTATGGAACTGCCAACTTACTGGGGGAACCTATATACCTACCTAAATACTGGAGTGACCTATATACCTACCTATCAAGTTGACCTATCAACCTACTTATATACTTTCCTAGCTACAGAAAGGCTTTTATTACCGACCCACCCGGGGCCCTATAACTGATTACTACTGGGGGGCCTTTTTTATACATAAGGGGTTTTTTTTATTAATTTATATAAATTTATAATTTTATATGGAAGAAATTAAGAGACCATGCCAGTTTTTTAAAAATCAGCATCTCCACATGTTAACAGCCCAAACCATTCCAGTGTAGTTGAATTCAACCAAAGTACCCTCATTCTACTTAAGTGCTTTTGATTAGGTAAACACCTAACCAAATCTTTTTTTAATGAAGGAAAAATTAAAAAAAAAAACCCGCTGTGGTCTTCCCCCAATTTTTTAAAATGGGGGAAAGCTGGGGGCAAAACAAGTGATAGGAATAGGCCAAAAAGGAAATTTTAATGAAAAAAAATCATGGTTTTCCACCAAATATGATTTTTGAGCTTTTCTGATTAAAACATTTGTCTTTTTGTTTTTTAAATAAAATTTTTGAAAAATTGTTTTATTTTAATTATTTTTAAAGGGGACAGATGCTTCTTTTTTAATTTTTAAGATTTTTCACTTACTGCAAATAAATACAAATTTTTGCTTTGAAATTTTGGAGACTTTGGTTCTTAAAATTTTTTCCCGAGCTAGCTTTTTTTTTTTTTTTAAATTTTTTATATCTTTTTTTTTATTTTAAAATAATATAAAAAAAAAACGTGTGTTTACCTATGTATATACATCTCCGGCCCTTTATTAGGACACCATGCAGTAAGGGGTTTGGGCCCCTTTTGCCTTTAGAACTGCCTCAAATTTTTCGGGCATAGATTCCACAAAGGGGTTCAAAAGATGCTCAATTGGTACCAAGGGGGGCCCCAAAAGTGCCAAGAAAATATTTCCCCCCACCATGACACCAAACCCCACCAGCCCCGAACCGTTGATAAAAGGGAGATGGATCCCTGTTCATGTTGTTGACGCAAAATTCTGACCCCATCCGAATGTGCAGCAGAAATCGAGACTCATCAGCCCGGGAAAGTTTTTTCCCAAACTTTACGTCCAATTTCGAGAGCTTGGGCAAAAATTGGAGCCCCAGTTTCTGTTCTTAGCTGGAAGGAGTGGGACCCGGTTTTTGGGCTTTGCTGCTGTAGCCCACTCCCCAAAGTTTGCCGTACTGTGGTTCGAGATGCTCTTCTGCTACCTTGGTTGTAAGGGGGGATTTGGTCACTTTTTTTCCTTTCTATCAGTCGAACCATCTGCCCATTTCTTTGACCCCCTTTGGGATCAACAAAGGGTTTTCCCCCACAGGAATGCCCCCCCCATGGATGTTTTTTTTTTTTTCGGACCTTTTTTTTGTAAACCCCAGAGATGTTTTTGCGTGAAAACCAGGAATCAGCAGTTTCTGAAATACTCAACCAGCCCCTTTTGGGACCAACAACCTGCACGTTCAAGGACTCAAATCCCTTTCTTCCCTATGATGCTCGGGTTTTAATGCAGGAGATTGTCGCCATGTTCCATCCCAAATGCACGATTGCCCCCATGTGATTGGGATTAGAAATTTAATGTTTTAAAGAGCGTTTGGGGGGTACCTAATAAAATGGCCGGGGGGTGTATATGTATGTGTGCATAAATATATATATTTAATATTTAATTATATAATATATATAATTTTTAAATATATTCGATTACTGAGGGGACCCACTGTGGGGGGGGTTTTTCCCACCCACAACAAAGGTCCAAAATTTCCTACCCACTGTGGGGTGCCTTTATACCTCCCTCATTAATGGGGAATCAACCTTCTGGAAGGATCTATAATACTGCCCAACCCCACTGGGGGAACCCAAAAGTATCCAACCCACTGGGGCCCCTATAGAACACCAACTATTTGTGGCCCTTGACTCCAATTAGGGGGGGGCCCATTTACCTGCCAACCTACTGGGGGAACTATAGATGTAACAACCTGCTGGGAGACCTATAGACCTACCAACCTACTAGCGGGGGTTATAGAACTATCAACATACTGGGGCCCCTATATAACAAACCCCCTAAATGGGGGCCCCCAAAATAACACCAAACCCACTGGGGGACTTAAAAAACCCCTTTTTTCTAGGGTTACCTATAGAACCTACCCAACCTATTTTAGGGGACCTATGGAAAATTTCAAACCCAAATAAAGGGGTCTATATAAACCCATTTTACATTCTGGGGAACTATATGATACTAAAACCCCAAATTTCCAATTTTATACCTAAACCCAAACTACAAAAGGTACCTATATAAACCCACCAACCTAGTCCGGGGGTACCTATATTTCCAAACCCAAATTTTATGGCCCCATAAACCTACCTACCCCCCTGAAAGGGGACATTTATACCTACCCTACCCGAGTTAGGACCCCTGCCCCGGGTGTTTTAGGTCCTTTTGCCCGGGTAAATGGAAAGTGGGGGAAAAAGCAAAGTTTCCCATTTAAATTCAATTTTGTTTTCTTTGTTTCAAAAATTTTTATTTGTTTAGTAAAAAATTGGGTTTAAAAAAAAACATGTTTTCCATCCCAAATTCAAACCCAAAGGGGGGGAAAGATTTTAAGAAGGGGTTGTAAAAAGGGAAATTTTTTTAAAGGTTTTTTCCTGCTACTGAAACAGACTTTGGGAAACCCCCCAAAGGGAAAAAACCGGGTCTGCCCTAAAGGGAAAAATTTTTTCCTGATTCCAAAATTGCTATTAACCCGGGTTTAGACGTTTTTTTACATTTAAATAAAATATTAATTTTATTTTTATTATATTAAAGTAATACTCTGAAGGACACGGTAACCCTATGTGGACTGTGTGAACTGCCTTTAAACGAAATTTTAAATAAGAGAAACAAACTTGGAGAAATCACATTCTCCCAAAACTTTAGGTTGGGTTTAAGGGGATTGTGGGGAAAAAAATAGTGCGCCTTGAGGTTTTCAGGGCATCCTAAGAAGAGGCTGCTGCAAACCCCGCAAAAAAAAAACCAACGGAAACAAAAACTATCGTGG